>JAKLMZ010000019.1:44536-492430 GCA_022813185.1 Floridaphiala radiotolerans | reverse complement strand
CTATTAAAAAGATATACTACTATTAATAGAGTAATTTAAATAAGATCTCCTAAAGCTATTTCCTATATATTAACTTAGTAATACTATATAGTTTTTAGGAATCTATATCCTTTAAGATTAACTAAATTAATATCTTTAACTCTATTAAGATACTTATATTAAGAAAATTACTACCTAATTTAACGTTAATAACTAGAGCTTATATCCTAGAGTTCTAATTAATAAACTCTTATATCTAAACTAAGATACCGCCCCTAAGTCTTATATTACGGCTTACTAATAGCGTATTAGATTAATTAACTTTACTATAGTCTTTATAAGACTAGATATAGTAAAAGCTATCTCTAAACTATTAAAATACCTAAAGAACCTATTAGAGAAGTATCTTTAATAAGTAAATAAGATAATAGCCTACCTATATAATATACGTTACCTTACTATTAAATTTTATAGTAATACTACTAAATATATTATTTAACTCCCCTTTACGGCGTATTTAGATACCTCTTATAAAGATAATAATAATAAGAAGAGTAGCTAAGGATATCTTATATTATTATATAGGGGAGTAATTAATTAGAGTATAACTAAATAAAAGATAGTTATATTGTTAATAACTAAAACTAAGTTTCTAGGACTTAATTTAGTAGTTAAACTAGTAATATATTAGAGACGTTTCTTTTACTATATTAACTTTTAGCCTAGATATAACCTTACTATTAGATATAATAATTAATAAATAATTTAACTACTTATATTAGATAAATATAAGCTAGATACTAAGCTTTAATATATTAATATTTATTAGTACTAGCTAAAATAAAAGGTGGCTTAAAAGATATTATATCTATAGTAGTAACTAACTACCTCTATAGCTATAGATAGTCTTATAAAACTCCTTATAAGTAAGGTAAATTTTAAACACTTTATTAAGTTATTAAATCTAGTTAATATTAGTGAATAAGTTTACTAATAGTTAGACACTTAATAGATAGTTTAATTATAGTTATACTAGCTTACGCTAATATAGCTAGGAGGGTATATTATAAAATTAACTATCTAGACTATTAGAGAATCTAACTTAATAGGTTAGGTATTTATTACTACTTAGTTATATTTAAAAATTCTATTTTTTTTAGGTGGATCTTAGTAAAAATGGAAAGAAAAAAGGGCTTAGCATATAATTAAATACACACGACTTATATATAGTTTATATAGACCAGATGCAATCTCACTACGCAAGCCACTACATAGTGCAACATTCCTTGCTCAGTGCTTCTATAAATACGACTAGGCACATGCCAATAGCTCGCTCAGTCCCTGCTTCAGAACCACTGGAATACTTGTTTCGTTGATTGGGCCAATGTGAGCCTAACTCCCACAACAAGAACCTAGATGAGTTCCACATGTCTGGTCGACACATGCATGCTGTCCCGTGGAGGCTGGCCGATGATGATCGCCCAGTCTTACTACCAGCTAGGAGGCTCACGGGTTATATGGGACCCAAACTCCGCATCCCAAGCGGCTCTTCCGTTCTAGTCTTCTCTCACGCTACTGTCGTAGTACAATCTCGTTCGTTATAAACTTCTTCTCTTCTTCGTCTCATTTCAATTTGAAGCTACCGTTCACATCAGTCATCATTCTTATCGTTATGCAGTTGCTCCAGTGTTTGCTCGCTCTGGCGGCCTTGTCCGCTCCGCTCGTCGCGGCGGACCCGTATTGTTGTAGTGATATCGAGAAGACGGAGTACATTACGGGCTACTGGTTGCCTAAAGGTATCAACTGCGGCAATCGAGGTACGTCTACGAAATCAACTCTGCTTCAACACATCGACTGACGATGCTCGCTAGTAAGGTACGCGGACTACTGCACGACGGATGCTTCCCGAAGCGTCGCAGCGGAGTGCTTCGTGAGTCTAGCAGCATAGTCTGGCTAAGAAGGGTCCGCTAACCCTCCGTAGAACACGGCGTACGGGCTACACTGTGATCCTCGCGAGTATGTGGGAAGAGATCCTAAGCCCAAAGCTTAAGTGGACTACTGCTGGTTCGTGACATTGTCGAGGTATATGCGCCGGCTAGGGAGCACTCGCATGCTGCAATACACTGTTATCTCTTCAGGGGAAGTCATTCCGTACGGCCGGCGGCTGGGTTTGGGCGTTACATTTAGGAAATGCACACGTGGGGGAAGGCTCCCTGTCTGCACGATGTGCAATAGGAGTTGATGGATCAAGTCCGTTCGGTTTTCAAGTAATGCAAGGTTGCAGAGTGAACAGAGGATATCTTCAATTAACGTTAAGAGAAGAAGTAATCATGATTTGCGCATTACACCTCGTCTTCGTGGTGCCGTCGCAGCGGGTGTACAGCATTGACATCCGCTGGCGCTCCTGGTGCCCTGACCAGCGGAGAGAAAGAAGTATCAAAGACACTAACATCACAACCAAGTCCACGACAATGCCTGTGCGACAGCTCATGACTACCAATTATTGTCCAACTCTCTTTCATGTGTCGATGATTGCATCGAAAGACAACTGCTTTACCCACGAGGAGCAGATGCCCTGGAAGTCATGCCGCCGGCTGGGCGATACAGCTGTCACAAAGAGACAATTCATCGTCATCAATATCAAAAAACTCGATAATCCTGACAATTGAATCCTTTCTCCGGTCAATGGATTTAATAGGTCTAAGTCCATCCAACGATCCGTGTCAACGCCTCAGGCAGCCATCGGGCGGTGCCCGCACAGCCACCGAACCATTTGGCTTCAGGGGTTCACGATCAGAAACTTGCTAAGAGGCATACTTGGCAGGCCGCAAGGCATATCGAAGATGTCGCAGCAGTATCTAGAGGTCTGTGTACAAGATGTAAAGTTCAAACTGCTGCGATGGACGAGGATAAGTACATGTCCTCAGGACGCCGTTTGACTGCTTTTGATCAAAACATGCAGAGAAGCCTTCTTCGTCTTTCCAGCGTTACCCCTACTAGAACACTTAACCAACACTACACCTCATCCTTCCAATCACCCTACCACTCTCACTCTCTACACATCCCCAAACCCCCCACAAATCCCCCCAAAATGGACCTCTCCACCAACACCCTCTCCTTCGCCACCCTCTGCCCCCCCACCCTAATGCACCAACTCCTCCACTCCCAACCCACCGCCGTCCGCGCCCTCAAAAAATTCCAAACCACGTTCAGCACCCGCCCCGTAACCTACATGTGCCCCGTCGCCTGCCCCGACCCAACCGTTGTGCGGGACGTCATCCAAGCCATCGATGGGCTGGAGGAGTTGTCGGTGGTCAACTATGAGGCTGATATGTCGGCGCTTTGGGAAGGGGTATTTAAGCAGGGGGAGACGCTGAGGTGGTTGGGGGTTCACTCGCCGCCGATGGAGGAGGTGGGGGTTTGGACGGGGGAGGTTGTTAGGGGCGTTGGGGAGGGGTTGCCGGCTTTGAGGCATTTAGAGATGGATATCAGCGTCGGGGATGCGGAGCGTTGCTTGGAGGTTGCTGCAGGAGATCATGAGAACGGGAGAGTCGAGAGTGTAGGGGGAGCGCAGGTTCCGGAGTCGATCTCGGAGCTGACGAAACTGAGCAAGCTCGAGTCCGTCGTCGTCAACGTCAATCTTCCAGGGTGGGCTTCTGCGTTCGCAGGCGAGCATACCTACAACGCCATGGGTAGTACCTCGTTCCCCAGGCCACACCCGGAACCATCCACGAAGGTTGCCAGATTCATCTTCGACAAGTTCCAGGCTGCTTCACCGGACTGTTCCTTGAAGCAGCTCACGCTCCGCTTCGCACGTCGTTGCTATGAGGACAGAGGCCAGTTCTGGACGGTGGCGTGTTCTTTTGAGCTTCACAAGGGTGAAGGTGAGGTGGAAGTGAAGAAGGGAGGATGGGGAGAGTATCTTCCTAGAAGCCCATCTTGGGGCTCTGTGCTGGGGGAACTCGTGGACCAAGCCAATATGGTACGGTACGCTGCGATGGCTGGGCGCCCTCTGCAGTGATCGCTCGTTTCGGGCAATCGACACGTGGATGCGGGCACTGGAACGGTGCGGTAGTTTGTAGCTTTGTTCCCCTTGTAGAACGGTGTCGAGTCCTAGTTTATGACAATCGTGGAAGTCGACTGACGGGACAAAGGACCAGTCCTTCTGCCTCTCATGTGCGTTCCGCACCCGGCAGCCTGTATCTATTCGTGCTTTTTAATAAAGCGACCGCTCAACGTGATAGGATCACCATAGCCGGTAACCGGGATCCCATCTACTATTCTTCCTTGTATCTGGCTGCTGGTGGTCCAGGACGACTCTCAAATAGGATTTTGCACCAAGTACTGGACGAGCAAGTCGACGTCTTAAGGGAATCTTCTCCCCTTAGTAGGATATAACACGGGCGTGCCCCATCAATCCACGCACCAGAGTTGATCCTGAGGGAGCGGCTCAAGCGTGAGCAAGTCCCCTACAGCTCCTAAAACGGCCATAAAGTCCCCGACCATATGCGCAGGGCTCTTCGTGGTCAAGTCCTCCTCCCTCGCCCATCCTTCCGCCAGCATGACAAGTTGCGGATCGTCTTCGAGGATCTGCACGGCTTTTGCTCTACATTCCTCGACGATAGCGACGCTGTATAACCAGTGATGCAAACCTTTCTCCGCTAGCGTCTTCGCTACCTCTCGTTCGACGGCTTCCAGAAAGAGCTGGCGCATCTTCCGGACAGCTGCAAGGCGGAGGTGATCGCAGCCTTCAACTTCGAGTATCCCCTGCTCGACTGTGCTACTCTGAGGCCGGATAGCTACCCGCACACTTTCTAGAGCATAAGAGTAACTCCAGTCTCGGTCAACGGCTGTCATGCCTGGGTCGGCGCCTAGCGCTTCGGATGAAATCACGGCGTATCTACGCGTAGTATCATTGCTTCTTGGAGCATTTGTCCACGGCTCCTGCTTGATGAGAAGGTACCATATACCAGTAGTGGTCTCACGCAGGAACAAGTTATCGTTGAACGGATCCCACTGCGTTTCTGTCCTTACGTCCGGTGCGTAACGCTCATTCATCTTGGGCAGATCAGCATGGAAGAGGTAGCCAGGTAGTCTGACTTGCAGCCCTCGCTCAGACGGGATAGCATCGAGGCGCCCATTCGTATGGTTTGGGCCGAACCACGAGTCCTCTTCCGTTCCGGTACGCGGAGTGAAGCCGAGGAAGCTTGCAGGAGCCCAGTGCAGTCCCGTCTGGTTAATTTTCTGCTGTGCTTTTGAAAAGACCATGCCTCTAGGCACACGAGTCTGTTTACGCCAGAATACAGCTATGCGTGCTGCTTCAGGTGCACTGACGATATCATCGAGTTCCATGTTCATCAGGCAAGCTATACAAAGCGCTTCATCTGATGGAACACTGACAGAGCGGGCTTTGATCGCTCTACGAGTCTCCTCAATGTCGCCATTGTACGCGTTGATCTTGTCCGTGAACCTGCTTGCATTGTAGCTGAAGATCAAGTCTAGCTGTGTGCACCGGTAGACCTGTGACGGTATCCTTTTGAAAGAAGTATTCTGAAATTGCTCTCGAAGGTTGATCGCTCCGTCTGCGAACTGGAAGCACACTGCTTTTGCCAACCTTCCTTCTTGGAGTGTCCACAGCCTTTGCAGCCAGCTGCAGCATAAGATACGGGCAAAGATCTCGGAGGTGTCAAGACCAGCAGATGGCACCTTGAGAAGGTAAGCATCCAGGACCAGCACATGGCTCGCTAGTCGGTATGGTTCTCTCATCTTCGTCATGGCTAGTTGGTGAAGCTCTTTAGGCCGCACCGGGACGCAGATTGTATCTATCCACAAGGGAAGAGCTCTTGCGTCCTTGCTCAGGGATATGGTATATTCTGATACTCTGGTAAGCTCACAACCATGCAAAGCGTTATCGAATGGATTCCCCAGACCTTCGGCCCAGACATGGGATAGGGCGACAAAGTCTTCTCCGGGTTCGTACGCACGTATGCTCATTGATATCCCGTTCCCGTTGTTATTGTTGCCGATCTCAATAAGGGGAAGTCTTCCTGACTGTAGGATATTCGCCAACGCTTCGGGTTCCACACGGATCAACTCACACCTGCAGCCAGCTGAAGCGTGTGACAGTTCGTATCTTGTGGTGTCAATCCTTGCTGCATGACAGGTGTTCTTGGTGCACGAAACGTGACGTACATGTGCCCTTGGAGGATCCAAAGGAGCAAGATAGTGTAACGTGCTGAAGTACTCCACACTCTCTTTGATACGCCCAACGTCACTAGGACACCATCCAGCGTTCTCCATGTGCTCCAGAAGAAGCTGACCCATGTCAACCTTGCCTGAAACGTTAGCGAGCCGCCAGTTCTCGTGCATAAGAGGAGCATCGGTTATGAGCTTTGTCACCACATCTATGGATGCGACGTCTTTTAGCACTTGGAAGAGAGTCTCCCCAAGCAGGGCCAGAGCTGGGAGAAGTTCCCGAGCCATCACCTCCGGCCGAAACCGGGCAATGAAGCCCGTGAGACTGCGAACATCTTTGATAGCTTTATCGGCATCTTTGAGTCGCCGCTTCAGCGGCTGAAGGTCGCCTACATCATCCACCAGAATCATATCCTCCGACCACGAAGCGACAAGCTCTTGCATACCAGTGGCGTCCAGGAACTTGTTTCCATCATCATCTGTTCTGTGCCAGGCGACGGTACGATAGCCAGGGCCGACAGTATTCCGGAGAAGGCCAAACCACAGCCATGTCTGTACAAAAGCAGCCGTAGCATCAACGGATACTTCTACATTCCCTTTGTAGAATGTTATGTTCCCGGCGGTAATAGAGACGTCCCATCTACGACGTTCCGGGAAGCCGGTCACTGGACCGTCGTCGAAATCCTCCGTACACAGATACGGTACCTGAATGTTCGGCTTTATGGGGTGACGCGGGAGTGGAAGATACTCCATAGCGGAGTCTCTGCCACATGAGGCATGTATGAAAGTACACGACTTCTTGTCCGTGGCTAAGTATCGTTCGTGGGGTTTGCGAGTTTCAGGCACCTGTTCTGCTAATGAATACAGCTGTAGCTCCCATTGGCTGTCATTTCTTGGTCGTTGGGGGCTGAAGAAAGTCACGTGAGATCCAGTAGAGGAGAAGAGAATAGGTACGTGAAGCGAATAGTTGTGACGATAGTGGAACGTTCCTCCAAGGCACTCCGTTCTTCAGGAGAATGACTCTTGCATCGGTTATAGGGCGGCTCTATCTGACAGGTGGATTGCTTTCGGCTGACAAGACTACCCACAGCACGATCTGATCGCCAATACGTCGACAACGAAGGGCGTCCGTGTGAACTGCGTGAGTGGACGAGCAGTGGCCATGTTCCAATGCTGCGTCCGTAGTACGGCTCGAACACAAGCTGATCGGACTAGAGCCGTAGATCAAGACGTATGGTTCTCCCAGGTCATCTCCATTCATCAGCAACCTCGGCTTCCACATCTATCACTTCATCCGTAAGATCCCTCTTCTTCCCCTTCGCATCACTCTCCAGCCCAGCCGCACTCAGCACAGCCCACCTCAACGCATCAATCCCAATCTTCTTGCCCGGCACAAACGCCTTTTCCGAGCTCGTAGCCACAATCTCCCCCAGCGCCTGCGGCCCCCTAAACCCCTCCGGCTGCACCACCCTCCTCACCTCCTCCATCACCTCCCTCAACCTCTCCACCCTCCTCTCCATACTCTCCGGCCCCGGCATCTTCGCATTCGGCCACACAATCTTATCCACCTTACTCAGCACCACCTGATGCGGCACCCCCCTCTCCCTCAGTATTCCAAGCAACTGCTCATCCCCCTTCTTAACCCCATGCTCCGCGTCCACGAGCAAAAACACCCTCCTCAACTGCTTCCTCTGCGTGAGGTACTTGACAATCTCCTCCCCCCACTCCTCCCTGCTCCCCTTCCCATACCCCGGCATATCCACCACCACCACCCCCCCACGTCCAACCCACCTCTCCACCTCCTTCCCATCCCTCCCCTGCGCCCCCTTTCTGTCTTTGAACCCCCCACCGCCCCCTCCCACCCCAAAGCAATTCATCGTCCTCGTCCGTCCAGGCCTCTTACTAACCATCGCCAACCTCCCCTTCTTCCCCGTCCGCTGCATAAGCGCATTCAGCAAACTGCTCTTCCCGACATTGCTCCTACCTAGAAAAGCCACCTCGGGTACGGCGGAGCGGGGGAAGTCACGGAAGTGGGCGACGCTGAAGAGGAAGGTCGGCGTGGAGGAGAGGAAGAAGTGGTCGGCGTAGGAGAGTTGAGGTGGGGTGGGCGGGAGGGTGGTCCAGTAGGTGGTTAGGTTGGAGAGGGTGGGGAGGGCGCGGGGTTTTGGGGAGGGGGGGTCGTGGGCGGTTTGAGGAGTTGGGTGGGAGGCAGGTGGGTTCGGCGTGCTGGTTGGTTTTGGTCTTGGTGCTGGTGTTGGTGGTGGCTGTGGTGATGCTGATGTTGCTGGGGTGGGTGGTGGAGCGGTTGTAAAGGCGCGGAGGAGGTAGCTGGCGTCCCATCGTGCGCAGGTCAGAGGTCGGCTAGGGCCATTGGCTCGTGTGGCTCTCGCACTGAGGTTTGAAACGAGTCGGGCGCGCATGATCGGCTGTTGTAATGTTAATGTTGTGATGCCGTTGTGCTGAAGCTGAAGGTCTCGAGTTCAGGGACCTTGGTGGTTCGAATTTGCGTCCGAACGCGCTAGCATGTGACGGCCAAGATTTCAATCAACTCCAAGAGTCGCATCACATAGATGGATGGCCCTATCACAACGATATTGACGCTTTTTGCGCTTGCCTTGCAGACGTAAATGTATTGAAGTGTTCGTTGATTCATAGCAACTGTCTACCAATGTGACTCCAAGATAGTGAGGTCAATGACCATACTGCTAGTCTCTTCCAGCACTTCCCCCTACGCCATCCTCATCCACAGACAGAATATTATCATCGCCCGCACCTCCCACCTCATGCCAACCTGTATGAGATACTCAGGCACTCATACCTTGCTACAGGTAACAAAATGTCTGGAATAGCAACATCGTGACACATATCCGCTGCATCGCTAACCCTCCAGATGGCTCCACCAGCAGCGCTAAACACGGTAACAAAGTCTATGATTACATTGAAAGGAAAAGTTCGTTAGTAAAGCTTGATATGACGGATACTCACGTCCGCCACAATAGCCTAAAAGAAATGTGTCGCTCGATCTATCCGGAGAGTGTATTGAAGGAGGAGGTACTAAGACAGATCTGTCGAGCCGTGAAGCCGAAAGAACAGAAATCGAAAGGGGAGAAGGGAAAAGTCGAGCAAGCACAAGGGGGTATAGAGGGGTCAGAAGTCAGAACTTTTCGTAAAGCCGCCCAAAGAAAACCGACACGATCTCAGGAGAGCCGAGTTGCAGAAGAGGTAACCTAAGCCTTGACTGCATCGTCCTTAGCATCATCACCAGTACCGTTTGGTTCACCATCGGTACCCTTGTTCTTGACATAGTCATCATAAACAGCCATAGCCTCCTCAACCTTTGAGCGAAGCGCGCTGTCGTCGGTGGTACTGAAGAATGTCAGTCGCAGGTTACGCACGAACGTCAACAAAAAACTTACAGATTCAACAGCTCCATGTTGTCCATCTCCAACAACATGCCGGTGATCTTGCCGGCCAGCTCGGGTTGCTGTTCGAAGATCTTGGGGTACAGAACTTCACCGAGCATCTGCTTCTGCTGCTGGGGTGGAGCAGCGTTGAGGGCGTTGATGTCAATCGGGGGAGTAGCACCCTGTGGACCAGGAGCTGGGCCACCTTGGCGACCGCCCTGTGGCATACCAGGCATTTGCTGACCAGGCCTTGGCTGCATGTTTCCGCGACCCGCACCTTGAGGGAACTGCTGACCACCACGGCCACCAGCAGGCATACCACCCATCATCTGAGGGGGCATACCAGGCATGGAAGGCACACCGCCACGGCCGCCGGCACCACGACCGCCTTGCTGCTGTTGCATAGCAACCTGGGCAGCTTGGGCGAGCATGTAAGGACTAGGAGCATAGCCAGGAGGGAAGCCGGCCATGTTAGGAGCCATGTACATGGGAGGCATCTGTTGGGCATTGGGACCACCGCGGCCTTGCTGAGGGGGCATACCACCGGGGAAACCAGGTTGACCGGGACGGCCAGGAACGCCTTGAGGGAAGGGCATCTGACCACGAGCGCCAGGAACGGGGAAGAAGCCCTGCTGACCGGGAGCCATGAACATCTGGGGTGGCATGTATGGCTGGTTGGGCATGCCTGCAGCTGCAGCAGCTTGTTGCATCCGGATCTGAGCCCGCGCTTGGATGTTATGCTCAAGGTGGCTCTTGCGGACGTCCTTACGCTGAGCCAAAGCGACGTACAATGGCTTGGTGCCCATCATCTTCTGGTGCATCTCGGTAACCGCCTTGGTAGCTTCATCCGGGTTGCTGAAGCAAACAAAGCCGAAACCCTTGCTCTTGCCCAAGACCTTCTTCTCACCCTTGATGGTGACCTTGTCCTTCTCTTCGTCCTTCTCCTCCGACTTTTCATCGTCTTCGCCATCCTGCTTCTCCTCATCCTTGGTCTCATCCTCCTTGTCCTTGACAGGAGAATCGGCACGGTCAGCAGGCAAGGTGTCGCGCATAACCTTGGCCGAGGTGATGGTGCCAAAAGGAGCAAACATGTCGCGGAGCTTCTCGTCGTCAACATCGTCGTTCAAGTTCTTGATGTAGAGGTTAACGCCCTGGTACTTCTGGGCCTTCTCAACACGAGCGGCCTCGTACTGCTTGCGAAGCTCCTCTTCACGTTCGTGCTTCTTCTGGGCGCGGCCAACGTACAACTTCTGGTCCTTGAAGTCGCTGTCATTGAGCTCATCCACAGCCCTCTGAGCATCTTCGTGCCTGACGAAGTTGACAAAACCGAAGCCACGGCTTTTGCCAGTCTCGTCGTGAGCAAGGGAAGCAGAGGTGATCTCACCATACTTCTCAAACAGCTCACGGAACTCCTCCTCGGTAGCATCGGTTTGAATATTCTTGACATAGACGTTGGTGAAATTGGCCTTCATCTCCTCGAACTTGCTCATGCGGTCCTTCTTGGGGATGTGGTGACCAACAAACACCTTCTTGTCGTTCAACAACATGCCATTGACGTGCTTGATGGCGTTGTTTGCAGCCTCAGCGGTCTCGTAGTGCACGAAACCGTAGCCCTTGGAATTACCATTCTCATCTTGAGCGACCTTGCAGCTCAGAATGTTACCAAAAGCCGCAAAGGTGTCGTGGAGAGCCTTGTTATCAATAGCACTGTCCAAGTTCTTAATGAAGACGTTGCCCGCACCAGTCTTGCGAAGGGCAGGGTCACGTTGAGACCACATGATACGGCAAGGCTTGCCCTTGATCATGGTGTAGTTGAGCTCCTCCAATGCGCGCTCTCCGTCCCCTGCATTGTTGTAGTTGACGTAGGCGTAGCCGAGAGAACGACGGGTGACGGCATCGCGGCAGACACGGATGGACGCAACTTGGCCGATGGAAGAGAAAAGCTCAAAGAGCATGGCTTCGGTGACGGAAGGATCCAACTCGCCGACGTACAGGGAAGCAGAGTTCTGGTGAACGGCAGAAGAAGGGGCTGCGGAGAGCGGAGTGGGCAATTCACTGGCATCTCCTGGGGTATTGGGACCAAGATCAGTGTTCAAGGTCGTGCCGTTGACAGGGCCATCGGCGGGAGAGGTGGGCTGATCAGCACCGGCCGTGACGTTGTTGGTAGCTTCGGCAGACATATTGACCGACTTTCTACAAAGATCGACCGTCAGTATGCGTCTCACGATTGAGCGCTCGGGATGTTGGCTGCTCCAACAGTAAGGAGGCGCGAGAGGTCTCACGGAAGGTGCTTACATGTATGGTTTTCCTGTATGTATTGGGTTGCGAGATTAAGGAAGGACCGCTGAGACAAAGGATCTCAGGCTTAGTTGTGCAATTAAGGATGCAAGAACCGAATGGAGGAGTGATCCGATTCTGTTACAGACGATCAAACGTTGTCAAAACGTGTCGCCTTTGTTTGATTGCTGGTGGTAGAGGGAGGTTGACAAGCCGTTCGCGTGAGGGAAGTGAGCTCCTTAGGCAATCGGTTGGACGGGTTTCTTTGGATTTTCTGGATTTTTTTGAAGGCTACGAAGGATTTCCGGGGATGTGGAAACAGATAGGGTTTTCTGATAGAAGAGCAGAAGAACTGCAGATTTTTCCGAAGAACTGGGGCTTTTCTGATATGAAGAAGAGGATGACGGAGGTTCTTGTGTGTGAAGGTGGACGCTGGAACGAAATTTTGTCGAACAAGCTAGTGCGCCGAATTCGGTAAGCGCAGTTCAGCCGTTATGCACGTGATATGAGCATCCCGTTAGTTCCACCTCCGAAGCAGCACAGCGGCAACTTTCAGGTGCTTCAGCATTGGATTTGGCTCATGTAGCGGGGCATGCGGAAGGAGCAATTGTTACGCCTGCAGTATCATGAAGGGCAAAGCAAGACGTAGACAGCATCCCTACGGAGCTGTCTCCGTTTACTTCATCATCCGCCAAGCAGCACGTCTGGGCAGAGGTAGGTATGTGTTGCATATCTTGTCAACAAGAAAATTGTGTACAGAAGTAATCGCTTGACTCGAAGCCTTGACGTCTTCTCCACTACCGCTAAGATCACGAAAGAACATTGCGCATCTGGGTATCAAACCGCCTCCGACCGCCCCTAACGTCCACTTACTCCTGCAAGCTCTCATCCCAACCCCCTGTCTCCATCAAGTACCCCTCCACCCTCTCCTTACAGACATCCAGCCCCTCCCCAAGCGCCTCCTTCCACTGGCCCTCAACAATCCTCACCTTCTCCTTCAGATCTGCGGTCAATCGCCCCTCTTCATCCTCCCTCACAGCCTTCATCTCCTCCTCCACTGTTGCATAGTCTTCCCCTTCGAGGTACCGCTGCATCTCTAACAGCCGCGTATTGGCAGCCATGACACCCGTCTTGACCTCGTGCAAGAGGCAGAGAAGGTTTATCTGCGATTCGATGAACTGGTAGGCGGACTTTCCGGCGTGTGAGAGC
The DNA here is from genome assembly GCA_022813185.1 of Floridaphiala radiotolerans. NCBI lineage: Eukaryota > Fungi > Ascomycota > Dothideomycetes > Floridaphiala > Floridaphiala radiotolerans. The sequence goes on along the minus strand of JAKLMZ010000019.1, from coordinate 479,366 downwards.
AGGCTGTGAAGATATTGCAGGGGGTGTGCATGATAAACTGGATTCTCCTCGTACTCCATCGGAGGTATGAGGACCTCGAAACCTTGCAATCTGCTGGGTATCTTTTGCACCACAGCTAAGAGACCGGGAGCAATGTCCCAGAAAGCGGACAGTTGTATCTCTACGCCGCGAGTGACGTTTTCCTCGACGACACTGAGGAAGTCCTCGAAGCGCTTCAGGGTCTGCTTCTCGAAGACAAGCTTGCGGTCTTGGTTGTCGCGCTGGAAGAAATCTTCTGCTTCCCGGACTTTCTCCTCGTTGTTGGCTAATCGGTATGGAGTGATCACAACGTTCTTGTAGAGATTGCTCTGTTCCGTCTCTAGTTCGAAACTTTCCTTGTGAAGCTGCTCACGCGCTTCGAACAGCCATTTCAGAAGTGTAAGTTTCTCCAGCAGTTCAGGCTGTTCATCGCCTTCTTCCTGTGTTTGGTTGGGGTTGCTCTCCTGCGCTTCGTTGAACAAGCTGCAACGAAGTTGCTCAATGCAAGCCGTAGCTTTGGTGATCCGTTCCGAGAACAGCGCATGGAGGGGACTGACAACATCGGTTTTGAACGTATCAAATTCTGACTTGGCACGTTCTTGGATCTTTTTGTTCTCCGTGACCTCGAAGTCTGCTTCTGCTTTGGCTGCATCCGCATAGGACATGTGACCAACAGCAATGTTGTCTTGAATATTCTGGCGGAGCTGCTTGCGCTGCTCAGTGAGCCGCTGGGACTCGTGCTCTCGTACGCCTTGAACTCGGTTGCTGTATCTTTCCTTTCGCTCTGTTGCATCGGCTAGATCAGTCAGGTTGCGAAACGTCTCGCGTATGGAGGCTAGCACAGGGTGGTTGTTATTGACAGCAGGATGATGTCTCGGATATGGCGGGGGCAATGTGACGAGCCTTGACACATCTAGCTTGTACGGATCAGGGGTGGCCGGAGCCGAATATGCAAAGGACCTGCCGTATGGTGATGGCTCGGCTTGGCTTTCAAATTGATGACCTTTCTCCGGAGGGTACTCATTAGGCCCGTATGCAGCGTAGCTCGGCGCATGAGAGGTACTGCGAGTCGCAGTCGCTTGATTCGACGGTGACCGTTCGTTGGTTTCGTACTGCAGATGTTCTCGTGCTTCCTTGGGTAACCCCATGTACTTAGACTCTCTCTTCGACCGCTCCAGCTTGTGGCCACCGCGACCTTGGGATCCGGTTACACTAGATTCCCACCAACGGCTCGGCGTCCGACCTCGAGAGTCTTCTTCGTCGGGTACGGTACTCATACCCATGCTTGGGATTGGTGACAAGCATGGCTGAAACTGGCCAACGAACTGACTGTCCGGTCGATTACGCGGTGGAGGAAACATTGGTGAGTCAGGCTGCGAACGTGGAGTTCCGTCGATACGCGACGATGAGGGCGTTTGAGCAGTGGAACCATTAGTGGGCGTATCTGTCATAGAGTTGAAGCCATTAGTGGATCGTCCGGTACTGGGTGTCCTGCGGCCGGTCGATGCATTGTAAGATCTCCACATGTCTCTAGTCAGCTCAAGTACGTCGCTGGCCATGCCGTTGAAAGCGGTCGAATACCGATCACGCCGTAACCGAGACTCAGCTACAATGTATTCGGCGAAGACTTCCAGACGTTCCTGATCGGTCTGAGCAGCCATCTCCCGCTCGATAAACTGGCGGTGTCTGTTGAGGGAGTTCTGGGCGAATACCTCCTTAGTATCTGGGTTGTTCGACTTAACACTAACACCAGAAGACGAGGGTCTTGCTGGGACCAAAGGTGCGGGCATTGACGCTTCCTCGTTTGGAACGTGCAGGATGTGAGAAACCGGTCTTTCATTTGCTTTGAGACTTCTAACGGCCAGGGACGAGTGGACGTAATCATCACCACCTTTTTGGATGGGTGGAGTAGGTAGCGCTTTCGGGGGTAGAGCTGGTGACTGCTGGCTGTTGGAATGCATCGAACCAAAGGTCTTCTCTATGCTAGGCGAGAAAGGTGGTGTGGGTCCGAACAGTTCTGGGGACATGGCTTGCATCAGTTGTTTGGGAGGCACGGGTGATCTTGGTGTTGATTGATTAGAGTCCGGAACGTCAGAGTCGCCGTATGATGGATTCGAACTAGCACTCCCCGGCACATCAGAGGGTGAGATCAACTTGGAGCTACGCGAGGATGCAATAGCCCGCCGCCGGTTGATAGTACCGTTTTCGGCTCCCAGTACCAGATCGGCGGGTTTTGATGGTATCGTTGCTTCCAGACCGATGGCTTCAGCCCAAGGGTTGTTGCTAGGCTCTTGCGGACTTCGCGTGCTCTCCAGCAAACGCTCCCTAGCAGCACGACTCTCGCTTCGTCGCTCTCTGATGCCTCGTGCACTTGGGTCACGTTTCGCTGGCGCTCGTGTAAGTCCACCACTATTGGCGGAGGTGCTCGACGAGGGCACAGCCGATGACAGCTCCGAAGCAGATCCCGATGAGATCGACGGTGTCATATCTGCATTCGCAGCATGCTGTTGAGAAGTTGACGCCGTAGAAGTGTCGACATAGAGTCCATGATTGTCCCGATAGGGAGACTTCGAACGAGCATGAACAGTAACATCTTCATCAACCCATCCGGCAGGTGTAGGCGGGACAGGCCCGAGCGTCGTGCCATTTCCGGGCGGCCGCCTCAGTGCTGGTGGCTGTAAGGGAGTGTTGCTGCCTCGTGAAGAGTTGGATGATCGATCGGAGACCCGACTGGAACTCTGTGAGCGGAGCCCAGAAGGGGGGGGCCCAGGTGGAGGTGGGGGCAGAGGCATTCCAGGTTCCCAAGCTGAAAGTCTATTGCTTGGCGGTGTCCGGCTCTCGGTCCTTCGGAAGGCTTCTGACATGCCAATGGCACCGGTCGAGACTGCTCTGCGGGAAGCCGGTGCACGAATGTCACTTTCAGGTGTATACTGTTGCTCTCTGAAAGGCTGAACTGGAAGTTGGTGTCTTCTTATGTGTTAGCGTGCTATCACAGATGCGCGCAGCTCAGAACCTACTGAGGCAGAATACTTGGGTCCGTCAAAATCTGAGCAGGAGTTCTTGACAGGACCTCAGTCGTATTCTGTTGGAGAGTATCAATCGCACTTGCAGGCGTCGACTCATGGTATGAAGTCGATCTATCTCTGTGTCGTAGCGCTGAAAGGCTGAAGAGCGATCTCCCACTCTCTGGCCTGCTTCGAGACGTGGATCGGTCACGAGTGTTCACTGGGGGCGGCGGAGGGAACACCCCCGAGTTTCGCTGGCTATGTGACTCCCGCTGTACTGGTATCGTGGAGGACCGGTTGAACTGTGCAGGAGCAGCCGATGGCAGATTGACTGAGCCCGGGCTCATCGGGCTGCTGTAGTCCACCGGGGCAGAGGGCTGACCGTACCCAGAACCAAACCCGCTACTGCCTGAGACCTGAGGCGAGGAACGCGCCTGTTGTGCCATACTAGTCTGCCCATGGCCAGGTGAGTAAGGTGGAGGAGGGGAGGGCATTGAAGCTACAAATGACAAGGTTAGTGAAGTCGAGGTACAGCGGTGGGACAACGGAAGGAGATCAGGAAGCTGCATTGCTCGTCTCGACCGAGATATGCTGCCAACGTCGAAGCCGAAAGTTCGTGTAGCCAAGGACCGTGAATGATACTCAAGGAGTGAACAGGAAATGTTTATTACCCTCCATCCCAGTGATATCTCTCAAGGCCAGAGGAGTAGGGTGCTGAGTCCTACTTGACGCGTTCGTAGCACCCGAGTGTGCATACGGGACGTAGCCTCCAGCAACAGCACCACCGCTGCGACCCCATTCCTGCGGATTATACGCAGCTACCAAGCCAGACGAGCTCCGTAGAGCCATTGGAGATGTTCCTCTGGGTGTACTCGGAGGCAGAGGAGAGCGACTCGCAGGAGCCTGAGGAGTGAAAGGGCTGCTCAGTGAAGTCGCAGACGACGGGGTCTGGGTGGGTGTATATGGGGAGAGGTACTGCGCTTGCGAGCCGGGCAGGGTTGTCGAGATCGCCGGCGGTTGCACAGGGAAAAGTCGCCGTTGCGGACCAGTCGCGCTTCCTGGCACCTGAGGAGGGGGAGGGGGGACGAGAACAGAGCGGGCGGCGGCCGTCACAGCATGGTAGCCATAGTCTGAACTCATCTCGTAAAGTTCTGGCTCCTTTGACTTTTGGCGAGATGTTGGATGTGCTCTGTGCAGAGTTCCAGAGGAGAGCCTCCGGCGGTTGGTGTGACGAGCAGTGTTAGCTGCACTTGTACAGTGGTGGACAAGCTGACAAGGTGCTGCAGAATCCCAAAATATCCCTGCAGCCTTGCCTTTTGCGGACAAGTGAGCGCCCACAATGAGCTTCAATCGCCCAGGCTACGCTTGCAGGGGGACTCGCCCATGCATGCTGTTCGAATCGAAGCCGCAGGCGGTCGGCATGCACATGCGCCGTTATTCGTTGACGCGTGAAGGAACCCTGGGCCAGATGATCACGTAGGAATATATTGGATGTCCATGCTCATTTTAGCGGTTGTTGGTGATAAGTACTGGGTGGCTCTCTCGCGTGAATCTGTTCTCTTGCTCGGACTGAAAGTCCAGGTTCAGTGAGTGGTACCACGGGCTGGAGAGGGTTGAAGGATCTGGACACGAGCGTCGACTTTCTGCTTTTGATAGAGGACTACTGTTGGTGGCTAACGGTGGGCAGCCGGGTGATAGGTTGGTGCCGGGGCACGCTTTGACTGGCTGGATGAATTGCTTTTTGGGCAGGGCGACCGCTGCTCCTGCATGAGCAAGTGCACAGTGGCCGGCGCTTAAACACTGTGATCACGGCAAGGGTCAGCACTCTGTCCACACACGTTCTGCCTTCTGATTGGAACGTTCCATCCTCACCTTCTCGTCGTCCGCTTTGATACTATGCGGGACGCTTGGCTTCCTCCAACGCGAAGGGGAAATATGGTCCGGCTTCACAAAGTCAAAGTTGTGATCTGTCGGGATTGAAAGACATCTCATTCTAGTTGTGGTATGACATTCTCGTGGTCTGCGTGACAGAAGAAAATTGGAAGCTGCCGCTGCTCCGTTAGGATGCAAGGCAAGGATTGCTCGTTCCCGTAGATAAGGTGGTCGGTGTAAAAGTAAAGGGTAGACCCTGTGAAAGGTGAAAAGCTGGTCGCTGTCAGATATCTTCAGGAACGAACGTCCGCCATCTTAGGATTTCAATCGTGAGTGTTGCAGAGATTCTTATACATATGTTCTGAAGTACGCAAGCCTCCGTGAACCCGCCTCTGTGGGAAACCAAAAATAATTTCAACATGTACGATGCTCGATGATCCATATAAAAAGATATATATACATAGCAACAGTTGCAGTACCGTCACTCTGGTTCACTCAACCCTTCAAGCCTTTTGGCCGGATTTCTTATGCGTATCAATCACACGCTGAACTTCGTCATAACTGCCCATGAAGATACCGGATCGATCGTGGATGCCTTCGGGAACAACCTCCATCATCCTGCTCATCTGACTGTTCACCGCTTGACCACCCGCTGCAATTTCATTAATCTCTGAACATGGGCGGGCAGGGCGAGGGCGGACTTACCGTTCTCGAAGATCATAGCCATGGGAGCACACTCATACAGGATACGAAGCTTACCCTTGGGGCTTTTCTTGTCTGCCGGATACGCGAAGATACCGCCATACAGCAGCGTTCGGTAGGCGTCTGCCACCATGGATCCGATGTATCGGGCACTGTAAGGCTTGCCACCTTCTTGTGGGTACTTCAGACCGTTGATATACTCCTTGACCGGATCTTCCCAATACAAGCTGTTACCCTCATTCACCGAGTAGATGGCACGTTTCTTGGGCATCTTCATGTCGGGATGTGTGAGGATGAACTCTCCAAGAGCGTTATCCATGGTGAAGCCGTTGACAGAGCCGCCCTTCATCGTTATAACAAGCTGTGCAGAAGCGCCGTACATGGTGAAGCCTGCTGCCAGCAGCTCGGTTCCGGGTTGAAGAAGGTCCTTGTCCTCTCCTTTCGAACCAGGAGGCAACTTCACGATACCGAAGATTGTGCCAACCGATACACCGGCATCTAGATTCGAGGAGCCATCGATGGGATCGCAGTATACAGCGTATCTTGCGTCTGGGTGTTCGTCGAACAGGATCGCCTTCTCTTCTTCTTCCGACACAAGCACCCGTACCTTTCCAGAACCTCTCATTGCACTTATGAAGATATCGTTGCTGATGACATCGAGCTTCTTCTGGTCATCGCCGGTAGTGTTTGATGAACCAGCAAGACCTGTCAACTTCCGTGCCTGTTAGCTACAACGGCCAGGGATGTGGTCGAGCCTTGCTCACGTTGATTAGAGTCGCTCTCCGAATGTAATAAGCAATGCTCTTGAACGAGAATTGCATGGCATGGCACAGTAGTCTATGCAACTGTTTAGCTCAAGATCCCTTGACTGTTCCGAGTTGCTGGACCTACGTGAAATCTCCTGTTGCCTCCTTATGCTTTGATTGTTCTTCAGTAAGGAACCTAGTCAAAGTGACGATGTCCGTTTGAATCTTCTGGCCGCCAACAGGGCCGGTGGGCATGCTTCCATTGCTGCCGTTCGTGGCCATGGTTGCGAGGTGGTGAAGTCGGAAAGGCTGACTTGTGAGAGCAGGTAAAGTATAACAGTTTCAAGTGTACAGACTGTCAGCTGAGCGAATTACGGTCCAGGGATACTAATTGACGTCGGGCACGCGGAGCTCTTCCTCGGTACTTTTGTGAAGCTTTCGGTACCTGGACAATGTTGATATGGGACTCGGTCGTATGGGAGCAGTGAGAAGCGTTCGGAAAGAGATCAATTAGAGGCAGTGGCAGCCTCAAGGGGGGTTCTCGACCCATCTTATATAGTCTCGTGCTATTTCACACTTCTAGGCCTGATCTTCTTCACATTATGGGCATTTACCACTGGTATGACGGAGACCCTCATTGTTTGTCGTGGGGTTCTGCGGGGTCGGATTTGTTTGACCGACGTAAGGCTAACCAGGAGCCACGCTTCCGGGAATTTCCGCTGTGCACCGCCGTTGTGCGGTTTTGGACAAGAGTATTTTTCCGTCAAGCGGATAATTCAGAGATTGATACACCTACATGCCCCCTTGTAGGACCATTAGAGTCGCTGGTTCTTATCGAACTGCAGCCATGGGCATTCCAGCTAGGGAAGTTGCCGCACATAACGATCTCGTCGGCATTTGCTCGTCGGTTGGAACCGGGATGAGAGCCCTCAATCACGTGTGCGGCGCGCCATATCAAAAATCGCCTAGTGCCTTAAGCGAACATCTTCTTCACAGGTAAAATTTCCAAGCTTGTTCTCAAGCTTTAATCTTCAAAACTGCAACTTCAACCTCTGTCACCGACATGGTTGAGAGCTGCACATCAATTGTTCGCCTGACCAAGAACATGGGATGAATCATTCTGAATCACGGCGGAGTTCGCTCCAGCCCTAGTTGCAGAGGTAATTCTAGTCCTCGCGTTTCGATTCCTGTGCTTCCTGATGATTTGTTATAACCGCAAAACTAGAGTCTTTGACCTCTCCGGAGGAATGAAACTCGTTTAGCACGTCAGTCTGATCGCTGGCTTTTCATGTGCCTACTCAAGCATATATCACTGTTTAGACGCTGACATTGTTCAAATCTAGTCATTGCCCATTGGAGCCCTTCAGTCGTTGCGCGGCTTGGCCATCCTCGTTTTGATCCAATGGTGAGTCAAGCCCTGTGTTCTCTTTCTCCTCGCTTCCATGATGATCATTCGTATGAAAATACGCTGGAAATTACCGACCGAGACGCAAGTCGTTGGCGAAATCAAATGGCTATATCTGAACCCCCTACACTCTTTAGACTTATCATACTCCCGCAACATAAATACGGCTAACATTTGCAAAGGCCGGCAGATGTCTTCTCCGTATGCGACCCTTTCTCTCCTTCTCACACTCCGTCCTATATGATGAATGGCACTGGGCGCCGACATAATCAAATGAAGGATATGCCTTTTCGTGGCAGGCCTAGAAAACCTCGCCCACTGATATGCCTACCTCATCGATTGCAGTGTTGTCCTGTCTCAGGCCTCTTGCTGACCGATTTCGAAGCATTCTATTGAGAAGTTAAAGGAGCAGTGGGTCAGGATCAGATTACTGTCCGCTTGACACGCCACCCTTGCATAGATTCTGGGAGTGTTGCGATTGGGTTCTCCAGTTACCGCCTATGCCTGGCTTCGGTATACACGAAAGGAGGGTCGATGGAACCTTGAGAAAGGCGAAGCGGACGAGAGTCCAATCATTGGCCGTGCCCCATGGTTGTCCTAAATCTGCATCTGGGATGATCGCTCTTCCTCCTCATCAGCTCGAGCAGTAGGCGCCACCAGGCATGTTTTCTGCGTGCATACACAGCCCAGGGTATGCGGTGGCTTCGTCACCAAGACCAAGGACTCCTTGACCCGCACAATGCTCCGAGCATGAATGGCATGTATGAGCCCAGTTCCATCCTGCGAATTAAGCAGCATACGTAGGTGCTCTCTCAGCTTTCTCTATGCACACTTCTATGATGAGTATTTGATGACGAGTCTGATCCGGGTTACCGATGCAGACAACCACTTTTTCTACCATTCATGCATTTTCTGACATGTGCGAATTATTCAATAACTAAGCAAATTGTGTACGGAATGGATTTGCTAACGTTGTTGAAGGAATCTCGATTCTCGCTGCTGAATTGCAGTAACATGATAAAAGGAGTGTTCAGCCCGTAAGATGTCCTGGTTGCTGTTGCAACACCTTGGTCGGAGGTATTGTTTCGATAGGCTACTGGACGTAAGTGTATTTTGCACTGTTCCATAGCTCCTTTCCTATGATGATCTGACCTACAACATGACAAGCATATGTCCAAGCTGCTTTGACCGGCAGTGAAGACGAGAATGTCCTAACTGACCTTTTGTGCCTTGTCTTTTTACTCGCATACGCAAGCTAGCCATCAGTAGCTGACAAGTCTTACAGAGCAACAAGCCGACCTAGTCATAGCCTCACTCAGTTGAATCGCCGATCTAAGGCATCAGCGATCTGTCTGCGGCGCCATCCGTCAGAGATACATTAGTAGCAGGACACATGAACAGGTTAGTCCATAACTTCTACGTCTATTTCGTTTCTTCATATGATGATTTTCTTTTCAATCTCACGACGGTCGACATAGCTACAAGTTAGCATTGATGAGATAGCCCTTGACCGGGCTTGAATCTGATATTTCATGGATCCAAACTCTTCTTGCCAAAGTCATAACCGTTCCCGAGCATCCACTAATATCGGGTGATAGAAACGTTGACCATCCAGGTCTCAAAGTTCTGTATGGTACGAAGCAAGCAATACCCGTGAGTTGGCAATCGGGAGCTGGAGAGCTGGAGGGACCTCACTTCACTCCAAGCGGCGCCGTTTGGCAGGCTGTGGAGGAAATCTACCAGCGCTTGAGCTTGGACAACTCAACGGGAAGCACATGTGGCATGGAATGGCTATGTAGTTGAGGCCTGTAATGTCGCTCCTCGCGCGCAATAACAAACCTTCAAATATACGAATTGTAGCTACTCAGCTTTCATATCCTGTCAGTGTTCGGGCCTTGCGAAATGTATTCGCTGCGCATTTCTGGCGCAGTGGTTGTCGATGTCAGGACATTACGATCAGCAATCCAAACATGGTAGACTTTCCACGAATGGCTTTTTCTTGTAACCCAAGGTTACCTCAAGCACGTTACCTGATTGTTTATTTGATCGCTGTTGCTCGAGGCAGATCATCGATGATTGGTTTCCTTGTGCCAGGTTGCAGTCTTCATATTGAACAGAAAGTTTCGCTCATATTTGGTCACAATGCGTCCATGACGCACAGCCCTGCTATTCGATCTCTTGCCGCCTGTGTAGAGGTAAATCATAAATCAAGTCCCTTGTTTATACATTCTGCTTCAATGATACTTGCTCTACTTGAACCTCTTCTCCGCAGCCTTCCAGTTGACAACATCCCAAACGGCCTTGAAGTACTCGGCCTTGCGGTTATTGTATTGCAAGCTGTTACCAGGTCAGTTATTACCCTTACTTCCCGCGTCGTCTTGACTTACTAGTAAGCGTGCTCCCACGCATCAATCCCCAGAATCGGTCTGAACTGGCCCGCAACCGGGTCCTGATTGGCATAGCTCTTGATCTGCAACCCCCCAGTCTGCGTATCCTGCACAAGCCAAGTCCACCCACTCCCCTGCACCGCCGCCAACGCAGCATTGAACTTCTCCTTCATCGCCTCGAGCGAGCCCCAATTCTCGTCGATGGCCTTGCTCAAGGAGCCGGTCGGCGGCTCGCCGCCGCCCTGGGAGGTCGGGGCCAGGTTCTCCCAGAAGAGGGTGTGGTTGGTGTGGCCGCCGCCGTGGAAGTTGATCAGGGGCAGGAGGCCGATCTGGGCTTGCACGTCTTGGGCCTGCTGGGCTTCTTGCAGCTTTTCGAGGGCGGTGTTGTAGCTGGTTACGTAGGTGTTGTGGTGCTTGCTGTGGTGGAGCTCCATGATCTGGCCGCTGATGGCGGGCTCGAGGGCGCCGTAGTCATCTTGAGGAGGGCAGTGTTAGTAGGCTTTGAGCTGTGGAAGTCGTCGATGAGCTCATTGACAACGTGAGTTTCACATACACGGAAGATCTGGCAAGGTAGCCTTTCCTCGGACGAAGCTGGTGCCAGCGATACCAGCGCTGGACTTCAAGCTTGAGCTGCCGGCTCGGAGAGCTGATCCGGCGGCTCTGGTACGGAAGAGTGCTGTAGACATTTTGCTGATATTAATTGAAGCTGTGTAAGATTTTACTACTTATTTGACGGCTTGTGAGGGTCCGAATTGCTGATGTAGGAGCTCGTTCCGCGGCGTTGGTAGGTATTTACCTACGGGAGCTTTGACGTTTCCGACGTCATTCCAAGTCGGCCGGATGGAACCGCACGTGATGTTGACTGTTTACCTTATCGCTCGATGATCCAGATCATCTCAACCAAAAAAATGAAGGGCCGATTTCGCTAACCTCAGGGTCCTGAGCGGTCACAGCGCGCTGGACGAACTTGTACCCCACGCTACGTTGGTGCCCATGTTGTCTGCTGTTGCGGACTGAAAAATGCTCGTTGACACATCCGCGGCTCGACCGTCGCTTTGTTAAGTCCAACACCCGACATCAGGTTACCTCAATGGCTTGAAAGCCAAGTGGGACGGCGCAAAAAACTTCAACAATGAAAGTAGTATAACATACAACAACCCCTCGTCCCAGACAGTGATATCCACTCATACCTGCCATGGCGCCTTCATTCGTTCACCTACCCAATGGGCAGATTCTGACCGTCACCCCAGTCTTTGGAGGCTTGTTCTTCAAGTCCAACGACCTCAGCAACCAGCACTCCATATTTCCAGCAGGCTGGACCATCGTGCTCAACAGCGAGGACTACGACGAGGACCACCTTCAGCCTCAGAGCCACAATGATACCGCGGACGCTGAGGAAGCCCCGCGCCGGCGGCGACACATACACAGGTGGTCGAAGCCTACCCTACAGAATGACCATCTCTTCATATCATCAATTTCGAACCCTAGCTCTGCCGACTACCAACCCCCCAGCTCTCCGACTAGACAGATTGCGATGATGCTTTGGGCGACACTGTACTGGTATTTCCACCAGGACGAGCCAGACACTCGAATGACGACAAGTACATCGAAGAACACAGCTGATGCGGGCAAGCCGAAAGGAGATTGGAGGGTAAGCGTTAATCGAGAGGGCATATTCAAGGGCCGGCAGCTGCTAGTGAAGCTTGAGAGAATGGGGCTCATAGCAAGTGAGGATTCCAGCGTGGGCGCCGAGCCTGACGACCGCAAGGGAGAGGGATACGCGCATATGTTCGTGAGCCGGCGCTCTTTCTGGCAGCTGGATGCCAGGATATACCTGTACAACCTCTCCGTTCGTAGCAACTCGCCCTTCCCTTCAGGATCTCCGCATCCTTCAAGACCAAACTCGCCAAATCGGGAAGCAGTAGCGAACCGAGAGAGCAAGACTGATCAGCAAATGCAGCAGCTACAGCAACAGATACAACAGGGTCTATGGTCACCACCCGGTGCGGGTCTAGCTAATCCTTTCCACTCTGCTAGCCACCTGCCAACCTACTACCCTCCTCCACCCTCGCAGTTCGTTTTCACCAACAACATACGCCATCCAATGCGCCCGAAACCTCCTCGGCAAGGTGAAACGTTCTATACCCGCTACATACCCAGCGTTGGGCAGTACCTCTCTTTCAGAGTCGCCAGCCTCTCGCCCATGCCACAGGCGCATCACGGCCCTATGAGTCCAGCGGCGTACCGGAACTCTCACCAAAGCCTCTCCGATACTGTGGTTCCCACACTGAACAACCCACCCCCAACCCAGACCGACGCAGAGCTCCTCCTGAAGTGGATGAACGATCCGCGCGTCTCACATTTCTGGGGCGAGCAAGGCGGGCTCGAACACCAAGAAGCCTTTCTCAAGCGAGGTCTGGAGAGCAAACACTCGTTTCCTGCGATAGGAAGTTGGGATGGCAAGCCCTTTGGATACTTTGAGATATACTGGGTCAAGGAGGATGTGCTGGGCAAGTACATGGGCGGAGAGTGTGGGAACTACGATAGAGGGTTTCATTGTCTGGTCGGAGAGCAGGAGTTTAGAGGAAGTCATAGAGTAAAGATCTGGACGACTGCGTTAGTGCATTATTGTTTGCTTGCAGACAACAGGACGGAGGTTGTTATGCTTGAGCCGAGGGTGGATAATGACAAGTAAGTTATGTCGGATTTCGTACAGAAGCGCCGAGACTAATACATCTGCGTAGGCTCAAGAGGTACTTGGAAGATGTTGGGTTCTACAAGGAGAAGGAGATCAGTTTCCCTCACAAGCAGGCGAATCTTATGAAGATCAGGCGAGACGCATGGGAAGCTCCTTATCTGTAGCAGCTTCACATGTAAGGAGTCTTTTAATGAGTGATGCTAATGAACAACTTCTGGAAGAGAGTCATTGCCTACTTCGAGTCTTGGTCCTGATGAATCTCCACCAATTTTTTTGACGAAGCTGCATCGTCTGGACCCCACCAAGACCGTGCGGCATCCTTGGGGTAGCGCAATTGATCATCATACTGCCGATCAGAGCTGCTCCTTGGTCAGTTTGGAGCGTGTCTAATCGTCTTGGTATGTGACCTTTACTTGCCCCATCATCCGTCGTGCCACGACTTGTCCTTAAGTAAGTCCTTTTAATGCTGTTCGATAGCTGTCCACGGGCGTTGGCGTATGGCTTTTACTTCTGGTCCTTTGATCAAACGTTCTCGTGTGGGGGCCAAGTACTCCACAATATTCGCTCTCATTCCAGGACGTCCCCTTTGCTTGAATCTTGGCGGCTTGTATCGTCAAGCAATTGTCCTTCATCTCTCCATATCGAGAACAAAGTTTTAACCACAAGGAGTGCTTGCATTGCCCATGGCAATATCCCTCGCTCACTCTTGCGACGTATGTAAAAGACTTGCTATCGATTTCTCTAATCTCAAGGATTTCATACTAAAATCAGGGAACGAAGCATTGGAATACAGCCATGTCACTCAAGTCAAGCCTTCAGACATGCGGCGGTGTTCGCTGCTCAAAAGTCTGCTACCACAAGGCAAGGAGGGGGGCTGGGTTGACGTTCGCCTGTCTATAGGGTTCGATGGATATGACGCCGACCTTCGAGATCTCAAATTCAGCATGATTGGGCTGACAACTGACCGTGACAAGTTGTCCGAAGGTCAACCTCACCCTGTTTGGGAATCTTATTGTGCCGGCGCCCCAAAGGCCATAACACCCACCCTTCGGAGGAGTGTGTATGTAACTCAAGTGGATGACGCTGCAGGAGAGCATACTTGGTTACACATACCTTATCCTGAGCCCGGTTCCGACGAAGGGCTTCACATTGCCAGACAATGCTTGAGCGATTGTCAACATCGTCATGACTCGTGTCATCCACCGGGCGGTTTGGAACCCCCAAAGAGACTTGTCCTGATCGCTTTCCAGGATGACGATCTGCATTTAAGTCTCATTGAGGTTCACGAGAGGGTGGACTACGCGGCTCTCAGCTATTGCTGGGGCGGCGACCAACCTTTCAAACTGACGGCGGTTACCCTAGCAGATTGCCTACGTTCCATCGACCGAACGGCTTTACCAGCCACTTTGCAAGACGCCATCACCGTTACTAGCGCCATTGGCCTAAGCCATCTTTGGGCCGACAGCCTCTGCATCGTTCAAGATGACATTGAGGAAAAGTCGTTTGAAATAAATAAGATGGCTGACATTTACACGGGAGCGACCGTGACCATATCGGCAGCCGTCGGCATGGCGAGTACGAGCGGATTCCTCCACCGTGAGTGGCGCCCTTTGGTTGCCCGGCTGCCGTTCCGATCCCGCGATGGTACCAGAGGACATGTCTACCTACAACGAGCCCATCTTCCTACTGAACCGGAGCCAATAGAACTGCGCGCCTGGACGTTTCAAGAGCATCTCCTATCCTCAAGGGTTCTCTTTTACGGGTCACAGCAGTTAACCTGGTTCTGCAAAGGGTACAGATACAATCCAAACGAGCGTCAGACTCTCCTCTTCACGCAGGCTGCGCCCCACGATAGCGCGCATGAGTCAACGCATTGCTGTCTCGTACTCGACGCAACGAACGAGGCGCGCAAGCCACCATTGAACTGGCCAAACCTCGTAGAGGCCTACTGCAAACGGTCTCTGACCGACCCCAACGATAAGCTGCCCGCTTTCTCAGCCATAGCGAAGACCTTCGCGGCCATGTATGGCTCAACCTATCTCGCAGGGCTGTGGCAAATCCACTTCCTAGACCAGCTCCTCTGGCACTCCTTTTGGGCTGATGGGGTCTGTACCCGTCCGCAAGCCTACCGCGCGCCGTCTTGGTCATGGGCCGCGATCGATGGGCCTGTCATCATGCAGAACATGGGCCAGTATACTAAGGCTGAAGGCAGTGTTACAATGTTCGAAGTTGTGGATTGTAAGGTCGGGCTGCTGCATGAAAGTGTATTGTATGGCCGTGTGAGCTCTGGATATCTGGACGGTCGGGGACCGCTCGCTAGGGTGACGTTACGTCTGGATTACGACCGGAATGGGTGGGGCGAAGTTTCGGTATCCCCCGTCTCTGAGGATACTATTTGGCCGATGGGCCGGCGCAAGAAACTACAGAATGAATGGACCTGGGACGCAGTGGAGTCAAGCTTTCAAGCGAACACTTTAGTCGATGTGTATCTCCTAGAGGTTATCCGCGTTCCGTATGGCGGCTTCTGGGATACTCACGGCTTGATATTGCAGCAGCTCGAGCCAGCGGGTGTGTTCAGGCGGGTTGGCTACTTTGAGTTGCGGAGAGACTTCGATGCCTACTTCGGGGACAATGGGGGAGCTTCGAACGTGCGGTCTCAACCTGAACCTGACTTAGGAGACGATGGACATTGGCTGTTTCCGCCGGATGTTATGCTCTCGGACGCCTTCGAGATACGGCAAGTCAGGATTGTTTAATCGAGGTGTAGAAATGCACAGTTCGAAACACACTACATCTATCAACACAGCGATTCCAGCCCCTTCCCACATTACACCCCAACGAGGACTGCAGCCGTCAGACCTATGAGTAAGATCCAAACTTGGAATTCTAGGGCAGAAGCCGCAGATCCTCCATTACCGCCGCCGCCACTAGTACCATTCCCACTACCTCCCGAGCCGCCCGTACCGTTTGCACCGCTAGAACAGAGTCAGTATCTTTTTCTTCCATTAGAGAGTGATACTCACCTTGACTCATTCATCGGCGGCGCAACATGCACCTGCCAGAACCTGTTCACATCCTTCGGCGCAGCCTCCACCGCACTCTGGTTCGCCTGCCCAAACTCCGGATACGTCACCCCCGCCGCCAGGACCCCTTCCCTGCTGCCGTTCCGGAGGTAATCGATAAAGTTCACAGACGCAGTGACGTACTGATCCAGCGCAACCGACGCGTTTATACTAGCGTTGAAGGTCGAACCGCTGGCGAACAACGAAGCTATGTTTGCGGGGAGAAGCGCAGCGTCGGTGATCGTGGTGTGGGAGGAGCCGAGCAGGGTTAGGAACCAGCTTGCTCCGGAGGCGTCCAGGGCGTTTTGTGCAACGGTTTTGACGGTGTCGAAGTGCTGTTGGCCGTAAAATTGAGTGGGGGTGCTGGACCATTCTTCTGAGTCGGGGATCAGGAGGGGGACGGTTGTGTTTGTGGGGAGGGGGCCGCTTTCCTTGCCGCTGGAGGAATTAGTCCTTGCTTGCTGCATTTGGATGTGTAGACTTACGGATCGAAGAGAATGCCACCTTTTGCTGATATAGCTGAGTCCTGCGCCTGGGACAGCACCTGCAGCTGTGACGTTGCTCCCAGTGAGTGCCCGCTGATGATGAGATTATCCAAATCCAACCGGTTGGTCCAATCACCCAAACTCTGCCCTTCATTGCGCGTGTTCGCTGCTGCTACCGCTGCACCTCCTCCATTGGTGATATTCCTCAAAACCGCAATCACGCCCTCAATCTCCGCCTGCCGCATATCTCTCTGCTGCTGCACAAGCTCAGTCGCATTGAGAGGCGGACTATCCCCATCCCGTCAGCCAACTCTCCCTACTCACTCAACACCGATCACCCCTCATCTCTCCTCCCGTCCCAAATAGCAAAGTAAGAATCAAAACTCACCTCAGCTCCTCCCCCAGATAAAACGTCACATTCCTCACCCCCTCACCCTCCCCCCTAACAACCTGCGTCCCCGGCGCACTCCCATCCCTATGCTGCACACTCACCCCCACTACACCCCCCCTAGACGCCAAACTCCCCACAAACTCACCATACCAGCTCCCCAAACTGCTCTGCCCGTGGCTGAACACCACCACTGGGAGTCGCTCCTCCTCCCCACCAGCAAGGAGGGGGACGTCCACGAGGGCGGGGACGGTGAGGGAGCCGGCGAAGGCGGAGAGGCCGAGGGAGATTAGGTCGGGGGAGATGGAGGAGTTTGTGCTGGTGAGGTAGGTGGAGAGGCCTTGGGCGACGAGGGACATGGGTGGGGGGATCCAGGGGTGGGGTGGGGAGGGGGAAGTGGTGGCGTTGGTGGGGTAGAAGAGGGTGAAGAGGAGGGTTTCGAGCTGGGGATTTGTTAGGATTGTGAAGTTCTTGTAGTTTTGGATTTGGGGGGCTGAAAGGTGTAGGGGTTGGTAGAGGATTGGGTGATAGGTGATGGGAAGGGGGCTTACTAGGAACGCGGGTTCGCTTGTGTTTGCTATGAGTGTTCGACTTATGTTTCGTGGTGGGACGGGCACTTCGATGTCTATTACGCCGACCTGGTATGGTCCCGTGAATGGAGGTAGCTGAGCGAAGCAGAGATTGACGAGCGCCACGATTGACAGAAACCTCCTCGTTGATGGCATTCTGAGTAACGGTACATACGACAGCTGAAAAGAATAAAAATGTGCAAAGTTCACTTTACTTGAGTTGGAAGGTGCGAATCTGGGGATATTGGGTGCTCATATGTCTACTTGATTTGAAGCATCTTGTTTTTGTTTACGAGTCATTCTGGGGCTGAAGACGTGGTGTGATGTTGGTGGAGGATCGCTTGACGAATCTGAGGTTCAAGAAGCCAAGCCGCCCTGTTTCTCACACGCTCCATTAGGCCGTATTATCCTGCCAAAAGGTTTTATATGCTGTTCAGCCAGCCACAGACCATCAAACACTTGCATACACGAAACTTAAGCTTATCCAAATGTGGGCCGTGGTGCTTAGTCGTCCGGGTTTGGACGCTTATTTCGATGTCTACCGGAGTGAGAGATGACGTCACAGAACTGTGCTCGGTAGCATATTCTGCAGGCAGCGTCCATAACCATCTGAATATAGGTCGCTATTTTCAGACTTCAGTTGCAATGCTCAGATATCGTTCTGATCATATCCTCAAATGATGGTAAAAGATTGACACTCTCCTTCTTTGTATGCCTCTCCGTCCATAATCCCATGAACATATGCCTCTCCTAACATCTCCCAATTCGTCTCTTTCTTCCTCATCACCAAAGGCACATCTGTCCCTTTGATCAGAGCAACTGTATCGCCAACATCCGCCCGCGCGGGAATAAGGGCAAAGTAACCCTTCTTGGTCCTCGCAAACCTTCTGTGTGCCATCACGCCTAGACATCGCTTGATCTGGTCTGTGGGGATTCCACTTGCTCTAAGACGTTGTAGTTCGGCTTCGAACCCATCGCGGTCTGCTCTCCACTCGTCAGATGATCTAGAAAGTAGCGTAGCTTTCAGTTCTTCAGTCACTCCCTGCTCTTCCTCGTCCAACGTTCCATTGTCGTAGCTTTGTCTGAGGTCCACCCCGTACTTCGCAGTGTCCAGACAATGTTGCAAGTTCATCTCTTTCATGTGTCGCGTGAAGCTTCTCATCGCTTCTTCTCGAGTCATATACATGTGGCCGCCTGTCAAGGTTGCAACGAAGGCGTACTGTTGCCCTTCTGCAGTATGTTGGTAAGCAGGCTCGGCTGTGCTCTCCCATGGTGGAAGAATGACCACAGCTGCCCGCTGAGCATCATAGAAGTGCTGACTTGGACCCGTCCCTTCGTATACAGGGCCAATGTCCTCAATCACGTCAAAGGGCAATCCGGGAAGTGTCAGCGTCCATCCGTCTCCTTCGCCAAATAACGGCGGTTCTGGTGATGAATCTAATGTTGCACGGAACCATGGCACATAGTCCCATTGCTCCGCTTCTTTGTAGCCAAGATAGATTCCTCTTCTACTGGGAGCCAGTCCATTTCGCAGCCGAAATGCGTGGTCGTCAGGCAAACCAGTCTTTTCCCAAATAGCTGATGGCTCTCCCTCCGTCAAAAGTCTAAAGTAGAGATCCTTTGCTGGCTCCCGAAACTCTTGATAGGCATCAGAGATCGACCAATCTGGCACCCACGACGGCAACCTATCGAAAATGGATGCTCTTTTCGGATGTATCGCACCGAAGAGGTCATACTTCGTATGTGCAGATATTAAATCTTTTGCAAGACTGACATAGACTGCCACAGTGTCAAGATAATAGTTGGGTTGAACGGGAATAGCATCATAGTGAAGCGGACGATTGCCCTGATGAGGATTGATGGTCTTGGCATTTCGGACCATGTCTGGCCGAACTTTCGAAGCTTTCAATATGCCAGCAAGAGCGTAAACCTTGTCCCGAGGGTCGGTAGCATCCCGTTGTCGGTGTTGCTTCAACAGATCCAAGATAGAGCCGTTGAAGCCATACGAATGCTTACACCAGGTGTCCCATGTAGTCCATAGTCCGGTTTGATGGTGTTTCATGCCTACTTCTCTGTGCAAGCCAAGCTTCGAGAACAGTGCAAATGCTTGGGCGAAATCCTCGAATTGTCTGATATATGGGCCACATACGACGATCGCATCGCTAGCAACGGTGACCTCTTGAACGACCCATGCCCGGCCGAACCATGGTCTTTTGAGAAGGTCAAGGCAAGCTTGTCGGCCTTGTACATTCAGTGACTCAGGCAACATTCCTGGGAGCGCTCGTGAGACCTGCGCGTGTTGGAGGATAGTCGTAGCGCCCTCTTCTGCCATGTTCACTTTTGGCAGCCTGGACAACAGCTCTTCCTTCTGTTTATCAGTAAGGGAGAAAGTTTCTTGCTCGCTGGATGCTCCCTGAGACCTAGAAAGAATGATTATCTCGTCTCGGAACACCAGCATTTTATCAATCAATACAAACGCCTCTGCAGTGTTCTTTGCCTCATTACCCAGCCAAACAACGGTTCTTGCAGCCATTGCGTATATGTCTTGCATTTTAGCGACTTGATCAGTCCTCTCCTTGACATCATTCTGGTTAATACACATGGCATCTACCCAGAGGACTCGAGCTGCGTCTTCTCTCCGGAGTCCCTGTAAAGCATCGTACAGATTCCTCGTCACCGCAACAGGCGATCCGTTGCAGGCGATTGTTGTTTTGTAGAAAGGATCTCCCCAGCAGTAAGATAGAGCTTCATACGCTTGACTGCCATCAAGGGGTGCAACGAAGATCTGGCATTTGATCTCGTCCGACTCTCGGCCGGGTAGGAGTTCGAGAAGTCGTTTTGAGTCCGGAGGTAACGGCTCTCTGACAAGGCTCGTTGGTAGCCCGCTACCACCTGTAGGATCTTTACTCACAGCGCAGGTTCTAGTGCCATGGCTTAGGTCCGGTTTTACATAGCAAGAATGCAAGACGACTACTGCATAGCAAGGGATCAATGTTGACACCCTTGGTGAAGGCCTCAGAAGAGTAGCCGAGAACCTAAGGACCGAAGAGCGAGAACCTATCGGGGTACCTACCTTTGTAGTTGTAGTTCTACAAGTGACAAGGCTACCGCCAAGTCATCGGCGCGCCCTACAGACAGGTCTTATCATGAGGCGAACTTACATTTACCTCAAACTAGTGTTCATGCTAATCTTTCAGGAATCTCTTCAGATGTACCGAAGGCCCTCAGGTAATGACGGCAGCCAAACCAGTCTCCCATGATTCAGACTTTGGGGTGAACAGGATGTATTCAGATGGAGAGCAATTTATGGAGAGCAATTCTAGTTCAAATACCTGAGGACACGATTAGGGAAGTTCTAACCGAGCCGCCAGCTAGGCTGAGAAGCGTAAAGCTTCCGCTTTGCATCCTTGCGATTTGGCTCAGATTGGTCAGTAGATGCATTATCATTATCAATGGCACTCTGTTGCTCCTCACTGATAGCATCATGTGCGACGACGTGCCTCAACTTGTCCCCCCTTGATCGAACGATCCTGAAACGCTCTTTTCATGAAGAGTTACTTTAGGTAGAGCCCTTTCTTTCATTGGGATGGCAAACACTCCTCTCATAGCGGGCATAGCCCTCCTTTGCTTCCTCGTCTACCGCTATGTCATATTTCCCGCCTTCATATCCCCACTCTCTCGAATCCCAAATGCCCACTGGTCTTCTGCTATTTCGCCGCTCTGGATCCACTACATCCGCTGGTCAGATCGGCCAAATAGAAGAATCCACTCTGCTCATACCAAGCATGGTCCCATAGTCCGCCTAGCGCCCAATGAACTCAGCATCAACTGCGTTGAAGGCGGGCTCAGGACCGTCTATGCAGGCGGCTTTGAGAAGGCAGCATGGTATCCGAACATCTTTCAAAATTATGGGAAGATGAACATGTTTGCTACCGATCTCTCGAAGCCGCACAGTGCGAGGAAGAGGATGATGAGCAACTTCTACTCCAAGTCGTATGTGCAAGGAAGTGAAGCACTCGGCAAGAGCACGGCTACTATTCTATACAACCGGATACTTCCGAGGATCGATGATGCCAGCAAGAAGGGCGGAGAGGTCAACATGTTTGAGCTTGTGTGCGCTGCAACCATGGATATCGTGACCAGCTATCTCTTCGGTCTAAAAGTTGCCTCGAACTTTACGCAGAGAACGGAAGAATGCAGCCACTTCCTTGGGCTTTACCACTGTAGGCAATCTTACAACTTCTTTCCCCAAGAGATCCCCCAGATCACAGCGTTCTTTGAGCGCCTAGGCATCAGACTCGTGCCACAATGGGTAGGAGATGCGAACAAAGAGATCGAGGACTGGACCTATAGTATGTGCGAAGGGGCCGAGAAGCTTATAACGGATGACACTGCTTCTACGGACCAGACCGAGAACGAGCCTGTGATCTACAGACAGCTATGGAACGCTCTGCAGAAAGATCAAGAGAAGAAGGGTGAGGCCATGCATCCCCTGACCCTCACAGATATCAGACTAGAAGCCGCGAGTGAGATGCTAGACCATCTAGCCGCAGGTTTCGATACCTCCAGCATAACGCTTACCTACTACTTCTGGGAACTCTCCCAACGACCAAAACTGCAGGCAACCCTGCGTCAGGAGCTGCTGTCGCTCTCACCACCAGTTGCCCCTACTTCAGCGCCAGAGCTTCCGGATCCCAAGGCTGTAGATGCTCTTCCCCTTCTACACGCTACCCTGATGGAGACTCTACGCCTCCACGCAGCCATCCCAGGTGCTCAACCCCGGATAACGCCCGCAACACCCTGCTCACTAGGCGATTACGACAATATACCACCGCACACCCGCGTGCAAGCTCAAGCGTATTCACTGCACCGCAACCCAGAAGTGTTCCCTGACCCCGAAAGCTGGGTACCGGAGCGTTGGCTGGTCGAAGACGAGAAAGACCCTCGTGGATGGAAGATTGACCAAGGTGGAGAGAAGGCTCGCTGGTTCTGGGCGTTTGGCAGTGGGGGCAGGATGTGTATTGGGAATAATCTTGCTATGTACCGTGAGTTGCTTTGGCGAGCAAGGTGGGATTTGATACTAATATATGGCAGAAATGAAGTACATCATTGCGGCGGTCTTCTCGAACTTTACGGCGTCGGTTGTGGATGATCGAGGTATCGAGCAGGAAGACGCATATACGGCTGGACCTAAAACGAAGAAGCTCATCCTGAGATTCGAGGAATGGGATGCATGACGGATCAACGAACGAAACGAACATAATGAGCGCCATATAAAGAGCGCCGAGAAGCTTCGGCATCCACCCTGGTTCACCGAGCGTATAGCCACCCCTAACCCACAAGAAATGTCCAAATGCAGTTTACAACTCTTTCTTTAACTCTCCTATCTTGCTCGGCGCACCTTCCACCGTAGACTCTTTAGCCTTGCCTACACAGACATCCCCCTGCAAACAACACCGAATAAGTGACCAGCAGCCCAATCGTAACCACATTAGGCCAAATCAAATCATCGCCCACAACATCCGCTCCCAACTTCTTCCACGCAATATACCCATCATACCCAATCCCCGCCAACAGTTGCAAATACCCCGTAAACGGCAAACCCCGTCGAAACCCCTGCACCCCCCCAAAGTACGCATACATAAACGTGTGATGCAGACAGTTGAGCGCAGCAAAGTACTTCCAATCCCGGTAGTGGTTCAGCACCCGGACGTAGGTCAGATACGGCGTCGTCAGGTGGTGGAAGCCGAAGTGGAGGTTGACGAGGCCGCCGTTGGCGAGGACGCCGAGGACGTCGATGTATTCGTAGAATTTGGAGAGGTGGTAGAGGAGGCGGGCGTGAGTGTCGTGGGTGTTTGAGGGAGTGGCATTCTTCTTTGGGTCGGGCAAGGGTGTTGACGGTGATGAGAGGATGTATATGAGGAGGGCGAAGGAGGCAAGAGAGTAGATGAGGTCGTTGTACTTGAGGAAGGTTGCGGCTCCTTTGATGGGGCCGTTTTTGCGGACATGGGATTTAATGTAGAGCCAGGATGAGATGAAGAGAACAGTAGAGAGCGGGATAACCTCGAAGCAGGTGAGATAGTGCAGCACCATCTTTGCGGACGAGTAATTGAGATTCAGTATATGAGAGACTTACCTACCACTGCTCCTGGAGCACCCTTTTATACTCATTTCGTAGCATTGGTGAGTCAAGGCGACTCGATCTTGCAGACTGCAAGATGTATACTACTATTTCGGACCGGAGGACAGGCGCTGTCACAGCCATGGCACAGCAGTGTACGGTCGAGGTACCTTCTCGGCTTGCCGATGAAAGGACACAGCCTTGCGGTACCAATATGCATCGGAAGGACTGATAGCCCGTCTCCCCAATAGAGAGCGCAGCGCATAGTATGACTGTGAAGACTCCGGAAATGTACTTCCTCACCCAGGTCAAGATCTCATGGTGACCTTAAGGCAGGCGTTTACTTCGTTGCAATGCTTCACTGACGTACGTGCTGTGTGTGGAGGGTGATTGATGCTTTGGTCAGAACTATCAAGCAGCGAAAACAGGAAGTATGAGGTCTCACACTTTCCATATTTTTTACTCCTTGTCAATATTGCATGCGGTTCGTTATCCTCAGAAGGGAGAATAACAATGCGATGGTCGTTATGCCAAGACCACGATGACGGACATCACGTGGTGCTGTACGCTAGCCGCTAGCTCCAGCTTGCCATCACCATCATTGACGACGCCTGCCATCTCGAGCTCTAAAGACAACCAGAACACCTTTGCCCCTAATATCAAGCAGCACTCAAACCTTTGACGAGAGCATTCGACGACCGCGCTCTCGGTCAAGCAGCTGCGAAGATGGCGCCCGCCAAAGATACCTTGTTCCGCTCGGCGGACATGTCGCTGACCCAGTTGTATATTAGCAACGAAATAGGCAGAGAGGTCGTGAGCGCTCTGGGCGAGCTTGGGGTTATGGACTTTCGAGACGTATGTCGTAGTTCTCTGTATTGGCTGGATTGTGCAGCCACGGCGTCCGCATGAGGAATCGTCCTACAGCCGCCTTGTCCTGCATCAGCGCCACAGTTACTGACTTCTTTTCTTGTAGTTGAACTCCGAAGTCACCGCTTTCCAAAGGACTTACACCCAAGAAATCCGAAGACTCGACAATGTGGAACGACAGCTCCGGTACTTTCACGCTCAGATGGAGAAAGCCAGCATCCAACCCCGGTCTATCTACGACTTTCCAGACATGATGGCCGCTCCCTCGGCTTCCGAGATCGATGAACTAGCGGACCGAAGTCAACAGCTTGAGCAGAGAATATCTTCACTGAACGAAAGCTACGAGACTTTGAAGAAGCGGGAGGTGGAACTGACAGAATGGCGATGGGTGCTGAGAGAGGCTGGAGGCTTCTTCGATAGGGTATATACCTCGACATTTGGAGTTGCACAGACACAGTTACTGACAGTAGGACAGGCCCGTGGACACCAGGAAGAGATTCGACATTCCATCGACAACGATGACGCTCCACTGCTGGCGGATGTCGAACACCGTGGCCAAAACGGAGACTCAGCAGGCGACCGTTCCTTCTCCGTGATGAACATTGGTTTCGTTGCAGGTACGATACCACGTGAAAGAATCGCTGCCTTCGAAAGGATTCTGTGGAGAACGCTCCGTGGCAATCTGTACATGAACCAGTCAGAAATTCCGGAGCCGATCATCAACCCAGAGAACAATGAGGAGATTAGCAAGAACGTCTTCGTCATCTTTGCACACGGAAAGGAGATCATCGCAAAGATCAGGAAGATTTCCGAATCGCTGGGAGCCGACCTGTACAGCGTGGATGAGAACAGCGATCTGCGCCGCGACCAGATCCATGAAGTCAATACCCGATTGAGCGACTTGCAGAGCGTGCTCAGAAACACAAAGCAGACCTTGGACGCCGAACTCACTCAAATCGGCCGAAGCCTAGCTGCATGGATGGTGGTGATTATCAAGGAAAAGGCCGTGTACGAGACACTCAACCGCTTCTCCTACGATCAAGCGCGAAAGACATTGATCGCTGAAGCCTGGGCTCCGACCAATTCCCTTGGCCTCATAAAGTCTACGCTTCAGGATGTCAACGACCGTGCTGGGCTATCCGTGCCGACAATTGTCAACCAGATCAAGACTTCCAAAACCCCACCAACATACGTCAAGACCAACAAGTTCACTCTCGGTTTCCAGACCATCATCGACGCCTACGGTACTGCCAAGTACACTGAGGTCAACCCTGGATTACCCACCATCGTCACGTTCCCATTCTTGTTCGCTGTCATGTTTGGTGATTTCGGTCACGGTGTCCTCATGACTCTCGCTGCCGCCGCCATGATCTACTGGGAGAAGCCACTGTCACGAGGAAAACAAGACGAACTGTTTGCCATGGCCTTCTTCGGTCGGTACATCATGCTTCTCATGGGTATCTTCTCGATGTATACTGGTGCCATCTACTGCGACATTTTCTCTAAGGAAATGGCATTGTTCCCCTCAATGTGGGAATGGCCCGAGGGTTTCAAGGCCAATGATGAAGTCACAGCAACTCGCAAGGACGGCTACACGTACCCATTCGGTATGGACTGGAGGTGGCACGATACCGACAACGATCTGCTGTTCTCGAACAGTTACAAGATGAAACTGGCCATTATCCTTGGTTGGGCACACATGACTTACTCACTGTGCCTTTCTTTGGTTAATGCTCGGCACTTCAGGTCAAAGATTGACATCTTCGGCAACTTCATCCCTGGCATGATCTTCTTCCAGTCTATCTTTGGCTACCTTGTCTTCTGCATCGTCTACAAGTGGTCCATCGATTGGCCAGCACGAGGCGAAAGCCCCCCAGGCTTGTTGAACATGTTGATCTACATGTTCTTGCAACCTGGTCAAGTTGACGAACAGCTCTATGGTGGACAAGCACGACTGCAAGTCTTCCTTCTACTCTTGGCTGTTGTCCAAGTACCCATTCTCCTGTTCCTCAAGCCTTTCTACCTTCGGTGGGAGCACAACCGAGCCCGCGCCATGGGCTACAGAGGGATCGGTGAGAGCACCAGAGTCAGTGCGTTGGATGACGATGACGATGAGCCTCAGCCCATGAACGGCGGACGGGAAAGCATGGACGAGGATGGCATTGTGATCACACAAGACATCGGTGGCGGTGACGGCGAGCATGAGGAGTTTGAGTTCTCCGAAGTGATGATTCACCAAGTCATCCACACCATTGGTAAGTGGCCTAGGACCTGCTTTGCTATCTAGCAGATACTAATAGAACCAGAATTCTGCCTCAACTGCGTCTCCCACACAGCATCCTACCTCCGCCTCTGGGCCCTCTCCCTCGCCCATCAACGTCTCTCCATCGTCCTCTGGCAAATGACCCTCGACAACGCCTTCGCCATGACCGGCGCCACCGGCGTCATCGCCATCGTAGTCCTCTTCTACATGTGGTTCATGCTCACCATCGCCGTGCTGTGTGTCATGGAAGGTACCAGCGCCATGTTGCACAGTCTGCGTCTGCATTGGGTCGAGGCTATGAGCAAGCATTTCATGGGTGATGGCGTAAGTTTTTCTGGTTTTTTGGTTATTGTGGACATTGCTAACTTGGGGTATAGATTGCGTTTGAACCGTTTAGCTTTAAGACGATATTGGAGGAGGAGGGGCCGGATATTTAGAGCCGATTAGGGGTTGTGTGTAGTCTGTCTGTTAAACTTGTGCATAGAGTGTAATAATGCAATCGTACACTACAAGCCCCGCTTCCCTATGGCATCACATGTGCTGGCATTATTGTTGATCGTGGTTGTGTAAAGCTACATAAAGAGCAATCATAATATAACCGCCTGTATATCGGCCACTGCCTGCACAAAGTTCAACCGTTGAAGTGCCTCTCTATGTGTTCTCCTTACTTAGTCAATGCTATCACCTGATTGGGATGACGTCCGTTGTACTGTCAGTATTACGGCAGGACATAGGTTCTCGTTCTAGACGAGAAAAATGGTTCTGAGTGTTGGAGTGGAGTCGCGGTTTATTCGCGTTGCTGGGTTTTCTGACCGTTACAAGCGTCCATGCTACGATTGAAAGGGTATGAGTTTGCTCAGGCAGACCGTTTCAGGGTACAGGAGAGGCAGGTTTGCTGAGAGCTACATAGTAAATACATTCCAGTCCTTTGGAAAGTCGTAATATATACAAGTGGGTGAAAAGTACGAATCTCACTAAGACAAGGGGTTCAAGACCATCTCCCTTACCCTTTCCCTCCTTTCCACGACGGGAGGTTTCAATCTAGCCAAGGAAACCAGAGTTTTCACAGTGAGTATGGAAACCACCTGCCATCTCTTGTCCCATAAACCTACCTTTTCGGGGATTTCAAAAACACCAAGACGCGCGATATGGGTATAATTGTTCCTACTGCACAGCCAAGGGAGACCGGGAGTGTCGCAACGCTTTGGAGGTGCTTATTTTCCCCTAGTCTTCCAGGCCGCGGAACACGAGCGCATTTCCAAAAGCCAAAGCCATAGCAGCCTCCTTCTCGCGCAATAACAAGCAGTCAAGAAGGGTGTCTTCAGTTCGGTCAGCAGTGGGATCTGCGGGAGCATTTCCGTCCAAATCACTCAGCATCAGGATGGTTTCCCTTTAACAGCGGCTGCTCCTCTAATGCCCAACCCAGTTGAAGCCACCAGGGCCAGCAATGTCACCAGCGTCATCGGGATAGACGAAGAAGGCGAGCGCGATGATAATGTAACTATCCCGTCAGCGTTAGCGCATGTGCATCGGTAGTCTTGGCACTAAGCCATTACGCAGCCTCAGGGCATAACAAGGCTGAATAAAAGGGAAGGAAATCCCCCAAAAATGATGCGCATGCATGAAATGGGGAAAACTTACGTTCCGATACACATGGCTCCTTCAAGATAATTGCTCTTTCCGTCCTGGATGAGGTAGTTCACCACCAACACTGAGAGGAAGAAGACGACCGTCTCGAACATCTGGAAATGGAGCGTCATTGGCTGGTGGATGATCCAGCCTAGGATAACCAGGAATGGAGTGACGAAGAGCGCGATTTGCATGCTGGATCCGATTGCGACGCCGATGGCGAGGTCCATCTTGTTCTTCCAGGCCACGACGACGGCTGTGACGTGCTCGGCAGCGTTACCGACAATGGGCAGGAGGATCAAACCAATGAAGGTCTTGGAGATGTGAGCTGTTTGGACAATGGCATCGATGCTGTCAACCAGATACTCTGCGCAGACAGCCACAACAACGGTGATGATGACCAAAGCGACCGCAGCAGCAATTGGCGACAAGGTTTCCCCGTCATGGTGCTCCTCAACCTCTCCATCCTCTTCCGCGTCGTCGTTAGTCTCTTCGTCAAAGAGACGGGCATGCGATTTGAGCTGGAAGTATAGGTAGAGGATATAGAGAATCAAGAGGATGATGGCGGTACCGTGGGACAGGATCAAGATGTTATCATCGGAACTGGACTTGGAGCGGGCCAAGGCGGCATAGAGAGTTGCGGGAATGATGAGCGAAGCGGATGCGACAGCCATGAGAGAGGACATGGTGGAGGCAACAGTTGGGTTGAAGGACGATTCGGATCGGCGGATACCTCCGGAGAGGAAGCAACATCCTAGCACCTGCGCAGATGTCAGTGTTCAGGCAGCTTGCGATCTCCGGATTGCAACTTACGAGGAGAATGTTCGACAATATCGAACCAAGCATGCTCGACTGGACAATGCGAATCTCGCCATTCTTGAGCGCAACGATGCTGACCTGTGGGCGCGCATACGATCAGCGTCTGTTCTCATATGCTGCAAGCCCTTTCTGGACGGTGATGCATTGGCGCACAACTTACAATCAATTCGACTGCATTGCCAAATGTCGCATTCAAAAGACCACCAATCGTTTGACCCAGTTTCGCACTCAATTCCTCCGTCGCAAAGCTCAAGAGCGCGGCAAGCGGGATGATAGCAAAGAAGTTGAGGATGAAGACGGTGCTCGGGTTCCATCCAGCAGCTCCTGCTACTATACCCAGCGGTACAAAGACCAGCAGCACATTGACATAGTTGCTCGCAAGCGTTGCCCAAGTGACATGCCAGACATAGGCCGGGTATCGAACGTAGGGTCGCTCATCCTTCCACAATGGTACGCCGTCGCCGTTTGTAGAGATATGTGTAAGGCGGTGGTTGATATTTGCTAGGAGCGGGGCGCGCTCGTCGCGAAGGTCGCCGTTGGCAGCTCCGGCCATGCCGCCTTGCACGCTGTTGAGGTCTTTGGCTGGAGATCGCGGAGGGCGGGTGTATTTATGAAACTCCTTCCGGATGTTATCTGCATTGACGGAATGATTTGATTAGCCAGCTATATCAAATGCGACAATTTTCTCATTTGGCGAATTTCGACAAGAGGCAGGAGTGCGAAATGGTTTAGTACCAAGAGACGCTGAGCTGTCTTTGCGGGATGAAGGAGGCTGTGCACTCGGCATCCTGTACCAGGGTAGCTAACAAGATGCGGAGACGGTTGGTGGACGACTTGGAGCGTGATCTCGAACGCAGCGTGATATCCCACCCAGGCGCAAATGACAAAGGTGACAGAATGTATGATAAGCTTCAAAGGATGAAAGAATGGAGGACTCACCCATCATCTCTGACGGCTGCTGACCAGCTCGATGTTATACGATCGCTATGTAACTAGTGGTGTTGTTTTGGTCTGGGCAAGCTTGACTTTGACTTGGCTTGCTTCACCAGGTCAACGAGCTAGAACTTCCGGAGCGACGAGGTGAAAGTTCTCGGCCAGGCACGGAATGGCTTGGCTGGTTGATGCCAAGAGACCCACGGAGATAGCCAAAGGAGTATATTACCAAGACTTGCGCTGTCAAAGAACCTAATTACCAAGAGAGGTTGGTGAGTAAGGTTCGTCGAAAGCGGATGAAGGAGTGGAGGAGGAAAGTCTGCCTTGGCTGCGTCTATGCGGTCGCAGACGGATTACGTACCAATCCAGAAAGTTGACTGCAGAAAAGATGATGATGATGATGAAGGAACAGAAGGAACCGGGGTAACTGTGATATATATCTAGGCGGCGCTTGCTGAGCGGTTTACAGGGCGGTATGAGCTCCGTTTCCAATATCAATGTAGCTCCGTATCCACAGCGCGTCTAGTGGTTTACGAGCAGGCTGAAGTTGGCATACAACCAACTTGAAATTGGGGACGAGTGGAAAAGGTATGATGCGCTTCGGGAACCAGGAACAAGCCGTCCAACTTGCCTGGAAGTTGCCTGGCTTTGAGGAGCGGAAAGGCTCAGCCACCCTTGGCGCTTGGCATCAGCGGAGCGGCAGCACCCTTCAGAAATATTCTCTGGCAATCCCAGTATCCTAAAGGACACCTGCAGAGTCGCATCGGAGATTGACTCAGGGCACCAAGAGCATAACAGAGAAACCCACTTAGGATGAAGAGCTTCATTTGACGTCATCTCCATTGAGCTCCGTCTGCCTCGGGCACGAGTCTCATACATATGTATATCATTTACCATGGCCGACGTTACCTTCATCTTTCTCCTAAGTCACCAGTCTCCCGCAATGATAACACGCATCAAGCGAGGTTGTTTCACATGCAACTCTGGCTCGAGAGCACTTCAGTTGAATGCACAGTAGTCTTTACCTTACAGGGCGATGAAGAACAGATAAGAGAGTGAAGAGCAATATCAATTAGAGGAAGTAGGGCTTTAACAGGCAGTATATGCGAAGCTTTCACCCTCCATTACTTAACAGAGTGCCAAAATCCTATTACAACATGCCATCTGCGCATCATATCATTCGTTTCTAGGAGCCTTTCTTCATCACAACATCAAGCTTCGAACCTTCCGAGAGCATCTTCGTCTGCCAATGATCAAAGAGACTCTTGGCACGTTTACGCCTCCTTTAAGCCAAGGTCCAATCACCAAGGCTATGATGGAACGTGTCTCTGTGTTTTCTTTATTCCTTGTACAGTCGCGTCTCTTCCGCTCCTTGGTTGCTGTTTGATATACCCTCGCGATCTTCTCTCGCTTCACGGTTTCAAATGAAAAAAGGGGAAGAAGTTGATGACGAGGGTGACAGTGACCAGCAATATACAGTACCAAACGATAGCCATCATCCTGAGTAACGGAATAGCTGGAGTATTTGACCAACTGCAGTCCGCACCAAATACCAAGCCCGTTGTACTTAGCCTCGCATTGGTTGACTAGATATGCCCCACCGCAGCGGCCCTAACCTTAAAAATTGTACCCCAGATTCTCCAACTAGACTGGAGTCTAGAGACCACTTGCATCGGTCAATTCTTCTTGCTCTCTGTAATTTTGAAAACCTCCTGCTGTTCTAACGTACGCAGCCTTGTTGGCTCATTCACCATACTCGCTGTGTGGTTTCATTGGACAGTGACCTTGCCGAGACGGCGGCATTGACAGCAATGATCATTGTATAACCGCCAAGTCCCTGATGATAGGTCCCACTTACCGGTTGTACGAGCTATCTGAGCGTTGTTTCCATGTCGAAGCGAAGGACAGCTATCCCTTCTTGAACGCCCCGACTTCTGTTTGCTTGCTTATTTTCATGCATGATATTGATGCTCACTTCTCAGACAGGAGAATTAGTCTGGGTAAAGGCTGGTTGGTGAACATTTCAATACCGAAGTCACGACCCACGTGAGATGTACAGCTCCCGAGCCGCTTAGAGAAAACAACAATCGGGTAACAGACGAACCCCAACGATCCATACAGCCGCTAAAGTCATTCTAAGCCGGTGGCTATGACTACTTCTTCAAGGCTGTGACCTCCCTTACCTTCCCCAAATCCAACTTACCCTTCCTCCCCCACCCCTTCTGCCCCTTCTGCACCGACGGCCTAAACCCCTCATAGAAGTGAAAAGCTTGCTCATTAAGCTCTTCCTCATGCCCTTTCCACCCCTCCGCACACTCCCCAAACACCTCCCTAACCCTCTCAAACTCCCCCTCCCCAAACTTCCGCCTCAACCCCTCCTCCCCCGGCGGCTTCCCCTTCTTATCCCCACTCCCCACCCACACCAACCCATCCCTCACCCGCAACTCAAACTGCATGACCTTGATCCGCTCCTCCTCTTCCGGCCTAAGCTCCTCGCTACCCGCCCGCTCTTCTTTCTTCTCCTTCTCTTTCTTCGCCGGATCTTTCTCCTCAATCGTCCCGATCGAGCGCCCCTTGGCGACGGCGCAGATGGTGGAGACGGCGCTGCCGGCGCTGAGGCACGTGGCCCAGCTTAGTTGAGGGTGGATGGCGTGGGTGACGCAGGCGGCCCATAGTTGGAGGACTGGGGCGCGGTTTATGATGATCTCGTTGGTTTCCTTGGAGGATGCATCTTTCTTCTTCTCTGCTGGAGGGGAGGTCTTGAGCTTCTTTGCGGGGGAGGGCTCTGGTGAGGGGGGAGCTTTGCGTTTGCGTGACGATGGAGCGGGTTCGCTGGATTTTTGTGCAGAATCCTTGTTTGCAGGGGGTTTCTGCTCGGTGAAATCGTCGATTTGGGTTTGCGTGCGGGCGGTTTTGCTTCGTGTGGTTACCATGGCTGACTAAGGGGTCGCGGGTGTTGTCGCGTCGTGTCTTGGTCTCCCTAACTCTGTGATGGACAGACTACGTGACAGCCTCTCGCCTACGATTTTTGTAGTTCGAGCAAGTAGATAGGTAAATGAGCAGCTACAAAGGTTCTATCGAAACGGTAAGGGTCTTCATTTAGAGATGAAGGGTGATCACGATGTATGACATCACAGACGCGAGCAAGCTTGGCAAAGCAGGTTGTTTCTTCCATTTAGAAATGCCACCCGGGATGGATTTGTATAAGCGTTCGTTTTGTTTCTCATTTCAGTCATGACGATCAAGTCTGGACTCGGGATATACGTTGAGATTGGTGTCACAAGCGCGTTACTAGATGAATACCTCAACAGCGGATGAGCGCCATCCATGATCGAGCAGCTACTAGCCCATCTCATACCTGAAAAGCCCAGCAAGTTTCGGCAGTATGGACGCGACGAGAAAGCATATCCAGTCTAAACCTGTCACAATACGTAGTATCGCTGCACTGTAGCAGGAAGTAACAAAGCTTCTGTGAGCTTGGTGGGAGAAGGAAGTAGGTTAAAATAACCACCTCACAATCCTCCACTGGCTGCCTTTGCCGTACACTATGATTTTCGGATGCGACTAGAGAATTCATATTATGTGCGGACGTTTGGTGAGGATCGAGAAGCCGGCGTCGTGGTAATCAGAGATGTACTCTGGGGACCAAGATTACATCGATTGGTCAAAAGCACCTTTCAGTATGTTGCATGACGACGTTAACTGGCATAAACACCAAAGTAGGGCTGGCATGATATCTCAATTATCTCACTTATCAATGGCGCCTCTGCTCCACTTGACAATTTTCAAGATGATTCCTAAAGGAGACCCAAGTAGAATACACTTTTCCCCTCACATCCCCTATCCACCTTCCTATTATACATCCCTCACCATTCCCATAACATCCCCTTACAAAAGCGCAACCATCAACCCACCAATCAGCGCAACAACACCAACCTCCCTCCTCCCCGCCGCACCCGTACTCAACACAATCCCCCCCGTCGTCGTCGGGCTAGTCCCATTCACCGGCACCGTCATGCTCGGATAAACCCCCGCGCTCCCCGTCGGCATCGCCGGCACAACGACGCTGGAAAGCGTGCTCAGCATGCTGGACATGGGGGCGGCGTAGGAGGAAGTCTCGGGCAGGGAGCTGGTGGGGGTCATGGAGGAGGAGGCGGAGTCGGGGGCGCTGGAGGTGGAGGGGGATTCGGTGGAGGAGGTGGAGGCGGGGGCGAGGGTGGAGGTTACGGTTGTGGGGGCGGCGCTGCTGCCGCCGGCGGAGGAGGAGGAGGAGGAGGCGCTGGAGGTGGTGGCTTTGTTGGGGTTGGAGACGCCGAATTGGGTCGTGTCTGGGCTGCGTTAGTGGTTTGCGTCGATGATAGGGTGAGTAAGGCGCTTACATTGGTATTGACCGCTTGAGTCAACGATCAATTGGATGCCGTAGTGGGTTACGTCGTCCTCCAGGTCGGTGGATGGGGTCCAAGAGAAGGTGCCGGTGTTCTCGATGCCCTCGGCGATCGGGTAGAGAGGCTGGATGTTCTCGCTGGGACCACGGAGGAGGACGAGGGTGACCGTGCCGGGGGTGGTGGGGTTCCAGGTGACGGTGTAGGGCTCGCCGACTGGGACGATCTCGTTCAAGCCGGGCTTGCTGATGGGGTTACCGGTGGGGTTACCGACGGGGGCAGTATAAGCGGCAGCGAGGGGAGCGAACAGGCTAAGGCCTGCGGTGAAAAGGGCGAAGGGAGAGAAGTCGGACAACATCTTGAATGTTTTGTTTGGGTATCGAGGTCAACGTTTAGATATTAATGTAAGTCGACAATTGCAAGAGAGCGAATTGGTAATAAGTGTGGTAGTTGCGTGAAGACAGAACCGGTATGCTGCTTACAGACGCAAGTATATATGTCAAAAGAGTGACTGTGTTGTGGAAATCCAATAATAGCAACCTACAAGGTGGAATGCAAAGACAAGAGAGCGTGGGTTTTATGAAGAGAGAAAGAGAGAAGAAGAGGCAGAAGAGCCGGAGAAAGCGAAGGAAAAAGTAGTCTCTCCATCGTGAGCGCCAGCGCGGAGCTTAGCCCCCTTGACGCTCAGGGTGAGGGTAGGGCGCGCAAGCACCCATGTCAACCGAATGGTGGAGTGTGGTGAGATTGCTCAGGGGCCAAGCGATGTTAAGCTTAGCGTTAAGTTCATCTGGGGAAAAGGGGTTTAGATCAGTCAATCGTCGAATTCTTCAAACCGCGCCATTCCTGTTCCTGTTCTGGGGAGCAACCTTCCGACTTCGAATTGCAATTTCCGCTCCTCTCCCGTCTGATGAAGTGGACCCTCTCTTGTGCACCGCTTGCATCATCTTTCGTCTGGAGAGGAGCGGGTCGCGAAGAAACACCACCGGCGTCCTTTCGTTAATCACTTTCACACCATGACCGGTCAGGGTGCGGTCTGAAACTGGAAAAAGATGTGCAAGTCAAACCAAACCTTGAACATTGAGATGAGCAATTGCGATTGGATGCGCATGTCTCTCTTCAGAGCTCTTGTGAGAACCGCCTCTTCGTATCGCAATCTCAGCGCTCGCTGGGCAGCTGTGGGGTTATAGGCGACTCCGCGCTGCCGGGCATTCCGCAAGACGCTTGGCTTGCGCTGCGCCTGCCGGTGAGGCTGAAGCTGAAATATACATGGCTTTCAAGAGGTACAACTTGCTGCTTGCTCTGCTTGCTCTCACAATCGCGCATTATTGCTCTGACCGCTGCTCTCTCTGGCTTCCACGGCAAGCGCTTCAGAAAGTCACCATCCATCGTCCTACCGACTAGCGCATTCCTTCGAGCATCGGAGTGAAACATCACAATTAAACCCAGAGCAAGACCCAAACCAGTTAGCGCGAGCATTTAGCCAAGAGCTGGAACATGCCGCCAATCGGCAGCCTCCTTCCGATGCTCAGCTGTGTCCCTCATCTTCCTTACCTATTGGGCTTTCGTATCCTTTTTCTGTCGCATTCAGAGATTGGTGGCTCTCGAAAACCGAAGGAGGCTGCTCTTGGCTCTCAGCCTTACAGCGTTTGAGCATCATGAAAAGAGATACCCAAGGGGAGCGAGCAACAACACGGCATCTCCGTAAGGCTGAGCACACAGATGCAGCATGAGCTTGTGTGCGCGCCGAAAGGTGGTACCTTGTTAGCACGTCGCTGTCGAAGCAGTCATTCAATCACGCAAGAATTGTGGAGGTCGAGCAGCCATGTTTCGAAGCACAATACCTAATAATCCATGTGTGAGCGCTTGCGACGGAGGAATATCAATACTCAAATAAAGCTTAATGTCGACAGACTTGCCCCCAGACAGGAACGGTGTAGCAGTGCCATCCGATTGGTGACAGAGGTCCTCCGTTAACTTTCTCGTCGATACTTGGTGGACAACATGCCGGTTTCCGAGACAGATATCTTCGCTCCGTCAATTGTATCGCACCGCACTAACTCATCGAAGGGACGGTTTGATCGCATATTTTGGAAGAAGAGTCTCTACAGCCCGCTTTTTGTTAGTGCTCATGGCCGCCAGCAACGGCATATGTCCGCGTCTCCAAGCTATTGCGTTGGTGTCGATGCGTCCTGTGCTCAGCAACTTTTCGATCATCTTATAATCACATCTCGTCACAGCGCAATACAATGGAGTCTGACCGTCGTTATTCTTCGCCTCCGGGTTCATTCCGTCTATCGCGAGGACTCTCTTCACAACTTTCGACATCAAACCGAGTTCTCCAGGACGATAGTAAGCGTAGGAGAGTCGGTGAAGTATAGTGTCGCCGTTGAAATCAATGACGAACGGATCCGCTCCGGCGTCCAATAGAATGTTTACGACCCCAGCTTGTCCGCATCCTGCGGCGCCGAGCAGTGGAATCTCGAATTGGTCGTTTGCATTAGGAGAAATCCCTACGCTTAGGATGAATCTCACTATCTGGGTGTTACCATACATGGCTGCCATGTAAAGTGACCTCTCCAAATGTCCCTTTGGTATGTTGCCATTGTATGCACGATATATGCGGAGAAATACGCCTTCACCCCCCAAAGATGCACCATCTACGAGTAGGGAGAAAGCAGTCTGGTCCCACCGATGTACGTCAACCGATTCAGTCGCCAGAAGTTGAGCAACTACTTGCTCGTGGCTGTTCTCAATTGCCCGTCGAACAGGGGTACTGGCCGCGCCTGTGGGAAGGGTTTCCACGGGGTCAGGGTTCGCCCCGGCTGCCAGTAATGCTTTCACTATCTGCACATGGCCGCATCTTGCAGCACAGTGCATGGGAGTTTCTCCGTTCGGCTGTGGAGCCTCACTGCTGGCCCCATGATTGAGCAGGAGTCGAACCACCTTGGCGTGCCCTCCGAGCGCTGCAAACGACAATGGGGTTCTTGGAGGATCATCATTACTCGTACTCGTGGTATGCGAGTCCGTGTTGACTCTACCGGACCAGAGCAGCATTCTAACGATTTCGAAATGTCCGTTGCCGGCGGCGAATGATAGAGGCGTGCGACCTTCCCACATCGCCCTGAACTCATTGCTTGGCTCGCTTCTAAAACAACCTATGTCTGCCTTGACACGAGGGGTATGCAGCAGCAATCGCACTATTTGTCTATGCCCAGCCTCGGCGGCTAGATGAAGAGCCGTCCGTCCAGTGTCATGAAAGAATGGGAGCAGCTTCCGCGACCGAGATGAAGCTGCTGGGGTTTTGAATCTGCGAACATGAAGCGTTGTGGTTACGTCGGCATTGAATCTCAGCAGTCTAGTCAGCAGCTTCATGTCTCCGTGCATTGCTGCCCAAAGCAGCGCTGAGCTTCTCGACTTTTGTATGTTATGCCGGACAAGGGCGGGTTCGACAAGATCGTAGAATCGTTGTGTTACTTGGGTAAGGGAGTGGAGGTCTTTCTCGGACTCCACGAGATCGACAATATGTAACAATATCTCGTTGGGGAACTCGAGGAGATAAACTTTCTTGAGAGTTCGCGGACTGGCACGCGCAGTACCATTCTCACTGCCTTTTGACATCATGGAGGCTTCGGTTGCAATCGAACACTTGGAAAGGAACGAAGAGAGTTCATTTGATGGTTACAAATAATGGCGTCTGAATTGAGAGAACAGAAATGAGCCTTAAGAGAAGACGCAATCTCCATGACTTTTATAAGAGAAGACACAAAAACTAAGGTACTGTTACAAGGTGCAGGACCAACACTTCTGACGAAATAATTGAGCAGCCTACCTTAAGTATAACCATTCACCTTGATCATTTGTACACAAGACTGCACCTTACAAATATCGATGGGAGTAATGCCTCCTCCTGCCTCATCCCGGAGCATTATCTGCCTGTACTGGAAGAAGATGTGATTTCGACGTTGTGAGCCTTGAAGTGAACGAAAGCTGGACGATTTTGGTAGCGTAAGGTACCTACACCCAAAGCTTGGCAGATCTGGGGAACCGGAAATCGGATCCGATCGATCTTCCAAAACCTAATCTCCAGCCCCAACGTCATCGACTTCCGAGGATTGAGGTGCTTTGTCCCTGACCAAACGCGTTCCAGTCGGAGGCGTTTCTGGGCTTCATCGCCCCTGTTAGTCTAGTTGCCATGATGTAGGTAGGACACGAAAGCTAAGTCCATGTTTTTCTTCGTTCCTGTCGATTTCATTCTTCTCTTCGTACCAACAACCGTAGGTTTGATGCTCCTCGCACTGCGAACGCGCTTCAACCTCACAAGAACACGTCTAGCTCGACCAACCTCGCATTTACGACTCTCAGACACCTTCTCGCGACTTACCTTTCACCCAAACGCGTTCAGACCATCACCATCCAAAGCCCACCCATCCTCAACCATGCCCCCCAAACGCGCCACCAAGCGCAAAGCCCCAACAACCTACCCCGACCCCCCCTCCACCGCCCCTCCACCCAAGAAGCCCACCCACTCCGCCTCAAAATCCAGCCAAAACAGCACCGTCTACGCCCCCGGCTCCCCCGAATTCAACCACTCCCGCTGGGAAGAAACCCACGGCATCGTCCAACGCACCTTCTACCCGCCCGTCCTCTCCGACGAGCGCTGCCAGGCCTACATCAACAACGAGCTCCCGCGACCCATCGAGGAGCTCGAGTCCGCCATCTCCGACACCGCTGAGGCGAGGAGCAAGATCCCCGTCGGGGAGGCGGTGGTGCACTGGTTCAAGCGGGATTTGAGGACACATGATAACCGGGGGCTGTCGGAGGCGGGGCGGTTGGCCAAGGAGCATGGGGTGCCGTTGATTTGTCTGTTTATCGTCAGTCCGCAGGATTATCAGGCACATTTTACGAGTCCTGCGCGGGTGGACTTCGAGCTCAGGACGTTGGGGATTATGAAGGAGGATTTGGGGACTTTGGATGTGCCGTTGCATGTGGAGACGCAGGAGAAGAGGAAGAGGATTCCGGGGAGGGTGGTGGAGTTGTGTAAGGAGTGGGGGGTGAGGCATGTGTTTGCGAATATGGAGTATGAGGTTGATGAGCTGAGGAGGGATGCTGGGTTGACGAGGAAGTGTCTGGAGGAGGGGATCAGTTTCACCGTGTTGCATGATGATGTGGTTGTCCCGCCTGGGCGGTTGATGAGCGGGCAGGGCAAGCAATACTCTGTTTACTCTCCATGGTTCCGAGCTTGGATAGCCTACCTTCATGAAAACCCCGAACTGCTCGACGAATTCCCTGCGCCGGGTCAGAATCCTCCCTCCGCGAGGGAGAGGTACGCCAACATCTTCGCCGGTAGCATCCCCTCTGCACCCGAGAACAAGCTACTTTCCCCGGAGGAGAAAGAGCGCTTCGAGCAGCTGTGGCCAGCAGGCGAGCACGCAGCATTAGACCGTCTCACTAAATTTCTCGACGAGAAGATCGGTCGCTACAAGGATACACGCAATTTTCC
The DNA here is from genome assembly GCA_022813185.1 of Floridaphiala radiotolerans. Taxonomy (NCBI): domain Eukaryota; kingdom Fungi; phylum Ascomycota; class Dothideomycetes; genus Floridaphiala; species Floridaphiala radiotolerans. Next base: position 439,515 of record JAKLMZ010000019.1, on the reverse strand, counting down.
CGCTGCTGGCAGCACAGCCATCGTTAGCGTTCATCATAGCGCAGGTACGCTGGCCGCACGTACAAGCGTCCGTCAAGCCCGAGATGTCAACAAGACGAAGAAACTCGACGGCGGACACGAAGGCATAAAAGGCTGGATCGGCGAAGTGGCATGGCGAGACTTCTACAAGCACGTCCTTGTGCATTGGCCGTATGTCTGCATGCACAAACCGTTCAAGTACGAGTATGCGCATATAGAGTGGGAGTACAACGACGAGCAATTCAAGGCCTGGTGTGACGGGCGTACAGGATATCCCATTGTGGACGCGGCGATGCGGCAACTGAACCATTCGGGATACATGCATAACCGGTGTCGAATGATAGTAGCGAGTTTCATATCGAAGCATCTGTTGCTGGATTGGCGGTTAGGGGAAAGATACTTTATGGAACATCTCATCGATGGAGACTTCGCATCGAACAACGGAGGATGGGGCTTTTCGGCATCCGTTGGTGTTGATCCCCAGCCGTACTTCCGGATCTTCAACCCTCTATTGCAGAGTGAGAGGTTTGATCCCGATGGTGAGTATATACGCAAATGGGTGGAAGAGCTTAGCGACATTCATGGGAAAGCCATCCATGACCCATACGGTCGTGGCGAGGGCAAGAAAGCGGAAGCAGCAGGTTACCCAAAAATGATCGTTGAGCATAGGTTTGCACGAGAAAGGGCGCTTGCGAGGTATAAGGAGGGTGTGAAAAGGGAGTAGAAGATTAGACTTGGCGGTTTTTTTTTTTGATTCCAAATACCCATCATGTAGATCTGTTGAAAAGTACGATATACTACCGTTCGTACGCAATCGTCTTCCCCATGCACTGTGGAACCTCTGCATGTGTTAGTGAATGTCCCGCCCGTATCTGTGCTTCCATGTGTGTCTTGGTCATGGCAGCTCTTCAGAAGGCAAGCATCCCCAGGGGGTGCTCTGCGACTAGTATCCATGTGTTATATAGATATATACCTCCTCAGCCCATGAATTCACCGGAGTGGGAATGAGTGGTTTATGGTAAGCCGCGGTCACCGGAACGAACGGAAGAATCACAAGCAGAGAGTCTCGGGGAACAGCGGACGGTTGAGTAGTTGACCCCTTCGTAGGGTATTGATTCTGGCCATGCGCCGATGTCTATTTCATCAGTCGTAGCGACTTTCGGCAACCCATGTACAGAAGATGCAGTTGTCGCGCCGTGAAACCATCGAAACCGTTCCAAATGCACATTCCTATCGCACCATTAGCCTCATACTCCAAACACCTCCCCGATTCATTATCATACCTTCACCCCCAAACCCATCCTCACGCACAGCCTTTACCGGCTCGCGCTCCACACACCCTTCAAGAAGCCATCCTTCTGCGCCAACCTGTTCATCGAGTCGTCGCTCTCGCCCATGGCCCGAACGAAGCCGCACAGAGCGTATGCCTGGGTCTCGCCGGTGTAGCGGCCGTTCTCGTCGACCTTTCCGATGCTGATCTGGACGGAGGCGTGGTCCTTGGCCTTGATGATGCGGCCGGTTGCGCTGCACTTGCGGGGGACGTAGCTGTGTTATATTAGTCGTTGCATAGATAAGATTATTGCCGCCTTAGGTTGAGAGTGGCATTGAGCCGGAAGCGATGGCTTGAGTAGGACGTACAGATCAACGAGTTCTCCCTTTTCGTTCTCCATCTTGACGATAGCTGTGAAGGTTTTGCTTGACGGTTGGTAAAGTACGGTGATGTCGCAAGCGTGCTGTCGTTGACTGTTGAATTTGCTCGCCGCGAAATGTTGCCCATGCAAGAAGCGAGGCTTGTGGGCCACGTGATGATGCCTGATTCTGGAGAAGAAGTATATGTTGCCTGTTCCGTTAGGCTACAATCTCTCACACAACCATGCCTCGGTAACTTCGAACGACTGCTATGTATATGCACATGACGAGTAATTAGTATTAAACATTGATCTGTTCTAAATTGCTTCAAAAGCTTTCGATGTCCTGCAAACCACACCGATGCTCTGTGCAAGAGCTGCCCGGTCTTTCATCGCCCCTTGGGACGGCCACTATCTCGGTATCCGAACGATCACCTCCACGGCGAGCACCATGTACGAGCATACGAGGAGAAAGATAAACGAAAAAGGGAGCGGAAAGTACGCAACCCCAAACACTGTACCAAACCCACCGCTGACCATCCCTCAGAGCCTCCTACAAACCCAAACCCCCCAATTGGGTAACCCCCGAAAACGACCCCCGACCCAGCGCCAGGTTCGCCGCCCACCTCCCCTCCCTTCCACCCTCCCAGAATCACGTGTTAATCCTCCCTACCACAGCGTAATCCTCATCTCCCCCACCAACCAAGTCCTCATGCTCCACCGCATCCCCACCGGCTCCTTCCCCAGCGCGCACGTCTTCCCCGGCGGAAACCTCGACCGCTTCCACGACGGCGGCTACGCCCAGCCCTGGGACCCGCACACGCGGCACTCCGACGGGTCCGCGTACCGGTGGGCGGCCATCCGCGAGACGTTTGAGGAGACGGGGATTTTGCTGGCGGTGAGGGGGGATGGGGGGTGGAGCGGTGGGGAGGAAGGGGAGGACGGGGAGGGAGGAGGGGGGTTGGTGGAGGTGGATAGGGAGACGTTGGAGAGGGGGAGGAGGTTGGTGCATGAGGGGGAGGTGCCGTTTCCGGAGTGGTTGAGGAATAAGACTAGTAAGGTGGGGGGGTTTGCTGATAGGAGTGAGTTTTTCTTTTCGTCTGGTGGAGCACCTGATATGAGTGAAGCATGCTGATGATGGGGTGTGTAGAGAGTTTGGTGCCGTTTACGAGGTGGGTAACGCCGGAGAGTATGCCGAAGAGGTATAGTACGCAGATGTATTTGTACTTTCTGCCTTTGCGGTCGACTGTGGGTGGGGAGGAGTCAAGCTCGCCCCTGGATGAGTTCACAAAAGGCACTGTCATCCCTACACCAACGCACGATGGCGGTATCGAGCATACAGAAGCGAGGTTCCTACCGCCCTCTGAGTGGCTGGAGAAAGCGCGGAAGGAAGAGATCATCCTGTATCCACCGCAGTTCTTCCTTCTCTCACTCATTGCACCAATCCTGTCACCAAAAAATCAACCGGAAACAACCGATATCGTCGAGCTGGCTGCACGAAGGCAACAGCTTATAGACCTGGTCACAGAGGGAGACCCACCCTGGGCCAAGAAAGTAATCTCACCTAAGATCCTACTGAAGAGGCGAAAAGCACGGCTACCGAATGGCAAAGAAGACGTCAGGAACGTCTTAGCACTCGATAGCCCCGGAAAGCAATTAGAGCATGTGGGTATGAAGGGCGATCCTGAGAGAGTCATTCTGGTCGAGTTCAGGAAAGGCGTACCACGGCGTTTGGAGGTCGCTTACAAGGAAGATATCTTAGAGCAAGAGAGGGAAGCTCGGCAACAGCAAGACCTAAGCGATGAAGAGCTTGCAGAAGAAGAACAGTTCGGAGAGGAAGCGCGGAGGGCTGAGAGAAAGGGTAGTGCGATCAAGAGAGCAATAGATGAGGAGAAGAACCGGACCAGGAGTAGGCTCAAGACCAGGAGCCCTTCGGCGAGGGGACCATCGTCGGGCAGGCCCGAGTCGAAACTTTAATGTCCATATCCGCTGCCATGTGTACAAATGTAACATAAAAGGGCGGAGTTTTTTAGATACCCATATGTTGATTATTGCTGGTATCACTTGGTCTGTGGCAGTCATCATCACACGTTCGCTTTGTAGTGGAACTCATAACTCATTGGTATTCATGCTCTACATATCTTTAACCTGTCACAAAGCCCGTACGCCACCCATGCCCCGACGCCAAAGCACTTTTCCATCCGATAATTTAAGCATAGAGCTTCTTGTCGAAGCTGTGCAAACCGTGAACGTTGCCCTCAGCTTGCGCACTGACAGTACGGAGCTCAAAGCGAACAGTTCCATCGCGGACACCATTCCTAAGCTCAGTGACGCTCTTCACACCAACATCTTGGAGTGAGTGCTGGACACCAGCCATGAGGTAAGGGATGAACTTTGTCACTGAGCCGCGGTCCAGGACCTGGCCAGAAACACCTTGCGCCACCAACACGCGGTCGCCTTCGGAGAAGTACCGTGCAGTGCCAGCATTGCTGGCCTTTGCGAGCAGCTTGTCGCCACCGCCGGCCTTCTTGTCCTCCATGGCGTCGATGCTGCCCATGCCACGGTAGGCCTTGACGAGTTGACCTTCCTTGCTAACGAAGTACTGGCCTGGAGATTCGGTGGTTCCGGCCAGGAGACCGCCCATCATGACGGTCGTGGCACCCATTGCCAGACCCTTTACGATATGGCCGACGTTCTGGATGCCGCCATCTGCGATGCATGGAACACCAAACCTCGCAGCGAACGACGCAACGTTGTAGACCGAGGTGGCTTGAGGACGGCCAACAGCCATGACCTCCTGGGTGATGCAAGCACTGCCGCTACCCATACCGATACGCAGACCATCAACCCCAGCCGCAATCAGCGACGCAGCTTGTTGCTTGGTAACAACGTTACCACCGATGACATCAAGCTCAGGGTATTTCTCCTTGATGTACTTGATCATCTCGATCTGATACATGCTGTTTCCTTGGCTGCTGTCAAGGATGATAATGTCCAGGCCCGCTTCCACGAGCTTCTGGAGTCTAATCTTGTCATCTGGACGAGTACCGATGGCGGCAGCAGCGATCAGCTGCTTCGAGTGCGGTAGCTTGGAAGCCAAGGGGAAGTTCAAGTTCTTGGTCAGATCGGACCTGGAGACAAGAGACACCAGGTTGCCAGCCTCATCGACCACGGGAAGCTTGCCCTTCTTGGACCTTCTCAGAACCTCGTTGGCTTCTTGCAGAGAGATGCCGGTTCGTGCGGTGACCAAGTCGGTGGCCATGACTGCTGAGACGGGCTCGTTCATGTCTGGGTGGAACTGAATGTCGCGGTTTGTTACAATACCAACCAGCTTGGACCTGAGCTTGCCGCTTTCTGCGCGAAGTTAGCGTTTGCTTCTAGACATAAGCAGACACGGCGCAATGAATTGTGCGAAGGATCAGAATGAGCATAGTCTCTTCTCCACAACATGACAGAGTCATTTACGGATGAACGAAAGTTAATGATTTGAAGGTGTAACATCATAGTAGGCTGTAGACGAAATCTTGGTTGCGGCACACTTACCAGTTACTGGGAAGCCGCCAAAGCCCCAGGTTTCCCTGAGAGCCTTGACTTCGCCAACCGTCGTTTTTGGCGAGATACAGATAGGATCCAAGATGAATCCGTTCTCGTATCTCTTGACCTTGCGGACCATCTCTGCCTGCTCCTCCATTGAACAGTTGTGGTGGATGACACCCAGGCCTCCCAGCAGAGCCATGTGGATAGCCATGTTGTGCTCCGTAACGGTATCCATAGGGGAGGAGATGAAAGGCGTCTTGAGGGTGATTCTCTTAGTCACGGGTGTGTCAAGAGCGACTTCTGCTGCGGCGAAGCCTGGACTTCTGTCAGTGCCTCGAGCAGAGCTTCTATGCCCGCTGCTGCTCACCAATGTAGCCCGGCAACATCAGGAAGTCGTTGTAAGTGAGACCGCCGTTGGCCTTGGAGTCCATCATAGTCTTGGCATCGATGCCATCGCGCTCAGAGTAGTCTTTGTCAAGAACTTCCAGAGCGGTCGTGTAGTCCAAGGCCTTACCGGCGGCCAGGGCGGGGCCTGCGGTAGCCATGCTGTCGCCGTTGGCAATAGGCATAGTGGAGTTTGCGGTAGAATCGAGTGTAAGGGAGTTCTATATGCTGGCTGGATATAGTCTTCAGTTATTCAAACAAAGAACACTGTTGACGGGCAGAATGGCCAATTTTCTCCCAAGAAGGAAAAGAGAAAAAAAAGTCGTCGAATCGAGTGTGTCTGACCAAAATTCCAGCCCGCAGATCCGGAACCGGTGAAAGGGAGCTCCGATGAACGGCAGTTTTCCGTGTCGCCTTAGGCTTTCAAGGCGCGAGGTCCGTGCAGTAACGGCAGCGAAAGCCTAAAACCAAGCTTTTTCTCATTGTTTGTTTACATCGGGTCCAAGCTCTTGAGCCTGTACAACTGCTGTTACATATTCGACAGCCGTCAACCTCTTCTGCGACCAGCCTTAATGTTAATGGTCTCTTGAGGCGCATTCCGCGAGTTTTCTTCCATGTGTCGACTATTGCATTCTTTGTGTTCCAGCAAATCATATCCTCTTGCGCTGTGCGCTTCCAGAATAGCAAAGTGCGTCCCCGGGTAGTGGACGATATCTGATCAGAGCACGACGTCGAAATTCAGTCAGGAAGGAACAATCCCACAGAACCGTGCTCACGCTCATATACACTCGGGAGTAGGGTTGCCTTCACTAGGTGGAGGGTCGTAAGATGTCATACCAATACTCAACGCGAACACTGAATGGCCACGCCGCTACCTCTCCGAGCCCTCTACGACACTCTTCAACCGCATCGTCCGGCTCATCCGCAAACTCATACCGCTCAGAACAGTTCCCGCCAAGCCGAACGAGTACGCTCTCATCTCATAGCTCTGGTGGCTATCAGTACAATGGTGCTGGCCACAAGAGGGGACTAAGCCAGGTCAGTGAGACAGCAGTATCACCAATCACGCCTCCGGAAGACTACTTTGCAATGAAGGACAAAAGCCCAGGTTCCACCTACAAGTCAATGCGGGAATCCCTACGGCCTCTTCCACAAGCACCTGCTGGTCCAGCACCGCTGCAGCACAACGGCTCGCCAAAGGCGCACTCCCGCTCGAAAAGTGTAGCAGTTCTAGAAGAAAGAAGCTCGCCGAATGGACACTGTCGATCCAACAGTTATGAGGGTAAATCAGTCAGGTTTGACGTTGATGGATCATCATCTCCACCGGCCAAGCAACGGCCGCATTCAATGGCGATCTCACGATCGGATTCGTTGAGAGCACCGATACACGACCGGTCCAGCCGAGCCAGCAGTCCCCATGTACACTTCTCGACATCAAGTGAGCTACTAGAACGGCCAGTACTACAGCAGTTTGGGAAGTCATCTACGGGCCACCTCCGAACCCTGTCGAAGTTCGCCGAAGACGAAGAGCCAGACTTCTCGATCAAGTCACCGGACCAAGCAGTTGTGGGTCTCAATGGCAGACGACGGTTGCAGCGCTCCATGTCAACGAAAGCGAAGAAGTCACAAAGTGGCATCGGTTATGGCGGCAGGAATTGGATGGATGCACAACGGCAGTTTTTGCAAGCATACGAATACCTGTGTCACATCGGTGAAGCAAAGGAGTGGATTGAAGACATCATACACAAGGAGATACCACCCATTGTGCAACTGGAAGAAGCGTTGCGAGACGGAGTGACACTAGCAGAGGTGGTTCAGGCTCTTGACCCGGACCGGCCGTTCAGAATCTTCAGAAATCCTAGGTTACAGTTTCGGCACTCGGACAACATAGCGATCTTCTTCAGATACTTGGCGGAGGTGGAACTCCCGGAGCTGTTCAGATTCGAGCTTGTGGATCTGTACGAGAAGAAGAACATCCCAAAGGTCATCTACTGTATCCATGCGCTGTCTTGGCTACTCTTCCGAAAAGGTATCGTCGACTTCCGAATAGGCAACCTTGTCGGTCAATTACAGTTTGAGCACCATGAACTAGAGGAAATGCAGAAGGGACTGGATAAGTCCGGGGTCAGCATGCCGAACTTCTCTGGAATGAGTGCAAACTTCGACGTTGAACCTGAGCCGGAACCTGAGCCTGTTGAAACAGAAGAAGACCGAATAGAGAGGGAACTGGCTGAGAATGAGCCGGTCATAGTCGACTTACAAGCGCAAGTCCGTGGCGCAATTGTTCGCAATCGTCTCGGTGATATGATGCAGCAGCTTTGGGATGCAGAGGAGATGTTGATCGATTTGCAATCAAGAATGCGAGGAGACTGGGCAAGGCAGATCGCCACTTACCGGCTAGACATGAAGAACTTCGCTGTCAAGTTGCAGAGCGCTGTAAGGGGGTTTATGGTCAGGTCAAGAGAACAGAGCAAGCAGGACTTCTGGCAGGCCAGTGAGCGGGATGTTGTTACTCTACAGTCCTTGGTTCGCGCAAACAAAGCAAGGCAAGAGACTCAATTCATCAAGTCAAGACTACAGCGGCAGCAGAATGGCGTTCGCGAATTCCAGGCAGCCATAAGAGGTGCGTTCGCTCGGTGGAAGGTCGGTGAGCAATGGGAGGAGACAAGAGATGCGGAGGCTGCAGTAGAAAGCCTTCAAGCCGCCATTAGAGGTGCCATGCTACGGAAACAGGTGGACGACGAGTACGCGGAGTCGAAGCAGGCTTCTGCCCAAATCGAACTGCTGCAATCGGCGGCTCGTGGTATGCTTCAGCGGAGATCGAAGCGAGCACAACAGGAGTCGCTAAGGCTTCACGAGAGCATGGTCACTCACCTTCAGGCCGCTGTCAGGGGCGCTCTTGCCCGGGAGAGTGTCGTTAGAGATCAGGAAGACCTACATGCTACCGAGGAGAAGTGGGCCCAACTGCAGGCTGTTGCCCGAGCACTTGTTGTAAGACGAACGATGGATGATATTCGACAACGGTTAACGTCCCATGCTGCGGCCATCATTGGGTTGCAATCGGTCGCCCGTGCATCACGGCAAAGAGTCCAGTTTGCGGCAACACGAGAAGCATTGAAAGCCGAAGAAAGTTCCATTCTCGAGGTGCAATCACAAGCCAGGGGACATCTACAGCGGCTCAATTACACCAAGGACGTCAAGGCTGTCCACGCAGAGGAGAAGGGTATCACTGCACTTCAAGCTGCTGCCCGAGGCTACGTTGAGCGACAACGAACTTTTGATGTCTTATGCGCACTGGAAGAGCATGCCCCAGCCATCACAGATCTCCAGAGTAACATCAGAGCCATGCTTCTGCGAACTGAAGTCGACAATATACTTTCAAGGCTGGATGCTGAGCATGACTGGATAGCTGAACTCCAAGCTGCGGCCAGGGGATCCCTTGTACGGCACAAGTTCGCTGAGAAGAAGAGGTTCTACAAGGAGAACATGGAGAAAGTCGTCAAAATTCAGAGCTTCATCCGCGGGCGACAGCAAGGCGAGGCGTACAAGAGCCTCACTAGTGGCCAGAATCCTCCGGTCGGCACCATCAAGAACTTCGTTCACCTCCTCAACGACAGTGATTTTGACTTTGATGAGGAGATCGGTAAGTACAGAAGTCGTTTGATTACAGGCAATGTGCTAATAGTGAGGTAGAGTTCGAACGGCTCCGGAAGACGGTCGTCCAGCATGTGCGACAGAACGAGATGGCTGAGCAGTACATCGATCAGCTCGACGTCAAGATCGCTTTGCTTGTGAAGAACAAGATTACGCTCGATGAAGTGGTGAAGCATCAAAGACACTTTGGCGGTCACGTCGGCAGCCTTCTAACGAACAAGGAACTGGCATCCACCAACTCTTTCGACCTGAAAGCACTCAACAAGAATTCCCGCAAGAAGCTCGAGCACTATCAGGAGCTCTTCTTCATCCTCCAGACGCAGCCGCAGTACCTGGCCAGGCTCTTCAAACGGATACGTGAGCAAGGCACGCCCGAGAAAGAATGCAAGCGCGTTGAGACACTCATGATGAGTCTGTTCGGTCTTGCACAGAAGAGACGAGAGGAGTACTACTTGCTCAAACTCATCGTACGGTCGATCAAGGAAGAGGTCGACAGCTCCGGTTCCCTACAAGACTACCTCAGGGGCAACTTCTTCTGGGGTAAAGTGCTAAATAGTTACATCCGCTCACCACGGGATCGCAAGTTTATGCGCGATTTACTTGGCCCACTGATCCGTGAGAACATCATCGACAATGACGGGCTCGACTTGGAAAGCGATCCAATGCAGATTTATCGATCAGCGATCAATAACGAAGAGTTGCGAACAGGCCAGAGGAGTCGAAGAAATCCGGATGTACCTCGAGAAGAGGCAATCAGAGACCCTGAGACTAGAGACACCTTCATCCGTCATCTGCAAGACCTTCGGGACATCGCGGACCAATTCTTCGCCGCCCTGGAAGACAACCTGCCTCGACTACCATATGGCATTCGCTTCGTTGCTCAACAAACCCTAGACCTGCTCATAGCCAAGTTCCCATACGAGGATCAACAGCACCTGCTGCAAGTGGTTGGATTCTGGACATGGAAAACGTACCTCCAGCCTGCATTGACAGCACCTGAGACATGGGGTATAGTCGACAGCCGCCTCTCACCACAGCACAAGCGCAATCTTAGTGAGGTCTCCAAAGTGCTATCTCAAGTAGCGGCTGGTCGACTATTCGGCGGTGAGAACATTTACCTACAACCTCTCAACAGCTACGTGACCGAAGCCATCGGTCGGTTAGGGGATATCTGGGCCAATCTGGTTGATGTTAGAAGCCCTGAGAAGCAATTCGACATTGACGAGTTCAACGATCTTTATGCCCGCACGAAACCCACGCTCTACATCAAGCTCACAGATATCTTCGCCATTCACAACCTGATCGCCTCGGAGATTGCCTCTCTCTGCCCACAGGACGATGTTCTGCGGGAGGTCATCAGGGAGCTCGGCAGCGCAAAGAACAACGAAACCGAGATGATGGGAGTGAGCACTACAGAGATCAGTCTTCAGCTCAGTCCCAAGCTGCACGATGTCGACGATCCTGATGCTGCTATCAAAGCCCTGTTCATGGAAACTAAGCGCTGCGTCCTTTACATCATCCGCATTCAGTCGGGCGCCAACCTGATGGAGATCATGGTGCGTCCAATAAGCGCCGAAGACGAGGACAAATGGGAACAACTTATTCATGAAGAACTTTCCGCTGGTCCTCAGAAACGATCCGCCTATGCCGACTCCGCTACCACAACCCTCATTGATATCACATCCCTCACATATGCTGACCTTAAACGCACGGCGCTGGAGAATATCCTCCAACTGGAACGCCACGGCCGCCTCTCCCGACACAATCACTACCAAGACCTCCTCAATGAAATTGCCCTCGATATACGAACCAAGCACCGGCGCCGTGTGCAACGTGCCAAGGAACTCGAGGGTGTCCGGGCCACGCTGGCAAACTTGGACGAGAAAGCTAGGTGGCTGGATCAGCAGCTAAAGTCCTACAACGACTACATCGAACAAGCAATGGTGACGCTGCAGAACAAGAAGGGGAAGAAGAGGTTCTTGCTTCCGTTCACGAAGCAGTACAACCACGAAAAGGAACTCCAGCGAGCCGGGCGGGTACCCAAGTTCGGCTCCTACAAATACTCCGCGCGCACGCTGGCCGAGAAGGGAGTCCTCGTCAGCTGGGCTGGGTATGGAGAGAGGCAGTGGGATAAGGTCAACCTCACCATCAGCAGTGATGAAGTGGGCGTTTTCCATATTGAGGGCTCGATTGGAAGCATGATGATCCCTGGAGCGAGCGCGAGTGTACCGCTAGATGATCTGCTGCAGGCGCAGTTTAACAACCACCAATTCATGAACCTGTTTGGTTCAAGTTCGGGTGGAACGGGAGAAGGCTTACGGTTGAACGTCAACCTGTTCTTGCACTTGGTCTTCAAGAAGTTCTACAGGGATGAGTAGACGCTAATTGAGATGGGAGGAAGCAGCCAGACATGGCTACACAGGACAGCATTTCGAAGGTTCGGAGCGGCGTTGGTGCAGGCGCATGTGGCATACATTGGGCATCTTTTCTTGTAGGTTAGAGTTGCATCTATATCCTGTTCGTCTGTAGTTACCGCCACCAGTGTAATTGAGTGGCTTGGCTGTCGGTTTGGGTAGCCTGATCATACCTGGGTCGAGGCATATGAAGCATAGCTAGGTGAAAAGCTTGATGAATTGATGAGTTATAATCAATTGTTTGCGTGTGGTGACTGGAGTTTTCGGTCGTTGATGTTTTATGTGATTGATGCTCTTCTGCCTTCGGTTAGCGTGAACCCGCCAATCCCATAATATAACATCGTCATCAACGCAGTTCAAGTTGAGTGTTATTCTGCTCGCAAAACTGCACAATATAACATAGCTATCCCCTTAAAACTGTGCTCTTAGTGATGTTGGTCCACTACTAGCACTCCAAGCAGCGGCAATGCTCTGATAGACTTCGCCTGATTCCAAGTCATTAGTCTCAATCTACACATACCGAAAGAACTCACAGTGTTACTCAAAGAACAAAACTACTTTCTCTGTCATCCTTGAAGTATCTACACGCTTTCTTGTCAACTTAGAGTCCTAAAATGTCTAGCAAAACGGCTTTTCTTGTGTCCCTGCAAATATCCTTCATCATCTCCACCACCCTCCTCCCCCCAACCACCCTCGCCATAAACAACGGCCTAGCCCTAACCCCCCAAATGGGCTGGAACAACTGGAACACCTTCGCCTGCTCCATCAACTCCTCCCTCCTCCTAACCACGGCCTCCCTCCTCCACTCCACCGGCCTCTCCTCCCTCGGCTACCACTACCTCATCCTCGACGACTGCTGGTCCGCCGGCCGAAACGCCACCGGCCACCTTGTGCCCGACCCCGTCAAATTCCCCGAGGGGATGCGCTACGTCGCCGATGCGGTTCATGCGATGGGCCTGGGGTTCGGGATGTACGCCTCCGCGGGGGAGTTCACCTGCGCGCGGTACGCAGGATCACTGGATCACGAGGACATCGACGCCGCAACCTTCGCAGCGTGGGGCGTGGATTACCTAAAGTACGACAACTGCTACCACCGCGGACGATTCGGGTTCCCCGAGGTGAGCTTCAACCGGTTCAACCGGATGGCGGAGGCGTTGCGGGACACGGGGAGGAGGGTGTTGTTGAGCTTGTGCAGTTGGGGGGAGGATTACGTGCATACGTGGGGGATGAGCATTGCGAATAGTTGGAGGGTTTTTGGGGATGTGTATGATAGTTTTGCTAGGCCGGATGATCTTTGTGCTTGTACGGATGAGAGGAGTGCCGGGTGTGTGGCGCCGGGGAGTCATTGTAGTGTGTTGAGTATTGTTAATAAGGTGGCGCCGTTTGTGGACAGGGGTGGGCCGGGGGGGTGGAATGATTTGGATATGTTGGAGGTGGGGAGGGGCGGGATGACGGATGATGAGTATGTGGCGCACTTTTCTATGTGGGCGGCGTTGAAGAGTCCGTTGATCATAGGGAGCGATCTGAGAGGGATGAAGCCGGAGACGTTGAGTATTTTGAATAATCCGGCGGTTATTGCGGTGAATCAGGATCCGATGGGACGGTCTGCAACGAGGATTATCAGGAAGCAATCCATCTATAAGGACGAGGATGGGACTGGCGAAGTTCAGGTGTGGACAGGGCCACTGTATGGAGGCGACCAGGTCCTTATCTTTCTCAATGCAGCAATTGGCGGTATCAGTTTCTCCATTGACCTGAACACCATCTTTGTCCAAGAAGGTCCAAGAGGTTCAGCACCTCAGTCTAAAGAGACATGGGATGTTTACGATCTGTGGGCGAACCGCATGAGCAACAAGGAAGCGCAGCAGATTCTCAATGCTGTGGAGGATGACAGGGGCGAGGTATTCCGCCGCTTGAAGTGGTACAACAGCACGGAGATATCGTATGAAGAAGGCTTGAAAAAGGGGGACCCACGCCTGTTGGGTAAGAAAATTGGCCAAATCAGTCCGGCCGAGGGTTTGAGAGTCGCGCTCAGGCCTCACTCTGCGGTGATGTACCGGCTGAGGAGAGCGTCTGAGAAAGAGTCGCAGGAAGTGGTCGGGTCGACTAAAACCATGGGTACCGATCAAGTGTCGGGTCCAGCCTTAGAGACCTTCACTGTAACATCTAGAGTAGAGCTATGAAAGTGCAACCCTGCAACATCTCCGGACTGATTTGCTATACATCTGCTTTCTTGAACGAAAGTGTTTGTCCAGGTCAATACTAACCTCCCTACTATGCCACTATGAAAGATCTCTCATCTGAAATGAACGAGTTCAGTGAACCATGTTCTTCGTAACTGATGAAATGAGAAGTGTAGTTAAGGAAATATCGAAACAACTTGTCTTGGCTGCATAGCAAGATATGACATAAGATGATTTGAAGAGTTTGAATTGAGCGGCGGTACTTTTACATCTTGCGCTATGTGCAAATATGATACATGTGATAAGAATGCCCAAACAATGGAGCCAGATACAAGGCCCAGCATTAGCAGATGCGGTGCGCCACTAATCCAAGAACGAAATGATGCTAGTGATCCGTTACGAAAGCCACGTACGGATACTGCTTCAGTAAGCCGAGAGATACATGTAACAGCCTCTCGATAGAGTCGTCTACAAGAATACAAATCATCCACCACTCTACTGAGCACCCTCTGGCTTAGGTCCAACCCCGAACCATCCAATAACCCCACTCTTCATGCTCTTCATGGCCTCCTCCTGCAGCCGCTTGTCCTCCGCCTCCCTCTCCTTCAACCACTTCTCTCCATTCTCCCTAATCTCCTTCTCCATCATCTCATACTGCTTCTGGCCCCTTTCTCTGATCTGGTCACTCAGCATCTTACCCTCCTCATACCCCTTTGCAAGATCAATCTCCCCGCTAACTTGAGTAGACGGCTTGATACCCAACGCACTACTGATGAAGCTGAGGCCGGACCGCTTGGGTCTCTTGGCGCGCTCTTCGGCGAGTTGTTTCTGGAAAGCCTCTCTTGCTTTCTTCTCTCGTGCTGCGAATTCTTGAGGGATGTGGCTCTTGTCCGGGAAGGAGTCGATCGCTTTCCGAGCATCTTCGATGCCCATGGATGCGACGTATTCGAGGAAGGGGATGTAGGAGACCAGGTCACGATCTCTTGGGTCGCCGGTCCAGGGTGGGAGGATGATGGCGTTTTCGGGCTGGTATTTCACGTGTCCCTGTTTGGTGTCCATGATGATGACCTTGGACAGATCGCGGTTGAGGTACGAGAGGTCCTAACAAGGGTTAGTGGAATGTCACAGATGCCAGTGCGCGAGTTGCTTACCTTGATGTATTCACCCTTCTCATAACGGGTAGCTTCGCGGAACAGGGGCCACATCACTGCACCAAAGGGGTCCAGCTTGCGGATGAGAAGTTCTGCGTTAGCCATAGGTAAGCTGGTGAAGATGACGATCTCGTAGTACTGGCTCAAGTATCGGAGGAAGTAGTCAACGCCAGGCCGCTTTGCTGTCCTCCAACCATGCTGTCTTGTCCACTCGTTGTGAATCAGAAGGTCTTCCAAGCTGAGTACGAGGGTATATGGAGGGATGTTCATGGCAGGGTCGACATTGGGGAGTAGCTTGGGGAACGTAGGCTCTGTGTAGTAGCCCATTTGACCGCTGACACGAGCCTTGATCCGATCCCATACCTGCGCTGGTCCCCAACCTGACGGTATGTCCGGGTACAGCCTGGCCTCCTGCTCGTCCCAATCCCGTCCTAGGTACGCAGCCCCAGCCACGGTAAGGAGGCCAAACGTCAGAGACATGTAGTTGGCAATCTTGTTCCGCCGCCTGTCCAGTGACGTCTCGTATGCGCTCTTTGGAAGATCCCCGCCTTGTCTTCCACCAGCCCCTGATGATGAAGGGGGCGTCTGATCGGCCATGGCATCATTCTCTTCAGGCAATGCGTCTGTTTTCCGCCCAGCTTGCCCACTCGCTCCATCCGCTGTTTTTCCGAACTCAGCATCGAACGTCGACGGTATACCAAATCGAAGGTCGGGTAGGGGCTGTTGCGGTTGCTGTGGGGTTTCGGTGGCCGGTTCATGGTGTGCCTCGGTCGAACCAGGTGTGGTGTTGGCATCCGGTGACACAGGACTATCAAACTCCGCTTGAGCTTTTGAATACGCGCTGCTTGATGTAGTTTCCGATGCTAAAGGCTGCTTGGGTGCTGTCGTTGATGCCTCTGGCTCTGTGTTTGCGGCAGGCGTCGCATCCTTGTTGAACGCTTCCTCCTGTTGCGAGAACTCATTTGGTGAAAAGTCTTTCTTGGTCTGGCTCGCGCCTCCAGCAAACTTGATGGGTTCTCCGCGCTTGTATGTGTTGTCTTTAGCGATATACTGGGTGGGTTTCTTCGGGGGGGTTTTGCTGGCAAGGCCCCGTGCAAATCGGTGTGACGCGGCTGGTGCTGTCCGCGAGGACGAGAAAGCCGCTCGTGAAGCTGCGCGGCAAAGCATCGCAGCGGACGAGCTTAAGAGAAGAGTAAGGAATGCAAGCTGGGTAGCTTGTACGCTGTGTTGGCGAGCTATTGATGATACAGAGGTGTTCCAAAGTTCGGGATGAGATAGAAAATATCGGATGACGGAGGTCTCGGCCAATCACAGGCCAGCGAATATGTGTAAATTCCAAGACCGCATCTGGGTTCCACATCAACTTCCTCCCGCTTGTTGCGTTGTGCTTTGCGCTCGACTGGGCTGTTCTTGATTGCCCTGGTCTTGACGATATCTCACTAGGGCGGTTGTGCCTGTCATTTGGATTCCTTTGCTTTGGCCTCCTCCGCCAGTCTGCTCCATGCCTTCAGAAAGGGCTTCAAACCGGACATGGTGTCGTCAGTACGGCCGCCACATGGGGCTTTCAAGTCGAATGGTACATTCTTACCGGTCTTGTTCGCCTTGATCGCATTGTTTTCCTTCTTTAACACTGCACGATGTATGACTGACGACACTATACGATCATTACGGTACGTCGGCATGTTAGGCATTTGGGAAGCAGCTGCTTATTGAAGCACAGACAAGAGACCAAAGCGCTCTTCTACCATGGCTACGATAGTTATATGAAGTATGCCTTCCCGGAGGATGAGTTGCGGCCTCTGTCATGCCGGCCTTTGACACGCGACCGCGAGAACCCGGCCCATATTGAGGTCAATGATGTATTGGGCAATTACTCCCTTACGCTCATAGACAGTCTATCCACATTGGCTATATTGGCATCATCTCCACCTTCAACCACAGGTCCTAACCGAGCGCTGGACGATTTCCAAAACGGCATAGCTCTGCTGGTAGAACACTATGGAGATGGGACAGAGGGGCCGTCTGGACAGGGAAAGCGCGCGAGAGGCTTTGATCTGGATAGCAAGGTGCAGGTCTTTGAGACTGTCATACGAGGGTTAGGTGGGTTACTGAGTGCGCACCTGTTCGCTGTAGGCGACCTGCCCATCAGAAACTACGAACCTATCACCCATGTGCGCAATGGGCGAGAAGAGATTGACTGGCCAAACGGCTTCGTGTATAGTGGACAGTTGCTCAGGCTTGCTCTTGACCTGGGGAAGAGGTTGCTCCCAGCCTTCACCACTCCAACTGGTTTACCTTACCCGCGGGTCAATCTGCGACACGGGATCCCGTTCTACGCAAATTCGCCTCTTAACATGGATGCAGAGACTGGTCAGTGTCAGACGACCCAGACCGGAGCACCCGAAATCACAGAAACATGTAGCGCGGGAGCCGCAAGCTTAGTCTTGGAGATGACCACTCTCAGCAGGTTGACGGGGGATGAGCGCTTTGAGAAGGCATCGAAGCGAGCATTCTGGGCAGTGTGGCAAAGACGCAGTAGCGCAGGGCTTGTAGGAGCGGGCATTGATTCGGAAACGGGGCTATGGGTCAGTCCATACACTGGGATTGGTGCTGGCATTGACAGCTTCTTCGAATATGCGTTCAAATCACATGTCTTGCTTTCAGGGCTACCAGTGAACCAAACTGAAAGCCAAGAAGATGACCCAGATGCCTTTCTGGACGTTTGGAATCAAGCTCATGCTGCCGTTCGCCACCACATATACAGAGGAGCGGAATATCAGCATCCGCACTACATCCAAGTGGACTTGTATACTGGAGCTACCCGCGCGTTCTGGATCGATAGTCTGAGCGCCTTCTACCCTGGGCTGCTGGCGTTAGCTGGAGAGCTTGAAGAGGCGATCGAGACTCAACTCATCTATACAGCCCTATGGACGAGATACTCTGCGCTTCCAGAACGATGGTCCACGGCATCTGGAAGCGTGGAGGGTGGGCTTGGCTGGTGGGGTGGAAGACCAGAGTTCATTGAGTCGACATGGTATATCTACCGAGCCACCCAGGATCCTTGGTACCTGCATGTGGGCGAGATGGCCCTGCGGGATATTAAGCGGAGGTGCTGGACGAGGTGTGGTTGGGCGGGGATCCAAGACGTGCGAAACGGGGAGAAGAGTGATCGGATGGAGAGTTTCTTCCTAGGAGAAACCGCCAAGTATCTTTTCCTGCTCTTCGACCCTTCACATCCTCTCAACAACCTGGATGCTCCAATTGTATTCACCACCGAAGGGCACCCCCTGATGATACCCAAGCGTTTGCGTAGCGCTGCAGACTCTCGCTTCAGGGATTCTGCAAAGCCGTCATCGCCCTATGTGCAGCCAGGAAAATGTCCTCTACCGCCAAGTACACCTCTTTTCAGTATGTCCGCAACAGCAGCCAGGCCCGACATCTTCCACGCTGCGAGCCTGACAAGGCTTCATTTGATGCCGACGATTGAGACTGTCGAGTCTCCCATGGTAGAGTTCGAGGTTGATCACCCGAGCATTACTATGTCAGATCTGAGATCACCGACCAACTATACGTTCTACCCTTGGACACTGCCGCAAGACCTGATCCCTTACAACGGCATGAGCTCAGTAATGGCTTCCCGGTCGACTTTCGATTTGTCCTTCCCCACCCTGCCTAACACCGTCCTCAATTCTGGAGCACTACAGCGTGTCAACAACGGTATCCTTGTCAAGTCAATGAGTGGTCTCCGGCTAGGCATGATTCGTGAATTGGCTCGACCTGATACTGGGGTCATGAGCGCTGATGGTGAGCTTTTTCGGGTACAGGGTGTCTCGCATGTTGCTTTGGGGAGGGATGAGAAGGTGTTTGTGACTAGAGATCTCCTGAACGCCTTCGACCCTGTTGATCCTCAATTCACAAGGACTAAAGATCTACAAATGGCCGATATTCTAATTGACATACCCCAGGAGGCAGCCAACCGTTCAAGCCAATCAATCCTCGACGAAATGGCTCAGAGTCAGGAGATTCCGGTCGATGATACCGTCCAAGCGTTACTCAACGATCTCAAGCAGAGCTCAGATCATTCATCCATATTCGATTCCATACTCCAGCACGTAACCTCTATTCTGATGGATCCACCGAACGATGTCACAGCGCCTACCTTGATCCGGGAAACCGCTGCCGCTGTCATCCCTGTTGGCATTGGTGCAGCACCCCTGCCAGACGTCGATGATTTCACCCTCACCGAAGTAGGCTCTTTGGAATGGCACGACATCTATGTCACGGACACTCTGTGCAATCATAAACTTCCTTCTCAAGTCGCTCGGGAAAACCAGGTCATCGTCATCCAGAGGGGCGATTGTAGCTTCAGCCAGAAACTTGCTAACCTCCCATCTTTCGTGCCCTCGCGCAGCTCTTTAAAACTCGTTATCATTGTTTCTTTCCCGGAGCATGACCAAGTGGACGGCGGGGAAGTGGGCCACCTGATCAGGCCGCTATTGGACGAGGTGCAGGTTACGCCGGCGGGGATGCAGAGACCGCATCCGATTCCCATGGTCATGGTCGGAGGTGGGAAGAGGACGTATCAGCTACTAGAAAGTGCGCAAGGGCTGGCGCTGAGGAGAAGGTATCATTTTGTCAGTCAGGGTTTGCCAATTGGGAACCTGATAGTGCTTTGACGAATTGGTCAACACTTAGTAAGTCGCATTTGCAACTGGCGTTTGGTCGTGTTTAGCATTTACGGATTGGATAGTCGTTGGGTCTCCTCTGAGGTTGCTCTTGGCGCTGAGGATGGCTGTGTTCAAAGTCCCGGCCATGCGCCATCCTGCTGTGGGATTTCTTTCCGTGTCTCTTTGCCAAGACTTTCGTACGCTGGGGTGGATATGCATCGTCTGTTAATTGCATATCAAACTGGAAACGTGGGATTCCTGCTAGCTGCATATCGGCTCTCGTATTCAGAGACGCTAGTGGCGTCAAATCGCTGCTTATGTAACAAGATGTGGAGAGGTTCCCCTGATTACGTTGAGGGACGCCTGTCCCTGGCTCCTGTGGCTTGTCTGTCTCAAAAGACCTGCAACGTGGATTGGCTTGCTCCTATCTTCATGTCAGCATACGGAGCATAGAGGCGCTTACTCGTCTATCGCGTGCTCTCGGTAGCTGCATCAAACAGTGGTTCCGTGAGGCACGGCTACTAGTGTAGCCATGAAGATCTTCAGGTCCGCAGCTGATCGTGCCTGGGCTTCATACTTAAGTCTGCCATCGGAAAGACGAAGCGTAATCGTACGATGTTTGCTTCTCTCATCGACTTGCCACTCGTTCTTCTCAGCATACGTCCTGGATCATACGTTGTTCGAAGCCGACCTTGTACTCATGGCTACGTTGGTTAGTCATCGTCCACTGTTCAGTATGCCTTCCACCGATCATCAACAATACCCGCAGTGCCGCACTCGGCATCGAGTGACCACGTTCGAGAAGCAAGCCATTCGGAGAAAGCACAGACAGAACCACACGTGGACCCAGCATAAGCTTGCTCAGTGGGCGTCTGAGGAGTTCGGTCGCCCAATCAGACAATCAGTCATTTCTGATGCACTGAGAGCGAAGGCTGATGTCGATGAGGCTCAAGAAGTGGTGCAGCAACTACTACTCAGGCCATCAAATCTCATAGTTCCTTTCATTTCGCACGACAATAGCGACCTACTGTGGCTTCAGGACGCAACGGAGCCGTACGTTTATACGAATGACCTCCAATCCAATGATCCTGATGATGACGAAGAACAAAAGGTGCCGGCTCTGCCACGAAAAGCCGGCTCAAGGATACGGACTTCCGAATGGGCTTCTCAGTGCCAGCAATGTCTTTCCATGACACATACATCCACACCGATCACCCTCTTCATCGGTCAACTTTTTACAGGCCTAGTCTCCAAAGCAAGCTCAATGGGCCGCCAAAACACAGACATGATGACCCGATGGCTCCTAGCCGTCGCCAACCGCTGGCACCACAGCCTCTCCCTCCACGAAGCCGTCCAAAGCGTCCTCATCTACCACGCAGGTATCGTCACAGGCGACGACCGCTTCAAACACTTCAGCCGAGCCTACTACGGGCGAGCACTTAACCTCGTGCGAAAGGCTATCAGCTCCGGCAAGGACCTCAATACTGACACCGTCAGCGCGGTTATCCTCCTATCGAATCACGATGTCTTTGGATACTCGGACGAGCATGATGCGTCACGGCATCACACCAAAGGCGCAGAGGAGCTGATAGCATTCCTCGGACCGGAGCAGTTCGATAACGATTACGGACAGGATATCCTCCTCGCCTTCGCGACGCAGCGCATGTTCTACCTTGCCGAAGAAGCTATGGCTCCGGACTTCTTTCTGAGAAAGCCTGAGTGGATCCAGGTGCTGGCTAAAGCGCACCGGAATATTAAGGCTAACCCTATGCGCAGGGCAGTCGCGCATGAGATACTGGATTGTACAATGGTTGGCGTTACGCTGAGAAGGCAGGTGGATGGACTTGAGGGAGAGGGGTTGGCGGAGGCGACACCACAGCTACTGCAGCAACTGTTCAAGCTAAGGGCAAGGCTGCATAAGTGCGTCGACAAGTGGCTCCCAGCCTCGAACACACCTGCTGGGAAAGGATCGAGAAGACGAGCGGTGAATTATTCGACGTCGCCGGAGTTCTGGTGCGGGTACGCTGCGGTGATTGTGAGTACGAATAGGTTGATCACGAGGTTGCAGCCCGGGATGGACTTTTCAGAGGAGGAGGAGGATGTTAGGAGGGAGTTGGAGGAGGCGGCTGAGGCGCTGCCGATTATGAGCTTTTTGGCTAGGAGGAGTATCTTTGTTTTTGATAGGAGTCGGTGAGAGGCGTCGCAGCTCTTTTCCTTTCAATATCTGTTCGCTAGCATCTATAGAGATGCCAATTTCAAGATCACTGACATGACCATGATAGTGTCTCGTTGCAGCTATGTGATCACAACCGTGCCTGTCACCATGTTGAAATTACCATCTGCTTAACAAGAAGTACACATGAGTCGCTTTGCTCTGGATAGTAGAGGCGGATGTCCATGGCGTCTGCGTCCTAACAACTGCTTGACTACTACCTGTGGCTCGTACTGACTCAGCGTCTAACTACTCCTAGCCAACGGTTTTAACGGCATTGACTGCGCTCCTACCTGGTAAGCTATCTCAAGTAGACCTTAACCTTCCAAGGTTACCTTGGCCTCTGTATATCACAACCCCACTGTGGCCTCGAAAGTGGATTTTGAGAAAGCTTGGCGTATCATATGGACGACTATGCAGTTACTCAGCCCTTGACCAGTGTTCTATCGCCGTATCTCTCCGACGTGCATTCACAAAGGTATGCATTCTGAGGTACGGCAATGCTACAGAAATTCCCAAATTTCCTAAACTCGGTACATTCTCAGAAACCGTCCCTTCGCTGGCCAGCTAAGTCCCAAGAGTTGTCTGTTAAGTAAATGAAGATACTCGACTCCTTTAAGTCGGGCTTGGTACAAATACACCGAATCGAATTATCACGATCATGAGCGTCGCGCTTTCCGTCTTCCACTCTGTGCAGCAGCATCACGTCGCTGCCAATACCGAAGAGCATTTATCCTTGCTGTTGCCCTGTGCTGCTCTTGCCTCGGTTCTGCCCGAAAGCAACCTCGTAACGTGCCATCTGTCAATGACATGTCTTTTGCTGGTCTGCTGTTTGAAACTGATGAAGTTACCAAGCGAGTAGGATTCCGAGGAACTTGCTGCAGCTTCTAGAAGGGTGCCCCTTTCATGCGGCGTGAGAAAAGCAAGCATAAGCGCTGGCTCCGTTCATTTCCGTTGCATTGGCAGGGCGGGCTGCGAGATGATGCGTCTGAATTCTTCAGCTTCAGGTGAATAATCTTCGAAGCTCGACTTGATATCAGGATAGACCTGCTTGGTCTCAGTATTGGATGCCACCCGCCATATTCGAACCATGATCGCTTCGCATTCTGTCCCTTAGATACGCATAAAAGTAAACCAAGCTGAACGCTCGATGCTCAGGGCTATACATAGGCCAAATAAGGTTCGTGTGCAGTAGCGTACCGCGAGTCACAGCTTTAGCACGTTGGACTGGCGTTTGCTTTAAGACCGAGGCCAAGCCCACCACCATTCCGCTTCCTCCACAGCAGCTACGTCTTCGTATTATTACGGTTCCTATGTTCAGCGAGGCTGGCTGAAGATCAAAAGGAGAAGTAGACTTCCTGCAGCCAGAATAAGGATGTCCAGCCGCTGGGAGACTGTTATCAGCTAGTGTGGTGGCGATGGAGCTGGATATCTGGTCCCTAAAAGCCTCATTCGTCAGCGCTCATTTTTGCGTTCGCCTGGAATTAACAACACCTCCATACTCTAACGTCAACGCTCGATGACTGGGTTTGCGATATTACATGTAACGCGATACTCGCGCTCGCTCTAACCAAACGGGCATCATGGCCAGCGCGTCTGCGTCCTCGACCGCGTCCAGCTTTGAGTCGCTCCCGGACGAGATCATTGAACGGTGCGTCCTTTTTAACAGTTCAGGCACAGTAGAAGGGTCGCATACTGAACAGAGAGATCATAAGAGAGCGGAGATGATTAGAAGAGAACTGACCTTTCGCACGCATAGCATCCTCTGGCTAGCAGACCCCGATGTCTTTGCATCCCTCGTACTCCTCGACCGGCGATGGCGACGCCTCTCACAAACAGCCGAACTTTACCATCATCAACTTGCCAAGTGCCTTCCTTCTCAAACCACACACGTATCTTCAAAGACCGATCTTCAACGACTCAAGTACGAATTCGCCAGTGTCGTTAAGCGGCACGCGTACCCAGCCTACCTCCGACCTGCCCAAACACTCGTAAAGTTCGTCTCGACAGCCGCAACTTCCTCGATTGCATTTCCACGTGGAGAAGCCCTACAATTCAGCATATCTCGACAGGGCCATTGGATTGTTGCAGTATCGTCGACACGTATATACATCATATCTTCCCAAACTCTTCCAGAAGCGAACATAAAAGCATTCAGGACAAGCAGGAAACCTCTTAGAGTGGTGGTGCTAGAAGATGGAACCGGCATGGCTGTATTGGTGTCTGAATACCGGGTAAACTTATATGAATTCCACGGTGTCGATCGGGTGAAGCTCGTCAGGTCCATTGCGCTCATGCGGGAGCCATATAACATGACGCTGTCCGCGGACGACCAACGGCTCATTACAGTATACCCTGGAGGTATGGAGATCATATCAATCAGTGCCAGAAGCCCTCCAATCTCAAGAATGATACGATGTCCCGAGGCCGAGGATGTTATCTGCAGTCCTGATGACCGGACGATCATAGCCACTACTCGTAACAATCTCACCCCTTCGACAACTATAGTCTCCGTGGACGTGGAGGATGACGCCGATGACGGATTGCACAATGCATGGATCTCAGGTATACTGTCTCCGAAGACATATGCTCTTAGCCATGCTGTACCGCTCCAGAGCAATTATGCAGGGGACAACGGCCAAGCGATTGTCTGGAGCCCTACAACCGACGCACCTGGGATTATCGACTTGAATGAGCTTAGGTTCCTCCGGACGCACTTCAAGATGCCTCGATCAGCCATACGCCCAGCGGGAGACAGAATCAATACTTTACCGGCCGTCAACGAGGAAGGGCAGTTGCTTGCGGTACAGATGGACTTACTTGAACACCACAGCGTCCTCATATATGGCATCCCTGTCGAACTCGAGAAACCTACAGCACATGGCAACCATCCATACAATAGCCTGTCCGCGCTCCAGAGGTCAAGATCAGACCGAACGTCCTGCGGACCCTACAGAAACCCCGAAGATCCACCTCACGTGATCGTTCAGGGGGTTAAGCTCAGGTGCGATGAAGACATTGTAGAGCTGCACTGGGCTGCAATGAAACCATACGAGGGGAACGCCAGGACGAGCTTAGATGAACGGCTCATCGCAATTAGCGTCACTACGACCGAGTCTACAGATATGTCGCCGACGGCAGACCCCTTCGAGGAGACTGAGTGTGGACGCCTGACCCTGTTCGACTTCAGCTACAGCCCGTACAATGGCAAGAAGAGCAATATCACCATAGATCTGGATTTATGTCCGACACAACTCCTCCCGGATGAAGAACAGGACATGGCAAGGGAGGTCGACCTGCAACGCCGTCGCACTGTAGCCCAAAGGCGGGACGGCGCTCCCCCCGCGCGTGCTGCCACCGTGATGAACAGGGCCGGAACCGTCCGGGCACGCACCAGGCCTGTAGACGTGGCGCCTCTCCCCAGTAGCAGAGCTGCGCCTGCCCCAGCCCCAGCCGAAGAGGACGAGATGGTAGAAGCCCCCTACGTCCAAGGCCAGCCGCGGACAGCACCCTCCCTCCACCGTGCCGCAACTGTAGCCAACGTCTCCGACTTCAACCGTCGGCACCTCCGCTCCCTCCCTGATCTGCCCCTCCAAACCCAAGGCCCTGGCGGCCTACGTGCTATTGTGGAAGGCGGCTACGCAGAGCCCTGGGAGGAGCCGCCGCCGGCATACGAGCGGTACGGTGATGCGGTTCCCCCAGGTCTGGTGCTTAGGAGGCTTGCCAGCCTGCCGACGCCGGAACCTCCCGTGCCGGACGTTATCGGGGCGCAACACGTCGTTGCCGGTCGTCAAAGCGTGGAGAGAAGGAGTAGGAGGCCGCCGCAGCCTTCGTTGTATATTCCTGAGCGACCTGCGGTTGTGCCTGTGGTGTCGCCGCCGGAGCGGCAGAGGTCGATGTGGTCGTGGGGAGGGAGGGAGAAGGAGGAGAGGAAGAAGGGTGCGCGGTGCGTTGTCATGTAGGTTTCTCGTTGTCTTTTCGTATGTTCTGCGCCTCGGTGGCCGCTCACGTCTTGCTACGGGCTACAGCCCTGGGCGACGAGTTGAACAGTCGCTTCCCATTATGAGACCACGATGAATGAAAGAATGATACCTCTTTATTATTCCATCACTATACCCTTTCTTTGTCTCAGTATGCGTGGGGATTGCTTGTTGCTGTTGCTCGATTCTCTTTGAGCTGGGCCAACTTTATCTTCCGGAGGCTTGTCTTGGTTGCGGTCTTAATTCTATTCTCGCCCGCTCAAGTCGTTTTCCCGGATGCTCACGTTCATATAACGGCGTCGATGGCAGAGTGGTAATCGCCCTAGTCGGCTTAGGTGCAGCTGGGCCTGTCGCTGGGGGTCGTAGGTTTGGATCCTACCCACGCTAACAATCTTGCTGTCTGAGAATGAGGCTCATGGGAGCTTGTTGTCGTCCGAGGCTTGGCGCTCCGCCCCTGAATTTCTTGCTTCAGTTGAGATGAGTTAGCTTCAGACGCCCGTAGCATGCAGTGCCTGGAGGCAGTGGGTTGTTTTTTGATATGAGGAAAATGCTCTCTTCGAGCCGCTTCTTTTGATTTATGTTTGGTGTAGTGCATCCTTGTCGTGGCTTTGTTGTGGCGAAGTGTAGGGCAAACGTTTCAAAAGCCGGCATCAACATCTCAAGCCAGCGTCCGCTCCGCCGTTTCTCGGATTGCCAAGGCGATCTGATGGTCAAAAACATTATGCTGCTCAGCTTCATGTTTGCTACCTCGTCTAGACTACAAAACTATGCAGTACTTTCCATCGGCTCATCTCCATATAAGAATGTTCATGAGATCATGGATGAAGGTCTCCAGCGGTGACTGCTCGCTTGTCTGGTTTGCGTTGATGTCCTGTTAGCTGGTGATGCTCACCTTGCACTGTGCTGCCGTCTCCCAGTCATGCTCAATGTACAAATCAAACCAGTCAAAGAGGCCTGAGGTTGCTATACGCTGTAGTCTCATGAATAACATCTGGCGGCATATGGTCCATGATCTTCAAGCCTTCTGCTGTCCACGATGCGTAGCCTGCTCGTCTCTACCCCCTTCGTCGGTGATGGTTACGTCAACGTCGCTAGCAAGGTCTACTCTCCGCTCCGCCCTCCCTCTTGCCCTCCACTACCTTAGCCATACCCTCTTGAGCTGCCTCCTCATCGTCATCGTTGCTTACATCAGCACACAATGGTTGCCTAGCTTGTGTTTTGGTTGGTGAAAACTCTTCTCTCCTCACCCCTCCTCTCGTTTGTCTCAACACACACTCAACCTCTTCCCTCTCACTCACACATCCACATATCCTCACGGTTCTACACATCATCC
Source organism: Floridaphiala radiotolerans (assembly GCA_022813185.1). Classification (NCBI taxonomy): domain Eukaryota; kingdom Fungi; phylum Ascomycota; class Dothideomycetes; genus Floridaphiala; species Floridaphiala radiotolerans. The sequence goes on along the minus strand of JAKLMZ010000019.1, from coordinate 412,354 downwards.
TACTCTCCTTACTCGATCATACCGAATACCAAGTCCTCAACATCACCAGTAAGGTCGATCAAGTCTCCACTGCACTTTCCTCGTCCTGCTTCATTCTGATCTGCAAAATCAACTGCGTTCCTCTACCTCTTACAAGCGGACGACTGCAGGCAGTGAGCAGCACGTCCTCATCTTGTTCATAACATTCATCCACGTCTCCAGCTTGTTCGTCATAGATCTCCTCACTATCACCACCTTACGTCTAACAGATCGTTCGTAGTCTTCAAACCGTTTGGCACTAATAACTTCCTCCCTCACTCCATCACCTCAATCTCGTGGTCGTGATGTACATTGAAGCAACAAAAGGTCATCGTCAGTAAGTTTTGGCCACTTCTTACGTGAGTTTCGTCGCGATCGCTCACTGACATCTTGTTTGAAGTAGACTCCTATCCTCAACACTCAACACCAGAGTCTTACCCGCTCTCGGTCGGTCTCTATCGCAAGCGGACCATCAGTGCACTATTAGGTCACATCGTTGGCCTCCTCTCAACTTTACCTCATACCTACAAGAGCTCCACATACTGGCTTGATCGGCTTTGTTTTCCTACATCTTCTGTCTCGTCAACTGGCCGTTGGCTATGTTTTCAGTGTCCTGCTTTGTACCACCTATTCTAGTATAGTCTCTTCCTTGCGCGAGCCATCTTGACGCTGTCGTTCACAAATCCCGCAGCTTTCAGGATGTTGTTGACGCATTTGGAGGTCCTTTCTGAAGTGACATAATTCTCGTTGCTTCGGACAGGGTTCCACGGCGTCGAGAATCTCATGAAAGCTGCTGGATTTGTGGATGGCAGCGTCAGGATGTCTTGTGCCTGTTGTACTTGCTCTTACGCTTTGCCGTTCCTTAGTTGGCTACAGTCTTACGTTTGCTGTTGTTCACATGTACGGACGAAGAATGAGCTTGGGTGTTGCCGTCTGATTGCAACCCGAATTTGATGTTATGGAACCAGCAGGTTTCCTTTCCCTGTTATTCCACGTCAATCCTTGAGGAACAGCATGATTGACATCATGTAACTAATCTCAATGAACAGCTTCTGCTGATTCCCCGTCAAGTTTGTAGCATTCTCTTCGTTCTCATTCCTGCACGTGTACGTGCCCCTCCTTGGTCGTTGGAGGGTTACCAAAATCGACAAAAAGTGCTTGCTTCAACAGCGAGGGCTTGGTCATGCCTCTGGATTGACCTCTTGTAGTAGTCTACCTTCAACCTCAGACTTCTACAAGACCCGGTGAAGGCGGCGAAAGCCAAGCATGAGCCCCTTTGCCAGCACTGTATCACTTAACTGACACGGTGGAGGAGTGCAGCGCGGTGGTGCGTGGTGTGGTGCTGTGGGTGGTCAGTCCATCGTGTTGGCATCTGCCTGTGGAAGTTGCCTCGGTGTCACCGATCGTAGGACAAGGTAAGGACGTAGTCAGGCTTTATTCATGACCCAAACGACTCCAAGCCACGGAGCCACATGGAGATTGAAACTGCCTGGCTCGCTCTACATCTCACCCTCTCCATCTGCTGCGGTGCGGAGCGGTTCAGCCCAAGCCAGGGTTGGACGGCCCCTGCACCGCAACGGAAGAAGGGGTTAAGTACCTTTGTCTGACGATCCCTGGCGCCGGCGCGGCTTTGCGGGTAGATGCTCGGTGGGCCGACCAACCACAGCACCAATACATGTGCTGCCGTGCTGCATTTCTCACACCACGCATTTGCGCGGTGAGGGAGAGAAGGATGAAAAGAAACTTTGGTGTTGGTGATGGAGACATGGTTCGTTGGAATCTTTAATGGACGGAAAGAGTTCATCTTTACCCTGTAAGTCCTGCTTTTGACTTTCTGTGAAATGACATCCTCACAGCTTCTTGGTTCATACTGTGTTTATGCTCACATTTCTCCTCGTGCAAGGAAGCCACAGTTCGTCCACGTATAGCCAACCCCGGCGACTGTACCCTGAGAAGAGTATAAGTCACAGCATTTGCGTTCAAAGTAAGCCCAGCCTCGCCTCACCAATCTCAATTATATATGAAAAGGATATGAAGCTGATGTGAGCCATAGAAAAAGCCGACATCGAAGGATCAAAAAGCAACGTCGCTATGACATTCTCGAGATCAGAGAGACGGGAAACACATCCAATTCCGTCTGTCTAGCCTGCGAAATTTCAACTACAGCCGGAAACTTGTGATGCTCACGTACATAAACGCAATGCTTATGACACTCTTCTCGGGTGCGGTCGTCGGCGGTTATGGCTTGATCACCTTCGACGCCTGCAAAGGGGCGATATCCTGCTGGAGCTCTTGGGTTGGTGAGTTTTTCTCGCAACCAGCTCATGCGGGCCTTCAACTAACAAGAGTCTGTATAGGACAAGGATCACCCCGTTCTGGCATGGATTCTGACTTGAGACGTTCAGTCTCACTCTTCACCGTCGCGGAAGATCTACGAGGGTTTCTTTTCTATCAACCTGCGCGACAGCAACCTCAATGGACTTCGGAACGTGAAGTCTTTCAAGTTCCTCAGCGCATGACCGGCAACTTGGATGGAAAGCTGAAGCAGCTAAGGCAGCAGACTGCACACGTCGAGACAGTCCAATTTCATAGTCGGTTTCTCTCATGTCCATTAGATGGGTCGAGGGAGGAGTCATTTGTCTTGTATACCCTCATAGTCGGTTTCTTTCATCTCCATTGGTTTCGGCCTCCCTCAGTTCTCTCTGTGCCGTGTTTTTCTCGCACTCATAGTCTGCTCCTTTTGCGTCCATCCGGTCGAGACGCCTAACACGTTTGTCAACAGGACCATTCTGGAGACCAGGAACAAGATAGTTGGAAGACTGGATGTTTCTGACGATACCGACCACATCATGGTCCACTGTAGTTTGCGTTATTTCCGAGGTGTATTTACTTCTGTGGCAGCGTTTCCGCTACCTGTGGCTTAGCATAGGCGGACTGATAGTTGTGGAACATCGATTTTATAGATCCTCTGGTGTGTCTCGTTACAGACAAGCTTAGATAATGGAGCACTATCACACGATTTGCCTATCTTCCATCTTGCCGCGTCCTGAGCATGACGTTAAACTGCTTCATTAAAAAAAAACCAAAAAAAAGAACAAATCTTTCTCAGATATTTGTAAGTATCCTTACGCGCCCTCCTCATCTGTTTGCTAACGTTGATCACTCAGCGAGCCTCCTCTGGCTTCACCCTCTCCGCGCATAGTTCACTCATCCTTAACAACGCAGGACTGGAGTGTTGAGCATCCGCCAGCACCGCCAAACACTCCGGTCCCGCCCTTTTCCAGATTGTACTCGTTGGCTCTGTCAGTGTTGGCTTGGGGTGCATTGAACCGCCCTAGGCCTAACGTGCTAGGGGCACCCCGAGGACGCCGATGCAGAATCGGGGGTGCGCTGCGGGTTCGTTGCTCCTTTTATCATATCTGGAGGAAGCTGACATGATACGAGCAGTGTTCCCTTTGCTGTGGTAATACCCTTGGCGGCGTTGTGTGCTATCGCATCTTTCTTCTGGGGGTCCTATTGCTTCCTTCCCTTCGTAGAAGAGTGGCCTCTTGGCGGCCAGTACTGAAACAAAGGGGTTCTGGCACGGATATGCCACGAAACATGAGTGTTGGAAGGTGTATGGAAGAAGGATCGGGGTGCTGGGAGAAGCATACATTGAATGGGTCTTGGTGCTTGCCAATAATCAATTTCAGTCCAAAGGCTTGTACTTTAGCCTCAGATCAAGCAGCCTCCGAAGCATCCTCTACAAATTACAACTCGTACTCATCCTTGTTCGTCCCGAGCAAGACGTTAAACTGCTCACCATCCGTCCTGGGCAAGACGTCAAACTGCTCACCGTGACGACCTCTCATTCTCCGACACCTTATTACGACTTTTACTTTCTCTAAACGACCAAGTCCTCTTCACAGCAACCCTCTGCGAGCTTTTCAACCAATCTTCATTTTCACTTTTCACAACCCGCTGCATTTCTTACACTCACCCCCCCAAGCCATTCAAGAAGCTCGCGCAATCGCCGAGCAAATCACCCGGCACCTGTACCAGTTCAGGCAGCGAGCAATGCCGCTGTCGAAAAACTGCATGATAGTGCTTTCAGCGTTGAAGCACTAAAACCGATATGCGGCTCCAGTGGCAAGCAGGAGCGTATGGGCTGCGTGTCGTTGGCTTGGTGGAAAGCCGGGGCAGGAACAAGCAACAGAGATCATAGATATGGCAGGGCAGGAGGAGTACAGCGGAGAGTGCGGCTTGGTTCCTCAACAGTAGGTTCCTCCCCTAGCTAGATGCAACATCCAGTGGCTGGTCCGTTAACTTCAAGTCAGTCTCAGACAAATACGATGAGGAGCCCTACCCGCTCCTTCCCCATGATGCCTCGACCGAGACGAGTCTAACCCAAGCACCATAAGAAGCATCGCTCGCGAAGAGTGTTATATCTGTTCAGCGAACCGGTGCGGTGTGGTTCCTCAACAGTAGGTTCTTTCCCCATATACTTGCAAATTCAGTGGCCGGTCCGCTAACTGTAACCAGTCTCAGACAAATACGATGAGGAGCCATACCCGCTCCTTCCCTATGAGGCGCTCCTGGCCTGCGCGTTGCAAGCTTACAGACGCAACTCACGAGGGCTGTCATTGACTACGGATGGCCTAGCCGACGCGGCCTCTAATAAACGGCTAGCAGCGAAGGAGACGGCCAGAACGCGGCTCAACAGCAAGCGCGGCCGGCTTTCATACCACCACCTCCACCTTTCAACGGTCAATTTCTTGATGTTCTCGAAACATGAGGGAATTGACCGTTAATCGGTGGAGGTGGTGGCATGAAGGTTGACTGCGCTTGCTGTTGTGTTTCAGGCGTTCTATGTGTGGGTCGGGAAAGGATCTGGACGGGCGGAGTTGCGGTTTCTTGGCTCGATTTTCTGGATGCTTCTTCTGTATCTCTGAATATAAGGAGCAATGTGTCGGATCTGTGGAATTGTCAATGAAGTCCAGTTCCGCGCAAATTTCTATCCTGGTGTGCGTGGCACCGCCTTGTCATTGTAATGTCGTCCCCACCGTGTGTACGTTGATTGCGGCTGCTACGGGCAAAGACTAAACGAGGAATCAACCTCAATTGCTTCTCGCGCTGTGGCTCTGAGGGTCCTACTTATTTGCAGTCCTCACGACAAATGTGTGGGACTTCTCTAAAGCAGTGCCTGTCATTACCACCTGCTTGCATAACACCCATGTATTCTAACACCCCTCAGTGACGTTTAACATACTCAGACTTTAACCTTCTTAGCCCTGCCCGGCAGGACCAGTACAAACTCTTGGAGGAGGAGGTCAGGTGGTTGGTGAGAATTGGTTAGGGTGAGGGAGGAAGGTACGGGAGACGAGGGTGTGAAGTGAGAAAAATTACAGCGTGAGGATGTTTCGCTTGCGAGCTACAGGATTGAAAATTCGGTGAGGCTGAGGTTTGCTCTACGCTATGATTGTGTATACGCAGCTGATCGAGTACTGCCGCCAGCCTCAAGTCCTTTGTGTTTGATTCGTATGCCACGTCTCCAAGTTGTGCTTTCTGTTGTGCGTAGTCTGTTTGTTGCAGACTGTACGACCTCGCCTCGATTATCCATTTCATAAATGTAGATCGTATGCGATATGACAGTGCTCCCTCTACCATTGTGCACTCGAAACCGCGCTGTTTCTCTCCAACAGTGAGATCCAAGAACAAGAAATCATCTTTCGAACCATCGTACCCCATGGCCGGAACCGAACTATCCTCCTCCCCCCACCTCAGATCCCTCCAAGTAGAGCTTTCAATCTTGCAGAAAGAAAATGCATGGATCAAGAGCGAGATGCAGAAGGGAAAAGTCTCCGCAAAACTCACAGACGAGCTACTCTTCGGCTGGCTCGAGGAAATATTTCTAGGCCGCGAAGATTCTGAATCGGACTATGACTGGATGATCGATGATCTTTATGAGAAGAGAGAGGGTGTTGAGAGCTTGCAAGAACACTTGCGGAACAATGAAGAGGACCTTGCGGCTGTGGGTGAGGATATAAATACCGTGGCTCGAAACGCCTGAGGTTTCTGTCAAGGCTTAGTGGCACCGGTGTAGATTTAACCATGATATCGTTCGTTCTCACATCCAGCTTGGAAGCAATGGTGTTTTAGCTGCTGGTTTTGCCGATTGATTGCCTGCAGTATGATGGTGAATTTTGTGCCTGTTACGACTGGCTCCGCCTCGTACGTACGGTTCTGGAATAATCGGTAGCCTGACAAGCCAGAACGAAATGCCGTTTGCAGAGTCTGATTACAAAACTCGTACGATGACTTAAACAACGTCCGTTAACAGAGGATGCTTGGCCGACATTGCAGTGGCCAGGATATTGCTTACATCTAACAAGCTGTTTCCGTCAAAGCACGAATTGTCATGAGTTATGAATAGAACTTAGACTGTCATTACGTCGAAGAGCTAAGAAATCCTTCAGCGAATGCTCGTTACCATATCGAGACCAAGACAACAGAGGCAACCGAAAGATCGAAAAGCTATAGGCATCTTGACTGTAGGTGGAAACACAACAAGACTACCATTCACTCTCACTTGCAATGCGTTTGAATGTGACTTAAATCATTCTGTCCGCCTCGTCAGGAGCGTTCTGACGTTCAACCACTTTCTATCTCGGCGTTAGTCTCCTTAAATTGCGGGACTCGGTTGTTGGACCACTGCACGGTCGTTGTCCACTAATGATTAAGCCTGGGTTCCAATGCGAGTGCACAGCTTCGAGTGCTGGCTTAACTAGATGGCACATCTGTACCTTAGAGGCTTTACTCGCCCAGCCAACAGTGGAGCTTCCAGCATGGCAGTATCAACCACTGATCTCAGATACCCGAATCAGTGCGGCGCCCATTGACGCGGCTCTTGCGGCTGCGAGCTGATGTGTAACGTAGTGGCCGCGCTATCGTTGAATCCTTGCGGGCATCCGGCGGCTAGGACGGGATCTTGAATTGTGTGCAATCCGAGCAAAGATGCCCACTTCCTTCAACCGGGCATGTCTTGCAACTCATACTCTTCTCCACTGTCGGATCCATGCGCTGGTGACCGCCTGACCACGCTCCCTCCGCTAACAAAGCTGCCCGCATCGCTGGCTGCTGAGCGACCTTCTCTTCGTGGTGGTAACCTTCTTCGGACGGATCCTTCTTCGCTGTGTGACTCCCAATCTCCGAAATACCCTTGGTTGGAGCAAGCCGTTTCCAGCGTGCCCACGCTTGATGCCTTGCGTAACGAAGACCGAGAGCTGACCCCACGGAGACCTGGCGTCAGGAAGACCTCTGCAACAGAGCTAGCATGATCCGTTCTCCTGCTTCTCTCTGTGAGCCTGCTTGTTTGAAGATGATGTATCTGGGAGCCCTTCGAGCTCGCTTGAGAGGATGACCCTGATTTCCCGCTTCGAAGGCTGGCGGTTCCTCGCAGCCTACTTTGACCATTCCCATCCTGAAGGCTAGGTGTCGAAGCAGAGTCTATTGAGCTCATTTCGATGTCTCCAAATAGCTTGTCGAGATCCAAGTCATTCATGCCGCCCAATATCGCTGCGAAGACTTCCATAAGCTCCCTGAACCTCTTTTCCGTGATCTGCCTTCCCGAGAACCGCGCTTCTTCATACAGCGTGAGGAATTTTGCACCTAAGCTCGGCGGATTGATGAGTCCAAAATCCCCCAGCCGTGCCAGGTAATCCCTTAGCCCCATCGCTACGGGTCTCTGCAACAGCGCAACAATCCCAGCATCCGGAACCTGTCCCACAACCCGATCGTCCTCCTCCATCTCCACACCCACCTCACCAGCACCAAACAACAGCGGATCCGGCGGCGCCAAACTGACCGCCTTCGCCTCAATCAAGTTCGGCAACTCCGGCACCACCGTCTGAAACTGCAACCCCGGCAAATCCTCCGCCCCCGGACTGCTCCACCCCGGATGGTTTACAACCCCCCACGGCGGCCTCTCCGGATCCACCTCCACCACCGACGTCACCGCCTCCGCATGCCTCAGCTTCAGCATCCTGCCCAGATCCCCCGACCCGCCGCCGTGCCCATGCCCATGCCCGCTCGTAATCCTCCTCAGCGCATTCGCCCTATCCTCCCCACTCCTCCTCTGTGTCCTCCTCGCATAATCCGGATCAAGCCTCACATCCCTCGGGCGACTCTCAAACGCCACAACGCAACTCCTCTCCAACTGCGCCTTCACCATCCTCCTCACACTCTTCCCCACCTCCCCTTCCTCAACGGGCACATACCCCTTTGGGATCGCGGCCAACACGCTCCTATTCGTGTAAATCCGCGTCGAGTAGATGAGCAAGATGGCCACCACGGTCAGGAAGTAGACGCCGGCGATGATGGGGATGTTTGTGCGCTGGGTGCCGTTGCGGAAGGATTGGTAGGCGAGGTCTGCGGGCGTGAGGAGGAGGAGGGCGCAGATTATCAGGAGGAGGACGGTGTAGGTGGTGCTGTAGAAGATGCCGAACCAGGGGATGCGGATGGAGGGGATGTGGAGGAGGGGGGGGCCGGAGAGGCGCATGGTGGGCGTGTAATTATGCGGTGTATCGGATGGGGGTATTATACATTAATGATACAGCTTAAATGCTGCATCTATGAGCTGGTTATGCCATAGTGGTTGATGAAGTTAAGGTAGATGTTTATAATGACGCAGTGAGTCGTTGCTGCTGGACGTTCCAGTGCCAAGACATTCACATGTTAGTCAGCTCAGCCCCTGAGAAGTGGCTTTCATAGAGTTTAGGTCAGATGAAGCCCATGGCTACAGCAATACACGAAAGATCATATAATTGCATTGCGATATGCAATCTAAACCATGCTACTGGGTATCTCAAGCATTCGGAAACGCCATCGCTATGCACACTTGAAATGGCCAAAACCTCGTCGCAGTCAAACCGCTGCCGAGCCCCCTTAGCTTCCGAGATCATATATTGGAGAGGCTTACTTCTTTGCCTTCCCTTTGCCCTTCCTTTTCTTAGTCTCCTTAGCCTCAGGTACCTCCACTGTCCCATCCTGCACCTCCTCGCCCATCTCCTGAAGCTTTGCTTGCCCGCTGATGAAGAAGCTCAAATCTCTATTCTGCTCCTCCAACTCTTTCTTCTGATCTTCGAGCGATTTCATCTTCCCATCAGCGTCGTCAACTTTCTGGTTGAGCCACTTGACCCGCTCCATCAAGGACTCATTGATCGTCTTCTCCTCTTGCCACTTCTTACTTACGTCCCGGGACAGCTGCTCGAACTTATCCGCTCGTTTTTGAAGGCGGTCAATCTCCTTTTCCTTCGCTTGAACATCGCTTTTCAGCTCTTGTAGGTCAGTATCCACAATTTGCAGCTTCTCAATCGCGATTTTTGCACTGTCTTGCGCTTTCTCTGCTGCGACGCTGGCTTTCATGGCCTTGTCCACGGCTCTCTGGAGCTGCTCTTCGAAGTATGATCTCTGACCCTCCAACTGACTAGTCAGGAGGTAGGTGTACTCCACTGCCATGTTGTCTACTTTCTCTCGAGGTACCATGTCGTTCGCATAGCCAACTATTCCCGTATCGCCAAGCCTCTCTCGCTCCCTGTCCCGTGCGGAGGCTGGCAAATCGATGAACTTCGGATCCGTCTTTGTTTGAATGAGCCGGTGGACATAGCCGTCACCAGCATAGTCCCAGATATGTTGTGTGTCGACGTGCATAGCGAACGTATGGTTGGTCTGCTCGTAGTGCTGAAATGCATGCGCGCCATCGTACCTCCCACAACCAACGTTGCCGCAAATCAAGCATACCCACAGGTTCGAAAGGCTGCCGCATGTGCTGCACTCATTCTCCGGAAGGATGTCTGCACTCTCCGCTGCCCTGCGACCGCCAAGGATCCCCATGCCCGCGCCATTCTGAGTGTACCGACATACCGGACAGCCACTACCGCGCCATTTCTCCAAGCAAGCGCAGTGGAAGACGTGTTGGCAAAGTATCGTCAAAAGACCTGTAGTCTCATCCATGCGCTCTAGGCACACAGGGCAGGTCGGTAGCTCGATGAGGTTCGGCGGAGGTGGCGCCAGAGGCTTGGTAGTTAGTGCAATAGCCGAGCTGGTCGGTTCGGCCACGCTTGCAGCCGAGGATGCTGCAATAGGTAATGGCGAGAAAGGATCGTTTGACATCTGCGGAAAGCTCGAGGGATCCTGGGTCCGTTCATTGTCCGGTGTATCGAAGATGATAGACTTGACGAAAACTACGTGGCAGTTCTCCGGCTCCATGCTATTGAACAGCTTCCCATTCCACTCTTTCTGCCATTTCTTCGCTTGTGCCGCCTCCCGAAACTTCATGAGGACCATGTACTTGTTCGCCCTCCCAGTTCGAATCAATCTAAAGTGGCTGACGTCCTCCCTCGTCTGCTCTCCCACAAAGCCTAGCAGGTCGCTTGGGGTCATGTAGCTCGGCACAGCCAGTATACAGAGCGTCGTGCATTCCGCTGTATCCGGCCTTGTGTTCTCCTGATCATCATCTTCACGGTCCGACCCTGCGGAGCTGCCCCCAGAAGTAAAACCCTCCTCTCCCAAGGACCGGCTCTCGTGCTCTTCCCGATACAGATGTACAACACCCCATCCTACCTCAGTATTCTTCGGATTCGATGGCACAAACCGGCCTTTGTTGGCAAGACCAGGCCCACTACGCCTTGTGCCATGACTGAACGACTTCCCCCTCGGTCTGGCATCCCCCTGCACATCCGCATCGTGCAGCGTAGCAGCAATGACTTCCTGCTGCCTCGTCGAAGGTGCCGACACCATATCAATGCTCTGGATCGCCACCGGACCGTACCTCCAGTCCTGCGTAAGCGTCTGGCTCCCGCTGAGTATGTTCCCGCTGTTGCTTCTGATCAACGGACCGCCTCTCTTCTCCGTGCCTGATTGCTTAAACTTCGCCGCTTCGTGGTGGCCGCGGTGGGCTTCCTTGCCCGGTGGAGCGTCCAGGTGGCTTTGACCGGCGCTGCCAAGGGTTCGTGATCGTTTGTGACCTTTCCTGTGCTGTGCAGGTCCACTTTCTGAGCTCCAAGACGTCCGGCTATGCTCGGGGAAAGCGGCGTTGAAGATGCTTGTGCCGGCAGGCGGATAGAATACGTCGTTTGAAGCACGCTTTCCCGCAGCGTTCGGGTATGAAGCTTTATTGTGAGGGTAGGAGTGTAGTTCGAGCTTCAAGTGGTAGAAGAACATGGCATTTCGGATTCGTAAGAGGATGTTTGTCAGTAGAGGACGGAGAGTTGTTCCTCTGTCATGGGAAAAGTTGCGGAATGGTGGGGCGTGAATGCGCGATGTTCCACGCCGCCAGATCACGTGACCCTGAAGTATACCAAGCCACGCCCATTTTCATGAGCCTTTCGTCGACAGGTACGGTATGCAAAATGGGATTTTACAAGTGTTGGTACGGCGGTCATCAGTTGTACGAGCCTTTGTCATCAAGTAGAACTACCTACTGCGGTAGAAATACCTGGATGCACCGACCCAGGGGTCCTGCTTCGGCCGGTATGGACGGTCAACCCCTGTCGGCCACTTTCCGTTAGGAATCCATCCTTTGGCGATTCTCATCTACATTTTAAAAAGGCCGGACATAAGCGCCGGCACCACGAGTTGTCGAGTCTGCAGTGTGAAGACTGAAGATGCAATTCCCCAACTCTAGCAAAAAACCTAAATATCAAACATGGCTTCGGCGAGTTCGTTCCCTATTCGGCAATGCCCTTTGTCTGCGGGTTCAACCGACGGGGCAACTGTACTCAGAGTATCTGTAACAATTGTCCGATGAAGAAGATCGAGTTTATGTCTTCACACGGAAAAGTACCGTGTCTAAAAGTATTTGTAGTGCTTCTATCGCTCCTAATCACTTGAACTCCAGATCCTCATTTATCTCCCTTCTGCACCATTCCCTTACTCTCCATTCTAAGCTTCACTATCCGCAACCCATCCACAATGTCCTCCCCCGAAACCTTCCGCGTAGTAGTCCTAGGCGGCAACTACGCCGGCCTCTCCATCTCCCACCACCTCCTCCGCGAAGTCCTCCCAAGCCTTTCCTCAAACCCAGCCTTCAGCTACAAGCTCACCCTCGTGACGCCAAACACCCACGCGATGTGGAAAGTGGGCATACCCAGGACGTTGATCAGCGATGAGATCAAGCCGCTGGATGACTTGTTTCTGCCTATCGAGGAGCATTTTACCCAGTATGGGAAGGCTAAGTTCGAGCTTGTTCAGGGGGTTGCTGTGGGGTTGGACCATGGGAGGAAGGTTGTTAGGGTAATGAGGAATGTGAGCACGACTGAGGAGAACGTGGAGTATGACGCTTTGGTTGTGGCCACCGGTACGACTACCAAGTCTGCGCTGTGGACCTTCCAGGGCGACCACTTGAAAACGCATGCCGCCATTACAGATATAAGAGCCTCGTTGGAGACAGCAAAGACGATCGTGATTGGTGGTGCAGGTCCGACAGGTGTTGAAACAGCCGGTGAGATCGGGACATATCTTCCTGGGAAGAAGGTCAAACTCCTTTCGGGTTGTGAGAGAGTATTGCCGCGTCTGCCCGCTCCGGTAGCTGAGGCTGCTGCGAAAAAGTTGAGGAAGTTGAACGTCGTGGTCCAAGATGGCATCAAAGTGACAGATACCAAGGAGATCTCCACGAACGGCAAGAAGCAAACCCACATCACCTACTCCAACGGCACACAAGAGACTGTAGACCTCTACATCGACAGCACCGGTGGGTCATACAACACCTCTTTCCTGCCGCAGGAGTGGCTCACGTCAACCGGCCAGGTCAACAGCATCGAGTCGACACAGAGAGTGGACGGCGTCAGAGGCGTGTATGCGATGGGTGACATAGCCGCCCCATCGCGAAGAGGCGTATTCGACTCCACCTTCCCGAAGAAGGCGCTCGGCTACTCGCTGTGGGAGGATTTTAGATCTGCGAACGCGCCGTCAGCGGTACAGGAGGTGAGGTACACCAAGCATCTGCCCAACACTTGGCTTGTGCCTGTTGGCCCGCATGGAGGCGTTGGCGTCGTGAAGGGCTGGCAAACACCGAGCTTATTCATCTGGTGGATGAAGTGCAGGACGTTTTTCTTTGAGCAGTTCCGACCATTGGTGGAGGGTAACGGTCATTGAGACCTGCGAATAACCGGTGCGGATATGGTAGAGACTTGTTCCTTTCCTTGTTCTTGATCTGGTTTTGTCCGTTAGACGAGGCGTTGTAAATATCATGGCGTTCTGGTGCTGGGGCTTAGACACGGTAATGGATCAGTCTCTAGTTTAACCAATTCCATGAAGAATCTAGTTAATTCCTCTAAAGGCTATCCGTATGGAGCGATAATTGCAAAAACAAAGGTTTGCGAGGTTCGGGGATGTTCAAACATGGAGTACAGCTTCGATGCAGCACCAAAGTTCCCCCAAAGTTGATGATCCTTCGGTAATAGTGGTGTAAGTTAGGCCCAAATTCTGGAACTGGATACCGCGATCCAATGTCTTCGCCTGGTAGAGAGCCTTAGGTGAGGACTGAGAAAGCGACGACCAATCCAGAAATGCTGTGGGTATGTTCCAACTAATATCAGCAGCTGTCTAATGCGCCTTCAATCTTCTGCGCAAAGATAATGAGGCTTTGAAGCATCTGCTTGACGTGTGTGAGTGCGCACATAGAATGACCACTCTCGGACGTAGGCATGTTGGCTCCTGGACCGGCCGTGCTGGTGATGCTAGATCCATTCGTGCTTTGCTGCTGCCGTTCCATCACCGTCCTCTTTCGCTCAAGAAGATCCCTGAAGCCGAGGATGGCCGCCTTCGTCTTTCGAATTGTGCTTAGCAGGAGGACCTTGACTACCATTGTCCTCTCTGGCCCAGTGACTTCGAAGGTACCGACTGATACACGGGTGCTTTTGGCTTGCAGACCGGTGTCACCCTCGAACTGCGGGAGAAGGTCCGGTTCTAGCAGTTGCCCTGCCGTTGCATTTTGGTTTGGCAACAGTTGCCTGATCCGAAAGAGGATGATCCTCACACTCATGAGAGCCAGCATCACTGCCTCGGGATCCGTGTTCTGGGAGCATTGCTCGCATTCCACAAGATCCTGCCATGGCTTCGTGGCCTTGCGGATACCGTCGAGCAGTGGCGCGACGTCCGGTAAGGTGGTTTTCTTGACCGTTGTTGATGCTTTCAACGTGAGAAGCAGGTCTGCGTTTTGTGCCAGGCATGAGCAGGAGGCCAGCGTATCCTCAGGAAACAGTGCAGCGGTTGAGTCTAGGCATCCTACGGACTGAGCGATGGGATACGTGTCAACGGGCGTATGCACGGAGCTACTAGGCCTTGTCTGGGGTGAGGTTTGACTGGAAGCGGTGAATGCCTGCTGGAACAGGACACTGCCCGTAGAGGCGTCATGGGAGTTGAAGTAGTCCTGTGAATGCACTGTTAGATCCACAGTACGCGCTTATGGATGCGTTGCAGATGACTCAACAAGTCGAGCGATTTCGGTACCTTTTGGGAAGGGCCAAGGTTCTGACTAGTAAAGCCTGGAGTAAAGAGACCAGTCAAAGAGTGACGATCCATATCAGCAAAGTTGATATCGGGTAACTTGAGAGCGTCCGCACAGGTGATACTGTCAAGGAATGCTGGATCATGATAGTCGTCATCACGATATATGGTCCAAGAGTTTAGGGTTCCGTCTGATGTCTGTTGTGTTTGCTGCTGGTGTTGCTGCTGCTCATGATGAGAGTTCACACTAGGCTCTGACTGATTCGACTCGTCCTGGATCAGAGACCTGGATCCGTCCTGCGCTTCCGGTTCGCTGCCACCTTGATGTCGTCGAGCCGGTCTGCCATTCTCACCATCGCCGTCTACCCGCCGTTTCGTCTTTGCGCCTTTGGGACGTCCGAGCCGCCCTGTGTAGCTATAGGAGCACGCAGTGTCAGAGCTGAAGCAACCATCGCATGGGTTATTCCCCGAGCATCGAACCTTCATGCGATGGCAGGCATCGCACGCTGAACGGAGTTTCCCGGAGCCACCTGAACCACCTTCCATAGCTGCCAGAATTTTCGATTGTTCAGTTATGAGGGCCACGCTGGCCGTTTGACGTCGGAAGTTGACCGAAAGAACAAGGAGTCAACTCCAGTATATATTTGTTGACTCTCCGCAAAAGCTGATATAGCCAACTGCTGTACAAAGCGGAACCTACCTGAAGCAATTTAACAATCTCTGGGTACCATGCCCCAGTTTGGAGAACATGGTCAAAGTGGCACAAAACCCAAGCTTACAAACTCACGACGCGAAAGGATGCTAGTAACAATCTGAATATGCAGTCTTACGGCACAGCATGGGGGGTGGTCCATTGTTGTGGTGGAGGTACACTCCATCCCCATCAACATTTGGACTGCAACGTGCAAGAAGCATCAAAGTCGATCAGACACCGGACCAAGAGATAAACTCTCCTGCTTCGCGCATGGAAACACAGTTGGAAAACAAAGCTTTGGGTGAAAGGCATGCTGATATAGTCCGCGTGGCCCGAGCTCAACTTGGAGATCCTCAGGTGGTCTACATCTTCTCCTTGAACTCTATATATGTAGTTTGCCGCTTCTTCCAAAATAGTTGAATAGTCTAGTAAGTGTATAGGTACAGAGAATATTATCTCTGGACGTCTGGCTATCGCATTTCATTGTTACATGTTGTATCTTCGTTCGTGTGGGTTGCTCTGCTCTGAAGACGGCAAGACTAGGCAGTAACGACGGGAGTCACTCATTCTTACAGTCACGGACACATATTGAACCGAAGTCTTCAAAAACCTTTCCTTGCACCACTAGTAACAGACATGTAAAGCTACACATATCCCTCAAATAACCCTACATATCCCTATCCGCGCCATGGCATCTCCACCCCCCAAAACCAGAAAAACCCGCTTCGTCTGCATCTCCGGTAACCAGCCGCAACCTCCCTCCCTCACCTCCCTCCTCGAGTCATTTTCCCACTGACAACCTCATTCCCCCTAACAGACACGCACAACGCCTCCCCCCACGACGGAGCCTTCAAGCTCCCTGCAGGCGACGTCCTCCTGCATGCAGGAGACCTCTCCAACCAAGGCAGTCTCTCCGAGCTCCGGAAGACAGTGCAGTGGCTTGAAGAAGCGGACTTTGAGGCTAAGATTGTGGTTGCCGGTAGGGGACCTTGCCCTTGCATAAAGTGAGGAGCAGTTGAAGCAGGGCTGATGTGCTGGGTGAAGGGAACCATGATATCACGCTCGACAAGACGTTTTACCAAGAGCATGGGTTGTACTTCCATAACCAGCACCCGCAGGACCCGGATGCGTGTAGGGCGTTGTTTGAGAAGAGTGAGAGTGTTACTTACTTGGAGCATGAGGCTAGGGTGATCAGACTTACCAAGGCCAGTGGACCGAGGACGCAGTTTAAGATCTTCGGGAGTCCGTACTCACCTAAAGATGGGCTTTGGGGGTTCTCGTATGAGAGGGAGGGGGCTACGCTGTGGAGGGATGTTCCTCTGGACGTGGACGTTGTCATGACGCATACGCCACCGAGGTATCACTTGGATAGCAAGCCGGGCAAGGCTACGGTGCTGGGGTGTGAAGCACTGCGGCAAGCGCTGTGGAGAGTCCGTCCTCGTCTAGCGGTATGTGGCCACGTGCATGAGGGTCGCGGTGCGGAGGTGGTACGGTGGAGGCTGGATCTTCCCTTCTCTCCTTACCTTGAGGTGCTTCAGCATCCGGAGTTGGAGACGATGCCGTGGGAAGATCCTGGCGCAGGGAACAGAAAGCAATCGCTGGTTCGACTCAGAGGGACGGATCATGGGATGATCTTGGTCAATGATGGCTCGAGGGGCACGATGTTGGAGCGTAACTCGGTGGCATTCTCTCATCCTGCTGAGGTGGAGAGGACTCCAGCACCCTTTCCGCTTGCCACCGATCCAGCTGCGCCAGCAGCGGCTCAGTCGAAGAGCAAGCACATCGGTGGCCATCTACTTGGAAGGCTGAAGTCCAAGACCCTGCGAGACCTCGAAGAGCGATCGGCAGCGCAGTCTCATGAGGTGGCTGAGGATGAAGATCTTTCTAGGCTTGATGACTACGACGTTAAGCCCTTAGCTGGGAGGCTGGGGCGTAAGGAGACTTGCATCATCAATGCTGCCATCAATGCTGCTAGTTTCGGGCACCGCAAGCGGTTCAACAAGCCTATCGTTGTTGATATTGATCTTCCTGTATGGGACGAATGAGGCTTGGACAAATACGGAGATACATCATAAACGGCGGGAGTCTCGCCCATCTTTCTAGAGCTCGATGTGAGAGATGCGGTCATGATTGTACCACAGCATGACAGAATGGAGACAACAAAAAAGGGCTGGCATCGCCCATGATTGTTCGTCTCCCATAGCAACGCCTTGCTAGACTCGCTGATTTGCAACTGAACACTCAATCACTGACTGACACGAAGCAATTTCTGAGTGGCTGGGTACGGAAGCAAAGAGTGAGGCATGCTGCCCGCATATGCCCAATCTGCTCCTGTTCCAGTCAATTGGAACAACGCCGGCCGTCGATTGCAGCTAGTTGCATATCTGTGGCTGCAAGTGAGCCCATCCGCAGGAAAGGCGCAATCGAGAAAGGCTGCGACTCCTTAATGATATGGAGACGAAGGTTGACTGGTGCTGATATTGATGTTCGAATAGCCATCGGATCATCAATTGCAGACGTTAGAGTCAGATGCTTTTTGCAGGCATGGTTGATCCGTCATCGGAAGGGAAGTTTTTCAGTAGTCGGGACGGCCCGTTTGCAATTGGTGATCAACGTGGTCGGCGATGGATACGCAATGGTACGTACCTCTCGTGACGAAGTCCTTTTTGTGTACTTGGTAGAGGTACGTATGCTCTTGTCGGTTGCGACAACTGCTCCGAATGGCAATATGTCGCGGATTATACAAGGCAGCCAGATATGCAACCGCCATCGCAATCTATGAAGCAAGGCTTGTGGTGTTCGCCTCAAACTCATCACCATCAGAAGCGCTGAGGCTTCGGCGTCACCTTGTTGCCCCGCCGTAGTGTACACATCCCACAAGAAATCACAGCGTCGTGACACTCGTCACAAGTTGTAATCCGACGTTCTGGAAGGCCGGAGTACCTTCTCGTGCAGCTAGAAAACCGCTCAAAGTCAGGTATCTCCTGAACCAGTCCCACGCAATCCATCCACTCCTTCGTGGTGCACAGCCTACCTTGTGTCAGATGGGCCGTCTTGCCTGTGACCTACCCGTGACAAAGTATGCTTCGTCCCGAGATCTGGTTGGTCCGTTGTTTCAAATGTTAACCGCTCTGTTTCCTTGCCTCGTGCATGATGCATCGGCGCAATTCTTGGACCCTTTTCTGAGTCGCAGTAGTCTATGCGTGATCTTGACCAATGGGTGGTCATGGCAAAGGGTGATTTGCACCCGCCTAGGGGATCCTAGCTTGTGCCTGTGGGTTCCATGTGAAGCCTTCCGATG
The DNA here is from genome assembly GCA_022813185.1 of Floridaphiala radiotolerans. Classification (NCBI taxonomy): domain Eukaryota; kingdom Fungi; phylum Ascomycota; class Dothideomycetes; genus Floridaphiala; species Floridaphiala radiotolerans. The sequence continues at coordinate 393,857 of JAKLMZ010000019.1, read as the reverse complement.
GTGGGTTGAGGGAGGGGAAAAAACAACATGGTGCTCCCTTGGGAATCCTGCAGCGACAAAAGGCCGTTGCTATGGAAGCCTTGCTATGCCGTTTGTAGAGGCTTTCATGAGATCAGCCCCCAAGACTGGCCTTCCGGCGCACGAGAAGAAGACTTGAAGAAGGTGATCGGGATGAAAGCTGAGCCAATCGTCATGGATTTCACTACAACTTGTATCACCAAAGGAGAGACCTAAGTCTCATGCCCACGCAATATTCGCATCGAGAGCTGGGCTCAAGACCAATAGGGTATATAGAGGGGTTAGCATGAGCAGTAGTCCTGCGCATGTCTCCAGTATTCTTTATGGGAAAGATGGGAATGAAATCCTACTGGGGCATCTTCTCGATAGCCTTGACCTGAAGAAACGAGCGGTCGGAAGCCGTTCCTGTGGGAAGCTGAGCGGATTTACGACGGAGCCTTGCCCAGAGCTACTTTGGCTTCGTAGCTCGTTACATTTTTATACATTGCGCATGAGACCGAGACAAGGCTGTGGGGAGCGAGGCAGCTGGGCTTGAAGGTTACTCCAGATTACCTCCGGCTAGCCTGCTTGTCTTCAGCTGTGACCATATATGACCAAAGGGGACCTTTCAGCGCCAGTGCTTGACGCCCTCTCTCGTCTTCTTGCAAGGTCCTGCCGACGCCGCAACCGCAGTCCTGTGTGACAGCTGTGAAGAATCCCGCAAGCCTCACAATTCACGGCGGGAACGTGCTCGTGCTATATTGAAAGAAGAGAGCTGAGGGGTAGTATATTGACAGGCCCGTATCTGCATTGCAAGCGTTACCTCGCCTGCGTCATTTCCCTCTCGCACGTCGACCGTGTTGATTTCTGGCCGCTGCTGAAACGACCTCCAAACACACCGTCGCTGGACCGGTTTCTGGAAGGCGTTACGGATACACAACCAGCCGAGATCGCAACTCGAATTCCAAAACAATCATCCCGCCGTCCGCATCCCTGGCGATCCGGTCGTCTTCGTTTGTTGAGGGGCACTTGGATAGGAGCAGGAGTCAGGTACTTCACCGCTCAATTGGCCACGAGAGTGACACGCGCAAGCACGGCGGGACTCAGCCCTCTTCGCTTGTGAGCAAAAACGAACAACGCAGCGTTTGCTCCTACTGAGGTCATCCGGCTCTTTTGTCTGCGACCTTCTAGACGGAGGAGCGGAATCGTCTGTTGGAACCTGCATCGGTAAGCAACATTTCAAATGGTTATTTGACAGTCTTGACTGACGATGGTCTGGAAGTTCTAGCATTTCTCCTTCGTCTTCCCCAGAAATTGGTCGTTGCCACCACTAAGCCACGGTTCGATTGCCTTCTGGCCGCATCTTTCAGGCTACCATCGGCACCTGATTCCTGGCGAACCCCGGAGCCCGAAGCGGCCTAGCGCGTCCTCAAAGTGCCTGACTAAACCGCGCATACATCACCTCACAGGAGTCTAACTTCTTTTCCCACCCTCCATCCTGCTTGTCCACGTTCCCGTCCTCGTCTTCCCTGTTAAACCCAACGGCCGAACCCTCCTACATCGTCGGCCATTTCCATCCTTTGTTCCTCGCTCACTTAGCAATCGGTGGCTCAGCAATCAAACCCTCCGCTTCCGAATCGTTGTCGCAAAGATAAATACATACTTCTCTTCGCCGTTAATACTTTAGTCTTATCCTGTTTTTTTACGCAAGCCACGTCGTCTTCCTCGGAGTCATCACAACAGTCGTCACAAGACTCAAAGCACTATCCGACTCATATCAATGCGCTGACAGACGTCATTTGTTTATATATCTATCGACTGCTAGCCTCGAACACTCCGTATTCTCAGTAATCGCTTTGCATATCAACCACCGCGCCTTACTAAACAAGCTTCCGGTGCGATATGGAGTCGGCAATAGCAGACCACTACTCAGCGCTGGGCCTTACCTCAGATGCGACGATTGCACAGATTAAATCAGCATACAAAAAGCTAGTTCTAACATGTCATCCAGACAAGGTTCGCGATGAGAGTCAAAAGGAGGCGGCTACCGATAGGTTTCATAAGATACAAACAGCCTACGACACTTTGGTGGATGAGGACAGTCGAGGAAAATATGATGCCGAGGTGAAGTTGCAGAAGTTGAGGCGAGAGATGTTTAGGGAGCGAGGTAGCGACAGGAGAGATAGGGATAGAGATAGGGATATGCCCAGAACAGCGACCGCTCAGTACGACTTCAGGACACCACATCCAGGCGCCGCAACATTCGATAGTAGAGGACCACCAAGATATGAGGAGCGCGTCCCCAGCCCTGAAAAGTACGATGACCGCTACCAGGAGGAGTCGAGAGCCTCGTCGAGAAAGTATGACGGTTACGAGGGCTCATCGAGACGGGGCAGCGCAAGGAAAGAAGACGACAAGGAAAGGTCAAAGTATACCACAAAGGAGTCGGAGCGATCCAACCGGTCAGAGAAGAAAAAGTCGAGAGATAGGGAGACCAGACGGGATAGGGACGGAAAGTTCTCCTATGTCGAGGACGATGAGGACGATGACCGGGCTCGGTATGAGCAGGCTTACAGGAGAAGGAACGAGGAGCAGCTCTTGCGCGAGCGGTATTCAGACGAGCTACGAAGACCTACTCTGAACAGGGAGGAGTCTTCCTACAGCAAGTATACGGATCTGTCAGCGAGCGCAAGGGACTATATGGAGCGAGCCAAAGTCTCCGCCGATCCAGCCCGACCAACAATCATCAGAAGCAGCTCGGGCAGAGGAGAGGACTTGGAGATTCGACGATCCGGCGACAGCGCCCGACCTGAAGCATTTGTTCGACGCTCATCTGCTCGACCCAAGGAACGGATGCCTGAACGACCTGCTTCCTCAGGCCGGGACATCCCAAGAGACCGAGAGAGATTGCGCGACCGCGATCGAGAGCGAAAGGGTTCGCTCCCGGAAATCGTCATGCCGCCACTGCCTCCAGGCGTCAAGCGTTCGCAAACCATGGGACCGGACTACGAATACCGCCACCTCAACCACATTGATTTGCCTCCACCACCGACCATGAAACGCGCGGAGTCGATGCCTATCAACGGCGGTAGTCCTTCTACAGGCAGCAGAAGACGAGACCACGGGGGTTCTAAGCTGCGCAACGAGACTATCCCCGACTCCGGTTACTCCAGTCCAGCAACGCCACCCGACGGTACCGCCTATGCCAAGGTGCCCCCACAACCAGTCACGACCAAGTACTACTATGGTGGCGGTGCAAACGGCGTCCCCGTCTCGTCACCTGAGAGCTACGAATACAGACCAGATGGTCGTCGCACCGTCCTCCGAGAACCGGACATGCCGGATCGCCGCAACAGAAGTCCACCACGTCGTGCCAGGAGTCCATCACCCCCACGTCGGTCTTCCGCTTATTCATATGCTCCTGAGAGCACTGCCTCCTCTAGGCCATCACTGCATCACTCTACAACCTCCCGTCCGGATAGACAGCCCTTGTATGGCGAGATACCTCCTAAGCATGCCTACCCGGACGTCAACTACCAAAAGAGGTATGCTGCTGAGGATGTCAGATATGCTTCAGGCTACAGCAGCAGCGCCAGTCGGAGAGCGGCGGCTGCCGGTGACGCGTACAGGCCTAGCATGCCCAGAGGAGCCACCTTTGCCTACTAGTATCACGACGACAGACATTATCGGTCATGGATGGGACCATATCACTTATCACTTGTATATTGCTTTTGCTTTTGCTGTTGCTCTGCTTCACTGATTGTAATACTGCTTTTTCCTTTTCACATACAATACCAAAGACCTCTGCAAGTGCTGCTTCGAGGGTCACAGTCATATTGGGAGGCGTCTCGAGTGGATTTGGTATATCACGGTCGTTACCCATTACGATCGTTACACACAGAAGCTGTGGGGTGGGATTGGGTTTAGGGTAGATTAGGTCCAAGGGACAAACTTTCCATTTCCGCTGCTATCTTTCTCTGTACCTTTGACTTATCTTGATGATTATGATGACTTCTTTGTCAATATCTGGGATGAGATTGGGGGTGAGGATGGGTCACAGGATGGTTCTACAGATAGCAATGATGAGTATAGCGTTCGATTCTGACCTACTTCCATCTGGTATGTGACATTGCGTTGAAGTGACTGACCCACGAATAACCTAAACATTCCAGATCCTCCCTTCCAACGCTGATGAGGTCATCTTCCCCTGAATATCGGCGGAGTTTGTCCCTGACCATGACCCAGGGCGTCAGTCTTGGCACGCGTCCGTGCGTGTGGACGGGTATCCGTGCGTACCGAACGTAAACAAACAACCACGGCCAATCTTCCAATTCTCCACCTACATCATCATATCACTCCCGTTAACTGTCTGTGTCTGAGCTGGACATTCCTTGCACTTTGTCTGTCGCTTCAGTGATCTTCTCTTTCGTCAATTGCGCCGGCGCGTGGCAGTCAAGCCCGTTTCTCACTGTTCACATTCGATCGAGCATCGTTGACCAGCTAGCTCACATTCAACACTCGATCTATTTTGACCACAATGGTCAACGTAACCCCTCGACGCCAGTCCTCGCGACTGCTAGCGAGATACAATCATACACCCGTGTCCACAGTCGCATCTCAACTCCAAACCCTCGCCGAATACGAGGAAAAGCAGCAACAGCGCACCGCAACCCCCAACCGCACCGCACCTCAAGAGCGCACCACAACCCCCTTGCCTCAAACCACCTTCACCCCCACTGCCGCTCCTACTCCTACTCCTCATCCCATCACTCAAGCAGCACAAGCACAGCAAACACCCAAACACGCCCCCCTAACCCCAGCGCCACACTCCATGCACCCCCAACTCTTCCACCAAACCACCGCCAAGCCCATGGAAGAAGCCCGCTGGCTAGGCTTCAGCAACCTGCCCCCCGCAGTGCCGCACACCGAACCCGTCAAGAGACATGCTCACACCTTGGCGAGCCGCATTGCGGTCAAGCAGGGGACGCCGAGTAAGAGTGTGATGTGTGGGACGCCTGTTGCGAAGGGTGAAGGGATGGGGATGGAACTGGGGCTGGAGGGAAGGATGCCGAAGTTTGAGTTTACGTTCCGCAAGCAGAGTTTGGAGTTGAGTCCGGAGGCGAAGAGGTTGATGGAGGAGATGAGGGGGGAGGCGGGGAGGATCAGGGAGAGGATGAGGAGGGATGGGGCCGTGCGTGAGGAGCAGGAAGAGGGTGGGGGTGAGGGTGGGAAGCTGGGACAGGTGTTTAGGAGGATTAAGAGGGCGACGGGGGTGAGAACGAGTGATCGGTTTGGGGAGGCGCATGAGAGGGAGTTTAGGAAGATGGATAGTATTGCGGGGCATCCTAGTGCTTTTAGGGGATTGAAGAGGACGAACAGTAAGATGGAGCTGGGGAAGAGTGAGGAGAAACGAGCGGAGAAGGAGAAGGTGGTCGGGCATGGATTGAAGAGGTCGAACAGTGTGAGGAGTCTGAACCAGGCACATGGAGATGGTGCGAATAGGGTCAAGGGGGAGGCAGAGTCGAGGCCGGGTTCGAGTAGCTCTATGGAAGTGGCTGCTTCTGGCCCGGTCAAACGGTTGAGGTTGAACAAGGAGGATGACATCTCTGTTGGCAGGCCTTCCTCAAGGGACAGCAACAAGGATGAACCTGCGAGACCGACCGGTATTCCCACGCCAAAGCCGTCGTTCATGTCACCCACCAAGTCTGCACTTGTGCGATCGACAAGCGTCAAGAACCTCAAGGCTGCATCCACTCCGTCACTTCAGCGTAGCCCTTCCAAGCCAGATCTCGCGTCGGCATCGAAGATCCCATCACTTTCTCGCGCACCCTCGGTCAAGTCACTTCGGGGCGAAAAGCCCCTCCCTGCGCAGCCACAGGCTGAAGCACTATCACGAAAGCCTCTACCTGCGCAGCCAGCGACTGAGCCTGCGGCAACACCTGCCAAGGACGAGAAGCCACTCCCCGACATTCCTGGCTCATTCCCGACAGCAACTCCAACCCGTACACCTTCTTTGACCCGCGCATCAATCAAAGCCGCCCTCAACCCTCACAGCATCGTCGACCCCCTGACCACCCCTCGGACAACAACCAAAGTCCCCATCCCAAGCACACCGCACCACCCAAAGTCCATTCTTCGCCAACCCCAGCGTCTCTACTCCGATGACCCATTCAAGATCGCTCTAGGAACGCACCTAGCCTCGCCACCAATCATCAAAGCCAACACGAACAAGGGTCTCCCCAAGATCCCTCAGACCCTCCCGGTCAAGAAGCACGTCAACTTCAACTTTGACTTTAGCCCTGAAGGCCGCATTGGCTCGTTCACGACTAAGCTGTTCAAGACTGCTCAACCAGCAAGAGAGGCGGTGGCGCCGATCGCGTATCCCACGCTACCGAAGACGTTCTCAGATGATGCTGACGTCTCCGCTGCTGCTACACCCGCGCAGCAGGACGTGGTAATGGGCAGCTCATCCCCCCTCGCACCAGCAACACTCAAGAAACGCGCCTCCCTCGGCCTCCCCCTCGGTGCAGGAGACTTCACCTTCCGCGCCGGAAGCCCCATCAAATTCAACGACCTGCCCGCACCCTCTCCGTCAAGTGCGAAGACCACCATCAGGAGAGTCGTCAGCGACGCTGCTGCTGCTCGCGTTAGTCCTACTCGCGCCCCCGTTGGAAAGATTAGTGGGGTTTTGGGTGCGCTGAGCAGGAAGAGGAAGTTTTTGATGGAGGGTGACGCTGCTGCTGCTGCTGCTGCGGGAGGTGGAAGTGGCAAGGAGAACACCCCCAACCTCCCAGAGCAGCAACAGGAAGAAGAAGCAGAAGCCGACGATGAAGCGTACCAACCCTCTCGCAAGCGCGTCCGCAGATCTATGGGTCTAGGCAGTGCGGCTGATGGCGAGAAAGCGAAGAACGAGCAGGGGAAGGAGACCAATAGGGGTGGGGAGGTGAAGGCTAGTCGGCTGCCTAGGTTTGGCAAGGCGGGACAAATGGGTGGAAATGTGAATGGTAGGGGACAGGGTAAGAGGGGGAGTGTGTTGAGTCAGGCGAGGTTGAATTTGTTGGCGCAGCCGAAGGCGAGGAAATGAGGACGTAGTCGTTGCAAGGGGAGGTGGGAGGTAGTGTGTGAAGGTGTGGTTTGAAGTGGAGATGATGAATGGACGTCGGTGGATGATTGTCAAAGGAGGCAATGTACGAGTATCATGACCGACATGTACGATTTTCTTTTTCTGGGTGTTGGAGTACGGCTTTTCGGTTTCCTGGTTTCCTACCTTGTCCTTGTTCTTATGAATGGACAAACGAACCGGTGTGCGTGGTGCGGTGTCCTTTCATCACTCAAAAGTGTAAACTCATGCCAAGATTTCCTTTCTTCTCTACCAAGTTCATGAACAGCATAGCTAGCAGAGGCAGGGTGTCTAGAATAATCAACAAGAATTCAAACGAACGTATAAGCTACGTACAGCTCCGTTTGCGTATCTTGACAATCCCGCAATTTCGAAACTTCGTGCTTGAGAATATCAAAGAACCGGTCCTCTGGCATGATTAACAGCTATGGAGGCATCAAGGACAGACGCTTGAGCTGGCTCAGAATTCTGGACAAAAGGAGCCTTGATCCCAGAATTTGGTTACGTATTGCCTACTCCGAGAACACAGACCAGATGCAAAGATAATGCTCAGAAGCCGGTTGTAGCGCTGGACGTCTGAGGGAGGGACATCGAAAACAGATCTAAGATGACGAACACTCACTAATGGAAAACGATGCAAGCAGACGAGGTCCGTAGAGAAGTGAAGTTGTTCCCTGTTGACTGAGACTAGAGACATCTAGAACAAACGACGAAACGTTGACTGGCGCCCTGGGTAAGAGTATTGCACTATCTGTAAGGCTTCTCGAGTCTAAAATGCATGTATCTATTGTTCGCAAGTTCTAAAGGAACAGACAAGCTGCAAATGCACGAATCCAAACGGCTCGCTGAATATTGCTGATCTAGACTGCATCAAAGCCAGAGAAAAAAGGCCCGAACATGATCTTATACTGCCGTCACGTTGTCCCCGATACTCATACGGCCGAAACTTCCCAAGCCATACAAAGGCAAACCAGCAACTAGAAGAAGCCAATATTGCTCCACCCTACGACCTATCCCCCTCAATAACCGTATCCAACGTCTTCCACATCTGCTGCACCTCCCTAACCAACTCCCTCCTCCTCTGCTTCACCGCCGGATCATCACTCTCCACCGCATCCAGCTTCAGCATAACCTGCGTCATGATCGTCTCCGTCAACCGCGCGTGGTCAAACTTCCTCTGCTTCGCGTCCGCCGGCGGGTTCGACGTGAACCTGATACACTCCGGCACGAGCGTCGTATGGAAGCTCGACGCGATGGCATCCAGCTTCTCCGCGTCTGTCAGGGGCAGTTTCTGTACCGGCGGCGGGGGTCTCCTCTCGGCGTCCGACTCCTCAATCGGCGGCGTGGCGGTACTGCCCTTCTTCTTGCCCCCCTTCTTTTTCTTGTTTCGATTCCGCTTCCTCTTCGGCTTGTCCCCATCCGCCCCATCCGCTACACTATCTTCCTCCTCCTCATCTTCACTCTCATCCTCCACCGGCGGCGGCGCATCCCCCACGACACAAAGAATCTCCGCATTCCCCGCACTCCTCAACCCCTCCTGCCTAGCCGTCCTCTCATCATCCTTCAACTGCCTCCCCTTCCAAAACATCCTCACCCTCCTCCTATCCCCCTGGGGCCCCAAAATCTTCCTCGCCGCCTGCCCCCTAATCTCCCCAACCCTCAACTCCCCCTTATCAATACTCCACGCCGGGAAATGCACCGGGTAGCTGACCCTCTTCTCCTTGAACACCAGCACATCCGTGTCCCTGGGGTTTCGTTCCCTCTCTTTCTCCTCCTCCCGCTCGCGGGCGTCGTCTTCGCGCGCTTGCTGCTTCAGGTCGTCGGCGGTGATGTAGCTGAAGTCGGCGTCGTTGACTTGGGACGAGGACGTGTTGGTGGTGGAGGAGTCGCCCCGGGAGCCGAAGGGGCTGAAGCGGCCGGACCAGGAGCCGAAGCGGCTGGACCAGGACATTTGCGCGAGGTAGGCGGTTGTGAAGAAGGTGAGCAGTAGGAGGGCGGCGGTGAGGAGCGTGGGGGTGAATTCGGGGGTTGGGAGGGAGTGGAGGAGGGCGAGGTAGGCGCTGAGGCCGGTCGGTGGTGCTGATGTTGGGGTGGGTGTTGGTGATGGTAAGAATGGTAGCTTGGTTGGAAGCTGCTTTTGGATGTCGTGGAATGCGTTTTGCGCGGCCGAAAGCAGCTGTTGGTATTTATTTGTGGGCTGCGGCGGTGGGGTGGTGGGTTGGGAGAAGGGCAGGAATTTGGAGATGTACGCTAATGCTGAGGAAGCCACTTTGACGTGATTGGAAATGGTCTAGTAGAGACCGGCAGTATGATAGCAACAAAGACGAAGCAGATCCTCGGAAAGTGAGGCGATGACTGAATGGTTCGGGTCTAGGTGATGGTGGGTGATGAAATGTTATTATTTCCCACCAAAAATCGTCACCACCTGTCGTTAGTAAGCGAGCCGGCCTTATTCCATGTGCTTGGCCGAAGGGAGTGAGGCGGCCTCGGGTGTGATAAAGCTTATGGTCACTTGATAAACTTAATGGATTCGCAGTCAAGAAGAATATTTATTTCTTGTTCATTAATACGTGTATACCATTAAAACGAGTGTATCTCCAGCGCCGCGCTAAACGAATGTATGTACACTGGGTATAAGAGACAAACAACACAAGCGAACCTTCCACGGAAATCATGCGATTAATCCGGAACATGTCAGGACCCTCTTCCTGACCAGACCCTCGAGCTCCTGCTCATTCATGCCTCTGATACCTAGAAGCTCGTTATCAACCTCCTCGTATGCTCCTCCATATCCCTCTCCAACAATAGACTTGGCCAAGAACTTGAACGTAGTCTCCGTGCGGATCTTCGGATTTCGCCAGACGGCTTCAAATGCCTCTCCAAGCAGAACGTCGGTATCCAGCTTCCTCACCTCCCACTTAGCATTGGTGTCTGCCCTCAGTGCCATTGATAGCAACGTATTCTGCGTGGTCGTCATGTCGTGAATGAACACGGCACGGTTTGCTGTTTCTTCCGGACGTCGCAAGATGCCGACTACCGCACGACCAATGGTGCTCATGCGCGAAATGCTGAATGGCCTCTCTCCACCATCGTACATTGGCATCGAACGGTTCGCGAAGTCTATGAGTAAGCCGTAGGTGAGCACCGTCTCGAGGAAAGCTCCGTTCTTAACAATTGTGTACTTCATGTTGCCTTTCCGGCATTTCTCCTCAAGGTAAGACACTACGGAGACCTTGGGCCCGAATATGGGTAGCTTTTGACTAAGCTGATTGCCGGAGCTGAAGCTGAAGTCGGATGGGATGAACAGCTTGACGCCAGCATCAATGGCAGCGACGATCATGAGCTTCTGCGCGGCAAGGCCTCCAAGACCAACCGTGGATATGACGACGTCCTGCTCCAAGAAGACGGTCTTCAGAGAGTCAAACGAGTTGTAGTCTGCTTCACGCACACGGACCGGTTGCGCAAACTTGTGAGTAGTCGCCGACCGAGTCACTACAGTGACGTTGAAGAGCGAAGCCAGAAGCTGATCCAATATGGCCGAGCCTAGATGTCCGCACTGTATACAGTGAGCCGTGTAGCTTGCGTACGCTGGAAGTAAAGATTGACTTACACCAACGATTACGACGTTCCGCAACGGGCCTGGCTGTGGAGAGATGCGCCCAGGCATTGCGTCGTGCTTGATTTGGGTTAGCATGGCTTGGGCGCACAAGTACATGTAGCCAAGATGTGGCTCAACCTCTGCGCGGTAACTCACTGCCAATGAGAATTTCTTAAACTTTCTTGATTACACAGAGGAATTGGATCGCCGTTATATACGTCAAGACAGGTACCTACGTGATCGCGATGCTGATCTGAGAGATCTGGATAACTAAGAAGATGCATACTTACTTGTAGCTCACCTGCAACGCCGTTGACAGGTGACACGGCACGAGGCCGCGAAATCAGCGCAAGCGTCGTAATGCTACAATGATAGATAAAGCTTGGGAATGCATAAATGATCTTATTGCGCGAACCACGGCGAGGGACAAATCAGCCACCAAGCCAACGCTTTCCTGAAGCGACAATAAGGTTGGAATCTGAAACGCGGAGGTTCGGCGTTAATCGGGGGCCAAACCTGCCGGTCCAGAACCCACGTCTTATTTTGACCTATGCAAAAGCCGCAAATGGGAGATAAAATGGCACTTCCTTGCTTTTCAACGACCTTAGAGGATGGAAGGCGTTGTTGCGCGCACGGAGCAACTGCATAAAAAGGGAAACGCTGAACAAGAGAGCGGAAGCCATTTAAGGATGGAAAACGCCAGTGATGGCACCGTTATCAGCACTCGCGGCTCACCACGGCACATCCCGCATTGCCTGATCATGACACAAGGTCACCACAACGATGTTGCGGCGTGAGACACAAGCTCCTAGCCTACTGTCGTTCTGAATCGTTTCCAACTTTTGCGCGCAAATGTGGCTCTCCAGCAACGGTAAAGCCCCCGCCGGGCATACGTACGCATCTGCCATTGCTTGAATATGAAAGCGCTGGCTTGACAGATGAATAGTAATCATCATCAATCTGAAACGAACGAGCCACAACCCAACGACGCTACAGACATCGCGCAGCATGCGGCATCCATCATTCTATGAGGACCATGGCGAAGCTCTTAGATAGACTGGCGTGATGGAACGACAACGGAAGCGATCACTAGGAACAGGTTCATAACGGTATATATTCAAGTAATCTCCTCTTCAGTACGAGAAAGATGTAAAGTCATTGTAGAGAGCCACCAACCGTTTGATAACTTACAAGGGTCAAGAGGTTTGGTCAAAGAATAAAAGTGCTCTTCGGCGCTGGTGGTCGAGAAGCACTGTGATCGTCGAGCCTGAAACGCCAAGCTGTGAATCAGTCTCCCATCTGCCTTAGTGCTCAACCCCGCAAGTGACAAAGAGAAACCGACAAGTCCCACTCACCGACGCAGATACGTCTCTTCCCTCCTGCAGTGCGCGGCTTCCCGGTCAAGATTCGACGGAGTTTTGGAGGCGTTGCTTGAGTCGAAGCGCCGGCTTATCCCCATACCGAAAAGACCAGTCGTGGATCCAAAGCTGAAGCTCGATAAGTTCTCCATATGTGAGGAACGCACTTAGCTTAATCCATCTTGTCGATAACGTCATCTGGTCCGGTGACAGCTCCAGTGACTTGCGCCTCCACAGGTCCCAGGTATGTTTCGTCGTTCAATTCTATGCGACCAACAGCGTATCTTTGGAGCGCAGCCATCTTCTCTTCCGGACTTACTTCGTTGTCAGAGTACACAAGTTTGGTGTTCTTCTCCTTCTTCGACGACTTCTTCTCGGGTACATCGGGCGTCGCCTCTTTCTTGGGAGCAGGCGTTGCTTCCGCATTACGGGTGATGCTGGAAATGAGCTCATCAACGTCTGCTGATGTCGCCGAGGGTATGCCGGAAGACTGCGCGGTCTGCTCAGGCTTGTTGGGCTCCTGTATAGGATGAGCATGCATACCAGGCATGGCTTGACCCTGGTGCATCTGGTGCATCTGGATTGAACTAACCGGCGGCGCGCCAAAGCTAGGCCGCTGTGGCAACCCGGGTGGACCGGCCGCAGAGCCTTGCCGTTGCGGGGGCGTATTGTTGGAGGGATGATAAGGAATTGACGGAGAACCTGCACTGTACTGTCGCGGTGGCCCAGACTGAAACGGGGTCTGGTATGGAGCTGCTCCGGGAAGCTGCTGATACGGCGCAGGTCCACCCGGTGGGGGATAGGTTGGACCTGCAGGCGAGGGAAACCCGGGAGGTGGCGAGAACTGGGTTGGTGGAGCGCCGTACGTTTGGCCAGGAGGAGCACCGTAGGATGATGGTGGTGGTGGAAACGAGGACTGCTGACCTTGATTGAAAGGCGGCTGTTGCTGAGGCGGGAATGGGTGTGCGGACTGACCGTATGGCTGAGCGAATGGCGGCTGAGGGGAGTTACTTTGGTGGCCAGCGAAAGAAGGGTGTTGTTGAAACCTGGGCGAGCCCGCTTGTGGCTGAAGAGAAATCAGTACTGCTTTCCTCAAGTCCTGTACCATATTTGTACTCACAAATGGCTGACTGACAGCCGGACTCTGGTTGCCCAGTGGTGTCACGTCTCCGCTGCTGACCCCGGCTGCTTCCTCGGCTGCTTTTTTAGCTTTGTGCGCAGCCAAGCGTGCCTTCAGTTCTGCTGGCGATTCGAACTTGGGCTTCTTGGCTACACCTCCATTTGCTGCCCCGCCAGCACCGCCGGCGTTGCCGCTTGAAGCAACGCGTCTGTCGGCCTCATTCTGGTGGAATTGCTGGATGACACGTTGATTATGTGCTGCTACAATATCCTCAGGTATGCCCTCCATTCCAAAGATCTCCACATTGAGGTCAGAGCGATTGGGAAGAGCGTTTTCGACCTGAGTAAGCGTCTCTTTGTGTACTTGAGTCATATGGACGGACAGACCTGCGTTGTGAAGATGTTAAAAACCAAGTACAGATGCATCTGATCTTGAGGGAACCTCACCTCCAGCAGTGTTCAATCGTCTCCCACATCGATCGCACTTGAAATGCTTTGCTTTTTGATGTGATATGAGGATCTTAAGGTCGTCAAAGTCTCTCTCGCAATAGTAACACCAAGGGCGTGCGAGGATCTCTTCGATGTCGGGATGGCCGCGCTTCTTTTTCCCCATCCTTGCAAGGCGTGATACAGGTGTTGATTCTGGATATATAGATGGGTGAATGTATGCTTTTGCACGGGTGCCAAGGTAGACAGGTGAACAGCAGCTGTAAATGGAGTGAAGATGGCCTCGATGCTGGCTCCAGATGACCTATGCGGCTCGTTGGAGAGAAGGGTGAGATCGCACTTCACCTTGGCATCAATGTTATGTAAGCAACTTTTGTCTCTCCGCTGCCGAAAATTTTGAGCATCGGTCTCAATGGCTCTCTTCTTCAATAACAACTCGGCCACCAGCTACTTGACCGCCCTTGCAGCGGATCAACAAGCCCTTCTTATGGAGGCCAGGCTTCAGTCATCGCGTATTGTGATGCTGCTGTCTGTGTGCTGAACGGCCAGCTCCCGGTTTCCGGGAGTATAGGGTTGCGAGAAGATATTGGGCCTTCATAGTTCACATTCACTACTCTCACGAGCATTCGATGGAGAGTGTGACTCCTTGCGCACCTACATATCATAGTCTTCTCACCCTAGGTGAACAGGTGAAGGCGGGCAGGGAAGATTTTACCTTGTAGAGCAATGGACAGATGTGGTGTGCCTGATATTGTGGGCGTCGAGGCCTCAATGCAACATACGCAACGTAAGCGACAAGGGACCGGAGACGCTCCCGTCCCTTGCACATAAATTGCTCTCTGATGAGGCCAGAGCGACGTCATTGGCGAAACTAAATCTGACCAGAACACAGCAAGAAGCAATGCAACTCGTGAAATGATGTCCTCGCAGGTCGACGGGAAGTTTTGCTAAGGTTGCCGCAAGATCCGCATCTCTGTACATAAACTAGTGAGCCATACACTACCGTAATTATTCCATATCGTCACCTGCATTTCCTTTCCAGATGCTGCCAAGAAGAGCTCAACATCTACTCCGTAAAAATTCACAGAAAGTAGCCAGCAAACGCTCCACGTTAATACGTCTTCAAAGTACCTCATCTGCAAACATGAAGCGTCACTCGAAAGAAGAGAAGCATCCTCGTTTCGGTCATCTGCCATTAAGCACTTCAGGTGGTCAGAAATGTGCCTTGACTGGCTCGGCACTGCTAAGGACACCCTACTTCAACAAGGGCTCGGCACATAGGCCGGAAGAGAGAGCCGCATTTAAGCTTCATGGGCTGCTTCCACCCAACGTACAGACGCTGGAGGAGCAAGTAACGCGGGCGTATGAGCAGTACTTGAGCCGTCCCAATGAGTTGGCCAGGAACACGTTCATGACGAGCATGAAAGAGCAGAATGAAGTACTCTACTACCGACTCATCCAAGATCATCTCAAGGAGATGTTTGGCATTATATATACGCCGACGGAAGGAGAGGCCATTGCCAACTACTCCAAGTTATTCAGGAGGCCTGAAGGCTGCTTCCTCAATATAGAGGATCAAGACCGGATACCGGACAATCTCGATCAGTGGGGAGAGCCTGATGACATCGATCTCATTGTGGTCAGTGACGGCGAGCAGATCCTCGGTATCGGTGACCAAGGCGTGGGTGGCATACTGATATCAGTTGCCAAGCTTGCCATCTACACCCTATGTGCTGGCGTTCACCCATCTAGAACGCTTCCTGTAGTGTTGGATTGCGGAACTAACAACAAAGACCTGCTGGACGACGAACTTTATCTTGGTCTACGACGGCCGCGTGTGAGGGGTGAGGAGTACGACCAGTTTGTGGACAGGTTTGTCAGAGCGGCGAGGTCAAGGTACCCGAAGGCTTATATTCACTTTGAAGACTTTGGCCTGCCGAATGCTAGGAGAATACTGGAAAAGTATACGCCGGACATTGCATGCTTCAATGATGACGTCCAAGGCACAGGCTGTGTCACTCTGGCAGCCATCACAGCCGCACTCAAGGTCAGCAAGGTAGATATGAAAGATATGAGAGTGTTGCTTTTCGGCGCAGGCACAGCCGGCACAGGTATTGCAGATCAGATCAAAGACGCCATAGCCGTGCAAACGGAGAAGTCAAAAGAAGATGCCGGCCTTCAGATCTGGTGCATTGACAAACCAGGCCTGCTGCTAAGATCAAAGAAGGATGCCTTGACCCCTGCGCAAATACCCTATGCGCGAGAGGACAAGGAGTGGGAAGGGAAAGATCACAATGACCTCCTCAGCATCATCAAAGAGGTCAAACCGCACGTGCTCATAGGGACCTCGACGAAGACCGGCGCTTTCACCGAGGAGGCTGTAAAAGAGATGGCCAAGCATGTTGAGAGACCCATTATCTTTCCTCTCAGCAACCCGACTCGGTTGCATGAAGCGAAGCCAGATGACATTTTCAAGTGGACGAAAGGTAAGGCACTCATCGCGACAGGCAGTCCGTTTGATCCAGTCGAGTATAACGGTACCAAGTATGAGGTTGCCGAATGCAACAACTCAACCACATTCCCTGGGATTGGTCTCGGAGCCATCTTGTGCCGCGCAAAGCTGATGACACCGGCGATGCTCGTCGCCGCCACGGATGCGCTCGCAGCACAAGCACCTGCATTGAAAGACCCGAACGCCGGATTACTACCTGATGTTACAGATGTACGAGAGATCAGCGTCCAAATCGCAAAAGCGGTCATCAAGCAGGCGGTCAAGGATGGTCTCAATCAGGAAAAACATATACCAGAAGAAGACGGCGAGCTTGAAGAATGGATTAGGGAACAGATGTGGGACGCCAGATACCGGAAACTGGAGTTTGTAGAGTACGAGGCTGCAAGCCCGCATGCGAAAGGAGAAGCAGGAACAGGAAGCGTACGCAGGGGCGCAAAGAGCTAGAACCAGCCTCGTGACCCTGGGAGCTATATATGTAGATATCGTAATACGAACATTGGCCTACTATCACCGGACATGGCAGATATTGGCCTTTGCTGATTGTAACCTTAGATGGAAGGAAAGGATGGGCCTGCTTATCTTCGTAAGCTGAAGAACAAATGAACAAAAGAAGACTTCCAAGGTTGAAGAACCGAAGATGCAGATGCAGATGCAGCTAGAGACAAGAACAGATGGTCTCTCTTGAAGAAGGCCGTTCTGGACGGTGATTCGTCGTGGGCGGAGGCACTGCAGTAGGGAGACTGCAGCTTCAGCTTTTCTGCGTGCGTCAGTGGTCACCACACTGCCTTTGCTGCTACTGCGCCTGTCGTCCAACCATGAAACACTACTCTCCCTCTTGCCTTGCCCAAGCACTCCTCTCCTCCTCCAACCAACAGACACGGCCACTCAACGAAGTTTGTTTCCTTCGATAATCCTTCCATCATCCATCACCGCTCCGGCGCTGTATGCGATCGCCTTGTACAATCATTTGCGTCGGTAGAGTACAAAGTGAATGCGACAACCCGCCCTCCACTCGACCCCGGTACCTCATCAATCCCGACTTCACAGGCCTGACGCATCAGGAGAACTCTATCGCTATCTGACTTCACTTTGCTTCTTGTCATTGTTCCAGCCTACATATACTCCACAATCGAATCGAAGATACTTTGCGGGACTTCGCACCCTTGACGATCACCACTTCTTTATCCTCGCCTACATCACCTCGCGAGACTCTGCCGCAGCGACAGTTGCGCAAACCTCCTGCGCTGAGCCGTCCTGCATCATCGTATATTAAAGCCCTCGAGTCCTCCAACGACGATTACTCCGCCATCCCGCTCCTCTTTACATTCCGTCCTCCGTTCTATTTGCGCTAAATCGCCCCCAAAACTCGCAGAGCCCTGAGGTGAAAGGTTCTGTGCTCGTCATACCGAACTTGGCGCATAGGAGATGGGAAGTGGGAATGATACCGGATCAGCGACAGCACTTGCTGGAAAGTAGGAGCACATGATCGTATAGTTGCTTTGGCAGCGAAGTTGATGAAAGGCACCAAACAAGATGCCGGCTGTGGACGCTCCCCTACAGATGCGGTCGCTGGAACGACGGGATTTATGTGACAGTGGCCTCTGGAAAGGCCACAAGCAGCTACCGAGGTCGAATACTATCAGGCTCAAGGGCTCACCGAATACGGACCGGGTCAGGTTCTTTTCGCTTCCGAATGGCCATATGAGCAGCGGTGTGAGCGGCCATGATGACGTGCTCCAAAAGCCTACATTGCCGCCAAATGTGTCCGAGAAAGGCCTCCCACCAACACCGCCTTCAAACTCCGCCGATGGTGAGACGCAAACAACTGCCCCGGAGAGTCCAGTGAGCCGCGAGGAAGCTCCGGCTGCGCCGTCAATCCGGTCGCAGGTGAACACTCCTGTGAACCAGAGGAGCCCACCAACACCGGATACCACTCCGCCTCGAACAAGGGAGCAGCTTGTTTTTGCGGGTCCGTTGACCCCTACTGCTCCATATCTATCATCGAGGGCAGAGTCGTTCCAGACTGCGCGGGAAGATCAGTGGTCCTCTGACGGCGCGAATAGTCCAAAGTACTCGCCCTTGATTGACCAGGGTTCCAGTGAATGGTTGAGCTTGTCGAAGCCGGTGTATCTGAATGAACTGGGGCATGAAGTGCGTCACGACGAAACGGACGGGGATATCACGCCAACCGAGCGCAATCCAAGGCATGTTGGAACACCGGACAGAAGAAAGAAGATTGAGAGACAGACTGCTATCATAGGTCAGTCACCGGGAGACGAGTGGGATCCTCATCTCATGAGGAATGTGACGGTCCGCAGAAGGAGACCGAGAGCGGAACAAGCCGCAACTCCGCTAAAACAACCGACCAACACCACAACCAAAACAACGAACCACACAGGAACTCCTGAGATGAGGAGGCCGCGGCAAGATGAGAACCAGCCTAGAAGTCCCACGAGCGCGGACTCAGAGCGACGACTGAGAGATATCACATGGCCTTCCGCGGCAAGCGAGATCTTACAAGCGCGTTTACGAAACTCCGATGCCAAACGTTTGTCCTCCGCATCATCAACTTCTACCATCGTGGAGGCCATCGTGGTTGACACCACACCACAGCGAAGGCGCACCTTGCGCCATGCTGGTAAGAACTTGGCTTTGCGGAGCACTTCGACGCCTGTCCCAGGATCGAACCGCAATTCACTCATCCCACAAACCTCGGAGGACGGCGTGGTCCCTCGTCGACTGCATCATCAGAACAAGAGGATACCGGAGCAACGACAGAGCATCAGCATCGACTCTGAGGTTTCGACAAGCCCTACTACGAGTCCTCAGAAGGCCAAACGAGAAAGTATCAATGTAGTGGTGCTTCCTCAACAGCGATCGTCACTCCAATCTGCTGAGAACCCTCTGGTATCTGAGGATGGCGGCCAACGGAACTCGTTACACTCTGTCTCACAGTCAAGACCAAGCACGGCAGCTGATGGACCACAAGGATACTTTGATCTACCTAAGCGGCGGCAGCTGTCCGAATCAGCTGCCAGGAGGTTGGAAGATTACAAAGAGAAGAGACAAAGTGAGGTCTCTGTGCCTGATGAGGTTGCACCATCACCCTATCAACCTGCTGCGGTAGAAGAGGATCCGTTAGCGATGGCCACTGCCGCAGCAATCATGGCAGCGGACGCTACACAACAACCTGTAGCAGTGGCAGATGAGATACCCGCCAGGTCAACAGCAGTTGATACCTCACCGAAGCGTGAACGGGAGGTAGAGTTCTTGACGCCCGCTAGCCCGCGTCGTCATCAGCGTGCCGTTAGCGAAGACGGAACCATCGACATTCCCAGAATGAGCTTTGACATGCCCAGAGCCAGCTTTGACAGCCAACACGCCATGGCACGCCACGTCCATGCGCAAGTCACCCCATTCTCCCAAGCATCTCAATTCTCCGACTCTCCCGATACCCTCGAGGTCAGCCAAGCGACCGCCGTCTCTATCTTCCCGCACAACAACAACTCGCTTCTTGTTGTACAGCATATTGCGCGGAGTGCCGAGTCGTCACAGCGACAGACTATGGCTAGCTCCAGCAACTCCACTATGCAAACGTCTCAAACAGCTCAGGAGTTCCTCACCGCGCCGCAGACACCACCACAACAGTCCGCGCCATTGCTCACAGTGGAACCCTCGACGCCTCCTCAAAAGCCGAACAGCAACGCACAGGTCGACTCTCCACTGAAGAACCCAAGACAGGCGCCTGAGCCGCCGGCCTTCAAGATCATCCCGCCGACCCCCAACGACGAACTTGACCGGCAACTGGTTCCCGTGGATGCAGCAGCGTCGCCAAACGCTCCTGAAGCGGTGAATCATGGAAAGACGCAGGCTCCAGCTCGGCGACAGTCCCTGATCCAACGAGCGCGCCGCTACTCTGACACCTTCATTCAGCCCCTATTTGCCCGTAATCCCAGGCCCAAAGCGGCTCATCAGCGACATCACTCCCAGCATCCTCCACACATTCCCTCAGTCGCTGACAGGGACGCCTCAGATAGCCACCTTCATCCATTCTGGCGTCCCCAGCGCTTCTGGGATGATCTAAGCGACACGGAATCCCTTGACTCCCTTGATTCCTTGGCAGATGACCGCTTGCCAGCGGGCGGTGACACAAGCAATGAACCTCCTCCACCGGCGAACCGCAACTTCCTCTTCGGTCTCCCCGGATTCCGTGGTGAAGGCGGATTTCTAATAGGCAATTCACTCGGTCTCGATCGTGCGGGCACGAACAGACGGAGACACTACGTCGCCCTTCCGGCCAGTTTCAAGCGCAGGTTTAGCCTTTCGAAACGGAATACCGTGGGCCCTGTTATGAGTGGTGGGATCAGGAAACAACCCAGCGTTCCTAGCCTTAGGGTCAACGATCAACCCTACAATGCCAACCAGCCACCAAGAAGGAGCACGCCCAGTTTGCCGGCCACAGCGAGCGCATCCTATGCGAGTCTGCCGTCAAGCTACCATAGTTCACGACGAAGAGCGAGGAAGGGTAGGAAGATGATCATTCCGGGATTGGGACTACAGGTGCAATACATTGGATTGAGGGGGCTACAGCAGAAGATAAGAGAGAGGAGCGAAAAGAGGGAAGAGAAAAAGAAGGAGGAAAGGAGGGAAATTCTGAGGAGGAGTATCGGCCACAGAGTCTTCGTTGAAGACGCAAGAGTGGTCTAGGCGGCACAGCTGGTGCAACAGTGGACCGAAACGCCTTACGATTGACGATGCTATCATCTGGTTTACGATTTTCTCTTTTCCCGAGTCTTTCATGGGAGGTCCAGTCATGCGCCACGATTATGAAACTTTCTGTTCTTACGGGGCACCAAGATGAGGACGGCCGAGAGCTTCGCCATATGATGTTATACCTGTATATTCTCTATCATTCTCACGTGCTCTCAATTACCGTCACTACCTTCAGATCAGGCAGTGGAGGCACTATATGCTGATACTCATGGCTTCTGACATACCATGCCTTGACCTTTGGGTAGTGAATGACGATACGGTTGTAATATAGACTTGCGCTTCCTGAGACCATTGAGCGCTACTCGGGTTGCTGATGTGGATGGCTTGGGGAACTTTGGCAGCCTTGTAGAAGGAATGAACTTCTTGCACTGCTTTGTTTACTCATACTGGCAATAGAACGATCTTGTTATCCTCCTGGCCCTGGAAGCACGTTTGTGTTAACCGTGATGTATTTACAGCTGCCGTCGACCTTTCACAGTGCCCTTGGATAACCTCGGATCCTAGGTCGTCAGCACGTGAGGCTCACAAAAAGGGCTTGGGGGATCCGGCGCTAGTCGCTAGCTTCCGGCACTAAGCGGTGGTAGCTCCGAGTCAATCTTATGCTTAAACCGCAACAGGCAGCTCCTTGAACGTCAACGTCACCCATACCACACATCGTCCAGGCTTGCCAGGATACATGGCTTCGGGCAAAAGTGAGCGAGGGGTCATGGAAGAACTAACATGCGCACCCATGTTCCAGAGACACGGCGGACTCTAACTAGAAAACATCAAGAAGCCGGTGAAAGCTGTAAAGACCAATCGAAGGAAATGCCGTATCACCACATCCACCTTGAACAAGCAGCTAACGTTGCAATATGCTTCTTTGTCACAACGGCTTGGTTGGAACCTTATCTCGGGAAGACCACATCGCTCTAATCGGCTTGAATCCGTTCTTTTACAAGCGGGGGTCACCCTTTGTGTGGCGTGCGTTCAGGCAGGTGAGATTCGCATGACGATCGCAGAGGATATCAGCATCATGAGTACCAGCCACGCGCTCACGAGAGAATGGCAATTGTAATTCAATGTGGCGGCCCTATCCATATGCGTCGCTTTACACCATTTGGAAATAAGAGGAGGGAGACAACGCACGTGAGCACGCCTTGGTACGCTACCAGACCAAACCCTCGTCATAGTGGGCATGGATAGCCCTGGTAGCGAAGGGACAGGCCACCCACAATCAACCTCCACCTTCCACCTTCCACCCATGGCCACGAGCCGTTTTAGCGGACGTTCTCCATCCGGCCAGCGACCTTCTGTTATCGGTATCGATATGATGGTGAGCAAAAACCATGGCGCTCCACACCACAGCAAGACTATACGATACTATCCATGTCCCTCGGCACCATCAAGCCAAACCCCAGCCAATCCGTAGCCAAGACTGCTTGATGAGCTTGTCCATGGCCTATCATGGAGCTTGGATAACGGCCAAGACGCTATCACAGGTACCAAGAGGGTCCCTGGCATGCTGCGTAGCTCTCATGCGGAGTGAACGATTATGACGAAAGATTCTTGCAGCTCTTCGATAGCTTTACCCCGTCTGATGGGACTGTATCTGCAGAGAGAGCTCCGGAATAGGTAGGTGGTACTTTACGAGAGAGAGGTAGGATGCGCTTTCTTGGTACCGGAGCTCGAAAAGTTTTACCTTAAAGCTATGGAGCTCCCAGAGTTTCCATTGAGGGTCCCCAGAAGCTGTTATCCCTCTCTTTCTAGCATTGTTAGCACTCTCTTGTGGTAAAAAAAAAATGAAGGGTCAGTCGATCGTCAACACCGCAGCTCTGCTGCTTTCTGCGGCATTCAGCGTCTCCGCGACCTGGAAGGTGCCTCACTTCAAGAGACAGCTTCCGGCCAATGCCACGGGCCTGAAGACTATCCACTCTCCTACCAATGCCACCATTCGGTACAAGGAGCCTGGGCTGGAGGGCGTCTGTGAGACCACTCCGGGTGTGAACTCTTACTCTGGCTACATTGATTTGGCGCCGGATATGCACACTTTCTTCTGGTTCTTTGAGAGCAGAGGCAACCCAAACACTGACCCAATCACCCTGTGGTTGAATGGTGGTCCGGGAAGTGATTCGCTGATTGGCTTGTTTGAGGGTGAGTGAGCTTGAACGAGAGTTCTAAGAGCGTTAGCTGACTCTGTGGCCAGAATTGGGACCTTGTAACGTCTCAGAAGACCTCCAGACACACCTAAACCCCTACAGCTGGAACAACGTGTCCAACATGCTTTTCTTGTCTCAACCAGGTAAGGCTCCTGATACTCTTCCTTGGAACGCTAGGCTAACAACGGACAGTCGGTACCGGTTTCTCGTACTCCGAGCTTGCCCCAGGCTCGCATAGCGAGATCACCACCGAGTTCCAGAATGCCAGCTTCGGCGTCGTAGACGGCATTTGGCCAGTCATTGACCCTTCCGTATTGGACACTACCGACTTGGCCGCCGTTGCTGCCTGGCACATCGTTCAGGCATTCTACAGCGCATTGCCCGTGCTTGATGCCGATGTTCCCAGCAGAGACTTTAACCTCTTCACTGAGAGTTACGGAGGTCACTATGGACCGGCCTTCTTCAACTACTTCTGGGAGCAGAACAAGGCTGTCAAGAACGGGAGCGTTGGTGGTTTCCCTCTGAACATGAACTCGCTTGGTATAATCAACGGTATCATCGACGAGTATACTCAAGCACCATACTACGCTGAGTTTGCGACCAACAACACCTACGGTATCCGTTCGATCAACGATACTGTCTACAACTACATGAAGTTTGCGACCTTCATGGCAGATGGTTGCTTAGACCAGGTATGTGCAGAGCTTAGCCCAGATGATGTATAGTAACTAACACCGCCAGATCGACTACTGCAGAGCCACCAACATGACCTCCGCCCCAGAGCATGCCCTCTGCGCCGAAGCCCAGGCCATGTGCCGGGACAATAGCGAAAGCCCTTACTACTACTACGGCGGCCGTGGTGTCTACGACATCAGACATCCCAGGAACGACCCCACCCCTCCTTCCTACTTCAATGACTACCTGAACCAAGCGCACATCCAAGACGCCATCGGAGTCAGCCTCAACTACACCCAATCCAACGGCGAGATCTACTACCTCTTCCAGTCCACTGGTGACTTCATCTACTCCAACTTCATCCACGACATCGAGATGCTCCTCGACCAAGGCGTCCGTGTCGGCCTCTTCTATGGCGACGCAGACTACATCTGCAACTGGTTCGGCGGCGAAGCCGTCTCCCTAGCCGTCAACTACACTCACATGTCCGACTTCGCCGCCGCCGGCTACGAGCCCCTCGTCGTCGACGGCACCCAGTACGGCGAGGTCCGCCAGTTCGGCAACTTCTCCTTCGCCCGCATCTACGAGTCCGGCCACGAGGTGCCGTACTACCAGCCCGAGGCCTCGCTGGCGTTCTTCAACAGGACGATTCACAATATGAACATCGCGGATGGGACGATCATGGTCACGGGGAATGAGAATTACACGACGCATGGGACGGCGAATACGACGCATACGGAGAGCTTTGTGCCGTTGCCGACGAGCAGTATGGCGCCGACGAGTACGGTGGGGGTTAATACTACGGAGACGGGGAAGGCGATGTTGCCGGTGATGTGGGATGCTTAGGTGATAGGTGTGGATGATGATAACGAGTAACACTGTGCAGGATTTATGAGAAATGACAGCTAGTATAGCACAGATCAAAGTCGCTACCTTGAGCAGGTCAGCAACGTCGTGGGAAAGTAGTTTCTACCCAATCGGAATAATATGTCCGTACGTCACCAGTCTCAAAACCCTCGCTCATGAGCATATCATCCCATCCCACACATGAAACCTATATGAAAGACCGTTCACTGTTCACCCCTCCCCTTACCACTCCTCCTTAGCACACTCTCCCCGTCCCACACATCCTTCAAACCCCACACCCCTCAACCCCCCTTCACAAACCCCCCACCAACGCATTACCCTCCCATACACCCTCCTCTGCAAAATACGGCAAATTCCCCCAAATTGTATACTGTATCAGCTGCTCTTGTTGCTGCGAGCCTAGGATCGCCGCACCCCTGTCTAGGCGCTTTAGGCCGAGGATTAGGGCTATGAGTGGTAGCGTGGAGGGGTGGGGGGTGAGAGGACGGGGAAGGGGGAAGCTACGGGGCTGAGCATGTCGACGATGAGATTGTGACTTTGGATTTCTATTTCCCAGCGAGTGGGGCGCATGGTGATTGTTAGGAGAGGAGTTGGGTCTGCTGGACAAGTGGAGGACGCCATCTCAAGGGGGTGAATAGCTGAGAATCAGGGAAAGCTTATAAGGTTGAAAGCTTTTACCACGTGTCTGCAGTCAAAATTTCAAGCGTTTCATATCCTTGTAGTGTTTGGTTGAGTGCGTAAGCTGAATTATTATTATGATTTGCGGTGACTCTAGATGCGGCTATCTGGGCATCTTCTGCGCCCATTCCTATGCCCACCACAGCAAGACTTTCCGTGGTATCAGCGCATTGAAAGGTTCCGACATGGCTATTGTCGAGACGTTCCGCTCCCTAGGCTTCGAGGTATCTGTACGTCCTGTCACAAAGGAGCAGTACTGGGGCAACCAGCTTGACGGAAAGGACCATCTTGTCGGTCCGGAGATGGCTCCCTTTCTCAAGCACGGTGAAGTCGAAATGGACGGTACTAGCACATTTCTTTATGGACGGATGGCTTTGACTGGCTCAATGTGAAGTGGGTGAACCAACCGAAGAAGGTGAAAGGTATGGATGAACCGATGACAGGATTCGCCACTGTAGGTGCAGCTTCAGCCTTGTTTGCTCTTGGTGCTGATCAATCTGGACAGTATGGCAATGAGCCAGGCTTTGAGTATGTCTATACTCACGCTGCTATTCTTGTCAAGATTCCTCGAGGAGTCCCCTACAATCACGAAGAGGATGACTCTGAATACGATAGCGAGATGGACAGCGAAGATGAACACTATGATATGGAGGAGGAATTGGACTTTGAAGACGATGAGTGTGAGAGCAGTGGCATTGCTAATAATGAAAATGGAGATCCACCTGAGACGACCGCATGCAGTTGTTGAACCAGGCAGAAAGGAAGGTGGGAGGAGACACAGACGGGAATGGAACTTGACAAGAGCGAGAGCACCAGGTGCCAAATTCAAAGCAAGACGCATTCTGCTCTACACGTTTTCAGCGCATTCATATAGCCATGACATGACTCAATTACGGGATCAATGAACAATGCCTGAAACCATCATTTGCCTACTGCTGCCATCCATCAATGTCACCTCCCACTCTACCATTCGTGCTCCTTTCGCTCTTCGCACTTTCTCTTCAGCACGGGCACGAGTTTAGTAGTAATGTGAACAATAAAAGAAGACAAAATATTCAGCCTTCTGCGGGTGAGGAGTTCCAATGTAGTAGCTCGGTGATAGTCCCTCGGCTACTGAAGTCATATGCCGAAGTGAGATCATCCATCTCCGCATTGTATATAGTCCACAAAAGGCTTATTGTTGATAGATATAGATCTTATAATATCGGCTATCAGCAAGAGCTTAGCTATAGAGCAATCATTAGATTCAATCATGGCCATCATCAAGAGCATCGAATATTTCCGTGTGATGCCAAGATGGCTATTCGTAAAGATATGCGATTCAGAGGGCAACTTTGGCTGGGGAGAAGCAACCCTTGAGGGTCATACTCAGGCAGTAGAGGGCTGCTTAGATGCCTTGATAGCAAAGTTCATGGGGTATGAAGCGGATGACATTGAGCATATATGGCAGACTTCGTGGCGGCTGGGTACGCAACATGAAGGCAAGAGCATGGAGCAAATACTAATGGATTGACAGGTTTCTACCGTGGTGGGCCCGTCTTCATGTCCGCCATGTCAGGTATAGATATTGCGCTGTGGGATCTCAAAGCCCGGAAGCTCAATGTGCCAATATACCAACTACTAGGAGGAAAGGTTCGAAACAAGGTCTCAGTGTACGCCTGGATCGGCGGTGACAGGCCATCTGATGTGGAGTCAGCCGCAAAAGCCCGCCTAGCACAAGGCTTCAAGGCTGTGAAGATGAATGCTACGGAGGACGTTGGCTGGCTAGATTCCCCAAGCGTGCTTGAGCCATCCGTCGAGCGGCTGAAGACTGTTAAGGCTTTAGGCATGGATGCCGCGCTTGACTTTCATGGAAGGATCCACAAGCCGATGGTAAGGCAACTTGCGAAGGCACTTGAGCCTCATAGGCCATTGTTCATAGAGGAGCCGCTCCTCTCAGAGCACCCTGAAGGGATAAAGCAACTTTCCCAACAAACATCATGTCCAATTGCACTTGGTGAGCGGTTGTACAGTAGGTGGGATGTGAAGAGATACCTCGAAGGTACTTGACCCGGTAATCTCGCATCGAAAGCTAGCTGATTTGCAAGCGTAGACTCAATCGTGGACATCTTGCAACCGGATATCTCACATTGTGGAGGGATCTCAGAGCTGAAGAAGATTGCCACGATGGCAGAGACCTATGATGGTTTGTTCCCTTCTAGATCCGAGTCTTGTCGTGCCATTTCTCTGATAATGCTATAGTGGCCATTGCTCCACATTGTCCTCTTGGGCCCATTGCCCTTGCTGCGTGTCTACAGATTGGTATGTGCACGCCTAACCACGTGATACAAGAGATGTCGCTAGGAATACACTACAACGTCGACGCTGGAGATTACGACATTCACAGCTACGTGAAAGACGCGAGCGTATTTGCAGTAAAGGATGGCCATGTGGATGCTTTGGTTGGACCCGGCTTAGGTATTGAGGTGAACGAAGAGGTTGTTCGAGAAGTCGCGAAGACAGCCAAGCCGTGGGTTTCGCAAGGTTTCGTTGGGAAGGACGGTGGTCTTCGAGAATGGTAGTCGCGTATGTTTGACCTTCACAGCTCCGACTTCCCATCCGAAGCAGGCGGATTGACACCTCTGACAACCCACAACGGGTCATGTCCTCCCATACCAATCCACTTCATGAGACCAGCAAGACCTGAACTCCCGTCAACATTGCCATCACCAGGCTCTGGCGGTTCATCGCTCAAGCTCAAGATTTCGATATTGTGCCAGCCGGAAAAGTGTAGATAATCTAGAATATCTGTTAGCTCCTTTCGGACGTTGACCGCTCAAGCTTACCTCCAACCATCATCAGCCGCTCATCCTCGCTGACTCTCAGCCAACGGCCAACCACTTTGGTGGGAAAGCATCGGTTGCTTATGGCCAGATGCACCACGCCGCCAGGCTTCATCCGTTGGCGTAAACTTGCGAGCACCTCCCGCGGACTAGTGAGATAGTCTATGCTCACAACACAGGTAGCTGCATCCAGCGGTTCTTCGCTTCCACCGAGCTTCTTAGGAATCTCAGGCTCTACGTTGAGGTCCTGCAACACCCTCCCGCCATTGCTGGACAGTAACGCATTGCGATCAAGCTCCGCTTTGTTCATGCCCATTCCAATGACGTGCACCTTCCCTTGCTTCGCTGCGTCTTCCACCTCCTTCGGGTAGTGGCTTATCCAGCTGGAGCAGAAGTCCAGTATCCGTCCCTGTCTTGGTAGGGTCTCTTTGTAGTACTTCCGCAGCATGCCAATGGCATGGTCATCGATATGAGTAACAAAGCGCGGAGTATCATAGAAGGAGGTATCTGCACTCTCGTCCGATCGTTGGAAGTCGGAAGGCTTGTATGGCCAGGAAGTATGTCGGGGCTTGTATGCTTTCGCAGAGGCTGTCAAAGAACCAGAGCTGGCTTGCGCTGAGGTAGACATCGTGGCCGCAGCGAGCAGTGTCGTAGTAGAGAGACCAAGAAGTGGTAATGGTCGTATCAAAGATCGCATCACGTTGGGTCCTTGAGGGAAACGAACAGACTGGGACTGTAACATGGGGGCACCATCTTGCAGGCTGCAATAGGTAGAGTAGTGTCGGTACTACTACTGGATCGCGGCGTGATTCGCACGTCCGAGTTGGTAGAGGATGATGTCGTACATTTGGGATTAAGCTTAGCACGCTAGTCCGCTTCGGAGCATGATGCTCCCTCGGACCATACATTATCCGCGGCCGTGTGGCCTCGATGGGATAATTCTATGTTTAAATTTAGGACGACAGCAACATCAATGTCCTCCAGCGGCGCAATTCTTAGTGTGGAGTTGTACATGACAATAGCATCACTGAAGTTGCTTTTCAAGATGTCTTGTCACCTTGCAAACGGAACAGTTCAATAATCTCTGCATTCACCTGGGCACTTGGTGTTGGGGCTTGTGCCTGAGCCTACGGAGGCTGTTGTGCTGGCTGCAACGCTGTATGTCGAGATGCTTGATTGGCAGGAACGTGCTGCGCGGAAAGGATCATAGACAAGTAACATGAGGTTCTGTCTATCCAATGGAGTCAGACGAACGTCTACCGCCGTAATCACGAACCACTGGTTCTTGTTCTTAGTGCAGAAGAGCCCCATGCTGAGTTGAGCTGCAAGAGTATGAACAATCCACGTAGTTATAGAATGGATAGCAACGACTGTTATGAACTCATGATCCTCACCAAGGTTCCGCAAGGCTGACCATGGATGCAAAGGATGCGTTCTTAGCAAACTTCGTCCTACCTAGACATTATTCGTCCTAGATATGGTACGACCTGAACCCTCACCTGATAAGCCAGTTGCAGTACATAACTGCAGCAGCCATTTCGGCCTAAGAAGCACCGAGTAGGCGCCCGTGCCTCAGGGATCAGTTCCGGGAGCTCATGAGGTTGTATACCTACTAGCACAACGGCACGGCACGGTTTGCAAGGCTGGAACGAACTCCGCCAATTATGGAAGTGCCGTCTCACCCAAAGGTCGATGCTCATGCAGCTATGTCAGCTTACTTGATCGCTGGTGGAGCTTTCCATAGCCGATGCAGAGAATTGAAGAAATGAATTATGCTGGACCCCTCTGTTGATGAGTTGCGTTGTGGCTGAGAGCAGCCGAGGAGAAGGCGCAGCAATGCAATATTGATTTTGCGAACCATTGTGAACGGTATGGCGTTGACGACAATAGTCAATGTGTTGGAAATGATGCAAGTTCATCACAGGACACCTATTCTTGATCATGACCATAGAGGAGAGTTGAGCTCTGCTGCCGTTACCTAGTCCGTGGAAAGGGCCAGGCCCCCTCCATACAGAACTTGTCTCTGCTGCGCTTGATACTAGATGGTGAGATAACGCACTCCCATGACGCCAACGAGCAATCTTTGGAAAACACAGACACGTTTTCCTGTACGACTTCAAGACCAAACGAGAGACGTTCTGATTTGACGATGAGTAAGAAGACACCAAAGATCGAAAGATCTGTACCTGGTTGCTTACTTCCTACTTCAGGCCGTTCTAGCTCGTGCTCCGCCTGCCACGGGCCTCCACGCTGCCGCATTGTATGCGCCGGTCGCATGAGGCTTACGCTTGGGTCTCAGCTGAACTGGACCTCAGAGAGCTTTCCCATCGCCCAGTAATGCAGGAGGAGATTGCTTTTCTTCTATCGAAGGTCCCTCCGCCTTAAACAACGTCTTAAAACCCTACTATCTCCATAGCTCAATTCCTTCGTCCGAACTACTTGAACCAGGATCATCTTGCCAATGTGCGATCTCCCGTGCTAAGACTGGCAGCTGGCAGTGAGAGCCGACCAGTGAGAAGCTTGACAGCTGCTGTGAACCTGTCAATCCGAAACCGACCTTTGTCCGGCACGAGCACCAGCCTGACATCTCAGGTCCCTCGACCATGTCGGCACCCGACAGGAGAGCCAACGACCCTCAACGACGGCCACTCATCCTCCAGCAAGAGGGTTCGGACCTCTCAGACCTCTCGAACACACCTACGTTTGCGGTTTCTGAGGATGGTGGCCCGCCATCTCCATACCTGAGCCCGCCTAGGAGACGACCAGGGTATGCAAGGCTGACCAGCGACACCTATGAGCTAGACAATCGAAGGCTCCATGACGACCCAGAGGGAGAGATCAGTGCGACGTTTGGACACAATGCAAGAGACTGGAATCAGGGGCTTGGGATAGTAGGCACAGACACGGGCGCTCCTCCCGCGCTTCCTGTGCCTCCAGCGTCCACAGACTCTCCCTCAGGAGCCCGCCGGGTCTCCATACAAGCCATACCCCGAAGGCCTATCGGGGTCAAGGACAGTCCCGGCTCTGCCGACCTCCTCATATCGCCCCACGGGGCTTTCCATCAGCCTGGCGGACGGTCTCCCTCCAGAGGTCCTTACGATGCCTCAATATCAAGCTTAGGGGATGGCCATGGTCATAGACATCACCCAGCCGCTTCGGTTTCGTCGCTCAACTCTACGCCGCACCAACCCTACACCTACAACGAGGACTTGCAAAGGTTGCGCGCTCGACCTGCGTCAGTGGCAACGAGCAGGTCCGCTTACGACAATGACTTCAACCCACCGGATGCGTGCCCCACGAAGGAGTATTACTACCAGCCCCGGAACAACTGGTTGGCGTGGAGCATCCTGGCCCTTGCTGTCTTCTCAACAGTGTTCTCGGGCATCTTTCTTGGTATTGCTTGGAAAGGTCTCAGGTACGGGCGTAGAATTCGGACTCATGGATCGCTCACACCAGCCAACGCTGCGCTTCTGACCTCCATCATGGCCAAGCTCATTGAGTTGTCCTTTGTCACGGCCTTCATTGCCTTCCTGGGACAAATCCTGTCAAGACGAGCTGTCATGAGCAAGGATGGGAAAGGCGTCAGCCTGGCAGAATTGACGATGCGCAATTGGATTATGCAGCCAGGCACGCTGATCACCCACTGGGAAGGCGTCAAATACGCCGGGCTGTCTCTGCTTGGGATTGCCTGCTTAGTCGCTACGGTCATGGGCACCATGTACACCTCCGCAGCAACGAGTGTAGTACAGCCATACCTGAAGTTCGGCCCCTGGGAAGACAAGCTGATGGTGGGATCTGTAAGCACGAGTTTCGCGAACTCACGGTATATAGGACAACAGTGCTCGACTCCTATCAGTACGTTTATGGACCCTGAGTTTGCTGGAACCACGTGCACCCAGATTGAGCATGCGGCTCAAGGGTATCACAACTACCAGAGGTATCTGTCCTATTGGGTACAAGTAGCTGACTCCGGAACTGGAAGCACGGAGATGAAGTTCCGTCCTTCTGGATTTGGTCTCCTACATGAGAACACTACCGTCAACGCAACCTGGATCAACGAGATACCTGTCCCTCAGGCCGCAAGGGAACATGGAGGCAGAGTGATACACAACGTCAGCCTGGCCATGCCACATGCGGGTGTCCTCCAGGCCGCTACCGATCCTCGCAACGGAATCATTCAACCGGACGAAGTGGACAATCTTGGCATGTACTCGCTACAAGCTTCGGTACCCAGCCCTGTCGTCCATGTCATGTGCGTCAACATGAATGAGAAAGAGCTCGAACCGTTAGTGTATGAGAAATGGCCAAATGCTCAGCTGCCTGTCAACATGACTTCCCTGCGGACGGCGGACTTCACGCACAATAATCGCACCGCGGTTGACGACATCTTCGAATGGTCTGAAGAAGAGATACGGAGACCACCGACTTTTTCGAGGCTGCCCATCGAGTTCAATACTGTCTTGAATCACACCGGCAGAGTGACCTACGGGCACGACGCCATATACCTTCTTGGAAGAAGTCCCCCAAGTCTTGGAGCAGTGTACGCCCTTTGCTCAATGAAGGTCAGCCTAACGCCGGACTGTTCCTCGAGGTACAACGCGAGCCATCAAGGAGCAACTATGGAGGCTATCTGTGATCCCAAAGAAGACAGGTTGGCCTATATCCATAGTCTGCGCAACGCAACAAAGGGGGTGACTATTCCTGACTGGATTTATCTTGGCTCTGAATGGGCAAATAGCCTTTCCTTGGGTACCGGCCTGTTCGATGGCAATGCAAGCAACTCCAGGTTGCTTACCCAGCTTATAATCCCAAATTCGGATGCGCCTGACTTGCGCAAGTCTTTACCGTCTCCTGCAGAAGCACTCGCTGTTATGGCAGGCTGTACCTTGTTGATGTCATCCGAAGGCGCCCCCTTTGTACCGTTCTTCGTAAGCTGTATCGGAACGCCCACAGAAGAATTTAACTAACAAGAAATGCAGAATTACACCGCTGAAAACAACATCTTGAGAGCGCCTCAAACGCAGTACTTCAATGCCAGCTTGCGCGCCCAGGAGTACGCTTCTGGCGGTGTTGATGAAAAGTCAAAGGGCTTCATCAGTGTACTTTTCATCGTGTTCGTCACCAACGTCTTGGTCCTCTGCTATTTTGCGTTCCACCGAGGTTTGGTGACGGATTTTTCAGAACCACCGAACTTGTTCTCCTTGGCGGTCAACTCTCCGCCAAGCCAGGAGATGGCGGGCAGCTGCGGTGCCGGTCCACATGGAGAGCAATACAAGGTACAGTGGTACGTGAACACTGAAGGGAAACATGTGTATATGCAACCCAGGATGTCGCACCCTGACTTGCCGAGTGCAGAAGGGACTCCCAACGGCTTTCCACGACGGCGGAGGACCGGACTCAGTTCCATGCCAGGAACTCCCATGTCGAAATATATGCCTACGTTTTTGAAGAGGAGATCTATGGTTTAATCACTTACCTTTCCTACTGTAGCGCATTCGCAAACCGTTCTGTACCTACCAATGATTCTCCTTTCTGTCGCTGATAGCTCTCCATTTTCAGCTTCGTCATCGACCGTTCTACAGATACCCTGCCTTACATAATTTCTGCATCTTTGGGGGATTGAAGGCACAATGAGTTGATGGTAATCCAAAACTCCTAATCCAAACGGTCGCCCTTAACACCGAAGTGCTGCGTTTGGCACATTCGAAGGTCATGCATGTGATATTCCTCGCTTAGCAGGGCGCAAACCCTACCCGCACTAATCTCGGCTAATTCCTCAGCCTGCCTCTCCATAGCCGAACCATCGCGCAACGACGGATGCGAAGCAGTAACGAACTCGACGCCAACAACTAACCCCATTCCCTTTCACAGCACATACGAGCACGATGTCGACGTCCTTTGAGCCAGTGGTATGTCAAACAAATGGATTATCCGAGCCATTGTTGCTGCACCGGACAGGACTCTCTACTAACTGGAGGTTTCTTCACAGGTCGTCATCGATGGCAAGGGACACCTGCTGGGTCGTCTGGCCAGCATCGTCGCCAAGCAGCTGCTCAACGGCCAGAAGATTGTCGTTGTCAGATGCGAGGCCATCAACATCTCCGGAGAGTTCTTCCGCGCTAAGCGTACGTGCACCCTCATATCGGTTACGGAGCAAAGGCAGGAGGGTTGCGATGGATGAAAAAGATAGCTGTGGCAGACTTTGGGCGGGAGAGGGAACAGAAGATGCAGGAATATGCCGAATAATGGGCTAACACAGTTGGATACAGTCAAGTACTCTGCTTTCCTCCGCAAGCAGACCCGTTTCAACCCAACCCGAGGAGGTGAGCATTCAGCGCCGAGCAGCATTCCGCGAACGACGGCCTGTGGCTCACATAGATAAACAGGTCCTTTCCACTTCAGAGCACCATCCAAGATCTTCTGGAGAACCGTCCGCGGCATGATGCCCCACAAGACCGCCCGTGGAGCCGCCGCTATGGAGCGCCTCAAGACCTTCGAGGGTATCCCCGCCCCGTATGACCACAAGAAGCGCATGGTTGTCCCCCAGGCTCTCCGTGTCCTCAGACTCAAGCCCGGCCGGAAATACTGTACTGTCGGAAGACTGGGCCACGAGTTCGGCTGGAAGTACAGGGACGTTGTTGAGAGGTATGTTAGACGATGTCCGAGAGTGGCAGGACAGAGGGCTGACAGATGTGACACAGACTCGAGGAGAGGAGGAAAGCCAAGGGTGCTGCATACTACGAGCGCAAGAAGGCAGCAAGAAAGAACCTGGCGGAAGCAAGGAAGAGCGCGAATGTGGATGAGAAGGTCAAGAACCAACTGGCTGAGCTCGGATATTAGAGAAAGCAACCTGGTTCGGGGTTTGGCATTGGCATCGGCTTTTAACATTTCACAACCTTTGGTCCGCGGATTCGTGTCACAGGGAGTTCTTATTGCAAGATTCATGAAATTCTTCTCGAACATCCAGACACTGTAATGCGACCTCAAGAAAATTAAATGATAAGAGTACAACTGCTCCGTCCTATCTCCCGTTTGGATTCCCGTCCCGGCGCGCAGCAACTGGTAAGTTGAGTTTGCTTTTTGCTCACATGATCATGTGTCTCCGTGAAACGGCATTGCACCTTATAGTTACACTGTCATTCGGTCAAGCGTCAATTGTCTATACAGCATTACAAACAGTATTCTTTTGGGCCTTTATATTCATTTCAGTGAATCTCAAATACCTCTTCGTTTACTGTGGCCTCCTCGATACCCGACGCATTCAGCAATTCTCCATGCATGATACCATGTGTATAGCATTCGCCAACAAGCCAATATCCCTTCCCGCCGGGTCTGGGCCGGAGCACAAAGGGGACCGCAGCACCGAACAGGACAACAATCACATCGCCTACAGCTGACGCTGCTGGAGCAAGCACAAAGTGCCCTTTCCTTGTGATCAAGAACTTCCGGTGCTTACAATCTCCGGTACTTGCGAAGAAGATGTCGGCGTCCGGAGTATCCGGAGTGTAATCAGTTGGGAGTCCTGCGCTCATATGGTCAATCGTGGAGCGCAGTCTGGTGAGGAGCTCGACGTTCGAAGCCTGATCTACGGATGTGTGAAGGAAGGCAAGGAAGTTCTTGAGAAGGGCTAGCTTGTCCCTGTCCTCGGTGTAGAAAGTCGCGTCAACGCGGCGACCATTGACAAGCGTCAGAGCGAAGGCCAACAGCGGATCTTCACCCGTAGGGTACGGTGACCAGCCTGACCCAGCTAGACGTGTGGTAACCAGGTCGAGGAGGGATTGAAGATTTTCCCTGGGCCAGGTGTCTGGCGTGCGATCCGTTTCCTCGCTGCATTCTGTGACGACGTCCACTTGCAATCCTCGTAGGCAAAGGGTATCCTCGTCAGGAGGGCTCCCCAGCATCATTTGTCGTGTCGAGGAAGCGCGGTAGTCGAGGTGGGCTGTACGCTCACCGTACAAACGAGTGAAGCCGTTTGAGAAGTGTCTAGTGAGTTTTGGTTGGTCCCATCGTGGAACCCAGGAGGGAACATACAGACCGTCATGGACAAATTGGTCCCTCCCGTCATCGTCATCGGGGTGCTGCACGGATGAGAGCAGAGCCAAATCCTTCATGTGCTGTATGAGGTCCCTAGCGAACGTCGTATACACCTGGATGAACGTGGTGCTCTGCCTGTAGTCCGGCTCAACCACGAGCGGCACTCCTCCGTAGATTCCATTCGTCTCCTCCGCCATGCCCAGCAGAGCATAAATCTTATCCTTCTTCTCCGTCGCCCCCAAATTCCGGAACGCATTCAACAAGTCCAATATCGGATACAGCCTCCCACCCGGCCTTGTCCCAGTCTTCAAAAACATCCTTGTCGCCTTCTGCGTCCCAAGAAAACTAATCCCCGTAGCCCTGTGCACAACCAACCCGCCCATCATGAGCCACCCGACCGCCATCGCAATAACCCTCACGCCCAACGGCTCCGACCCGCCCACCAACATGACGACGTTCCGATCGTGCGAAATTTCCTGACAAACCCACTGCCTCGTGAAATACGGCCGGTCGAAAAACTCCTCCCAAGCCCGCCATTTCTCCGCATCTAACCCCACCCCCAGGGCATCCAGATCCTCAGCTAGGATAGGCCGCCCAGCCTCCCAATGCCTCCCCGCCAACGTCTCCTCATACCGCCACAGCCCAATGCTCTTGATCATCTCCCACGCCACCCCCGACGTGGGACTCCCCGGTCCAAGCCAGGAGATCACCACCTGCGCGCTTTCGTAAATCCGCTTCATCAGCTTCACCTAGCTGGCTCGCTCGGCTAGATCGGCTTGGTTGATGCAGATCTGGTCGATCCAGAGGAGCTTGACATCTTCATCCGCGCGGAGGTGTTCTAGGGTTTCGAAGAGGGTGCGCGTGATGGGGAGGGGGAGGGAGTTGCAGGTTATGGTACGGAGGTGTTGGGGGGAGGTGGGGGGTGGGCCCCAGACGTAGGAGAGGGACATGTAAGGCGGCGCGGAGGGGATGGAAGGGTAGGTGTGGAGTGCGATGTGGAAGCCGTCTTGATTATCGGAGCGAAGGATCTCAAGGAGGCGGAAGCTGGTGGGTTCAGGGAGAGGGGAGTAGGTGTAGGTTTGGGTGGAGGAGAGGGTGCTTTGGTGGACGAGTTGCTCCATTTCGGGATGATGAGAAGTATAAAGGGGGGGGAGATGATGTGGAGGATGAAGGGGGGGAACATGAAAGAGCTCTTTATACCGCTGACAGGATGCCGTTTAAGTAGTGGACGTCTCCTCATCTTTCTCTGCCTTCAGCCTTGGGTCCTGTTGCCCGCATCTGTGCCGCGTCCTTTGTCCACGAGTATCCTGATCGGTCTCGCCGCAAGGCTGAGCGGCTGGAACATCTCACCTGCAGAGTCCGCTGAGAATAGACTGTAGCACCGTATCGGCTGAACGGAAGCTTCTCTATCGACGCTAGAAATCCTCGTCCATCATGGATTAGTCCACGCAGGCGACCACCGAGCGTGCAGCGACGAGGTGGAGCTGCTCCTTATAGCTCTCATAAGCTGTCTGCTATGCTTGCAGGCGTTTGGACTGTGTTGGGCAGGCTGTGGCATAAAGTGGTATATCCACGAGAGCAGCATTGTAGCAGTATCTTTCTGATATCAGACCACAGAAGCCAAGACATGTCATGGTCGTTGAAGAGCAATACCAAGACATCCGGAAGCTCAACGACAACGGGCCGATTAAGTTCAGCACGGGCTAGCCTCGGTAACCACCACTCGGCGCGATCCCCATACCCCAGATTGAACCTCCGCAACCCTGCTCCGTCATCTATCATTCCATTCGTCCACTTTCTTAAGCATCAGAGCATTACTTTACGTACAACTTCAAAAGCTTCTAAATATCGTAGCTATAAAGATCAATCATCTTTGCAAGCTAGAGTTCAGTACCTATCCACGACAATGTCTGGAGCTCTCTCCCGCCTCTCCAAGCTCGCATCCCACTTCGCACCCTCGTCATCTTCACCCACGCCCGCCGACCCAGCAGGAGAATACAAACACCACCACAACTTCCACACCCTCTCGCCTACATTCTTCCTTCCTCGCACCGCAGCTATAGAACCCGATGTGCGCTCCTCCCTGCCCAATTGCAACATCCACTGCTAGCATAGCATTGATACTAACTTTCCATATGAACGCAGGCAGAATGCATCTACCACGTAACAGCAAACAACAAAATCCTCCGCCGCTCCTACCTCGAAGCTGCCGATCGCGCGCGCGGCCTTGCCTACTACCTCCTAAAACATCGCTACACGCGCGTCGGCATCCTCGCACCGAACACCCCTGCCTTTCTTGAATCCATCTTTGGCATCGCAGCGGCCGGAGCGGTCAATGTCGCGGTCAACTACCGACTCAAGAAAGAGGACATTGCGTACATATTCGAGCACGCCGAGGCGCAGGTGATGATTGTTGATCAGGAGTTTCTAGGGCTGTTGGATGGGTTCCGCGAGAAGCATCCGGATGTGCCGTTGATAGTGGATTCGGATACGGATGCGACCGAGGGACAGCTCTGTGGGCCGTTTGACCAGGCTGTGCTGGAGGGGTTGCAGTATGATCGCGCGACAGGGAGCAAGGGGTGGGAAGGGTTGGAGGCGCAGTGTAAAGATGAGGAAGGTTTGATCGCGCTGGCGTATACTAGTGGGACGACTGCCAAGCCGAAGGGGGTGGAGTACACGCATAGAGGTTGCTACCTTGCGGCGCTCGGGAACGTTATAGAGTCCGGACTGAACTTCCATGAGGGCCGATGTAAGTACCTGTGGACGCTGCCGATGTTTCACGCCATGGGCTGGACATTCCCGTGGGCGGTGACTGCTGTGCGAGGGACACATTACTGCTTGAGGAAGATCGACTACCCGCAGATATGGAGGCTGCTTAAGGAAGAGGGCGTAACGCATTTTAACGCTGCACCAACGGT
The DNA here is from genome assembly GCA_022813185.1 of Floridaphiala radiotolerans. Classification (NCBI taxonomy): domain Eukaryota; kingdom Fungi; phylum Ascomycota; class Dothideomycetes; genus Floridaphiala; species Floridaphiala radiotolerans. The sequence continues at coordinate 354,801 of JAKLMZ010000019.1, read as the reverse complement.
CAACACGATCCTGTGTAACGACAAGAACGCAGAGAAGCTCCCGAAGCCGGTCCGGGTGACGGTCGCCGCAAGTCCCCCAACACCGCATCTGTTCGAGACGATGACGAATTTGAACTTGATACCGGTTCACGTATATGGGCTAACCGAAACGTACGGACCGATTACGAAAGGCTATCTCATGCCGGCATGGGATTCGTTGCCACAGAAGGAGAAGTTCCAGATGATGGCCCGCCAGGGACACGGCTTCGTAACCAGCTTGCCGGTGCGGGTGATCAAGACGGAAGTGCCCGAGGGAACCATCATCGACGTGGAGAAGAACGGCAAAGAGATAGGTGAAATCGTGTTCCAAGGAAACATCTGCGCGAAGGGGTACCACAAAGATGCGGAAGCTACTAGGAAGCTGTTTGCTGGTGGAGTCCAACACTCGGGAGATCTTGCTGTCTGGCAACCGGACAACGCCATACAGATCCTTGATCGGGCCAAAGACATCATCATCAGTGGTAGGATGCCGTTACAAGGGATTAATGAGAGTTGCAGGCTAACGTGACCTAGGCGGTGAGAACATATCTTCGGTGGCTCTTGAGAGCATGCTCGCGACCCATCCAGACATTCTTGAGGCCGGAGTAGTCGCAATCCCAGACTCTCATTGGGGCGAGAGGCCCAAGGCTTTCGTTACAGTGAAGGATAGCAAGTCCTTAAAGGGGGAAGATGTGATTGACTGGGCAAAGCACCAGAGCGCCATCAGCAAGTTCATGGTGCCTAGAGAAGTCGAGATAGTAGATGAGTTGCCGAAGACATCGACAGGAAAAGTGAAGAAGAACGTGTTGAGACAATGGGCGAAAGGAGCAGATAGAAAGACGGATGGGTAACGGGAGTGAGTACAGGGGATTCAGGAAACCACGTTGATGACTCATGCATCCAACCTGCAATAGACGCTTAGAGCGAAACGACAGAAGGCAGAGAGTAGCTGGTCTGCAGAAATCAGTAGACCGCATAGCTGTCTGGTAGCTTCGTAGAGAAGCTGTTGCCTACATGTCGGCGTGTTGCGAGCGCAGTGACGCGGACTGCTAGCATTCACGTATACCAAGGAACGCGTAGAATAAGGCTCAACAACCTGTAGGAAGTGAACCTTGGATGGCAAAAGATTCGTCCAAAGTGAATGACCACGGCGTATTACTCCGTAATGATGAGGCTGAGAGAGCCTTCATGTATAAGCGGGTGGCTGCGTTGACAGGGAAATTGCGGAAGCCAAGACATGGCGAGCTCCAACAACCGCTGACTGCTTTTATAGCCGAACCTTCTTTGAGAGAATGTAGGAAGCCACGAACAGGACAGAGAAGAAAGAGTCACCTAGTGACGCGCAGTGCCGGCTAGTGGATCGTTGGAGAAGAGGCTGCGTTCAGAGTTCGCGCTTGAAGAAAAAGCTGACCGTGTCAACGGACCAATGTGAAGCTGAAGGAAGGAACGGCGGAAGCAACACGTGATCTTTCATCTCCTGAATTTTCTCGCTTGAGGGCCAAGAGAGCGCTAGAGGCTGCTTTAACGCTAGTGCGGGAGCTATGGCCAGGCGTGCCAGAAGTCGATCCAGAGTGGATATAAACTGCCTGATCTTCCGCAATCGTCTTCCCACGCCGAGGCGCGCTTTTCGTTGCTGGCTTGTTGTTTGCGCTCCAGAAGTACAACCACCACCACCCCGTCCACTCAACACTGCACTGCAACATTCTGTATGCAAGCTGCAGTTGACTCGTCCCGAATACCATAACAACCAATCACGCTTCTTTCCAACTGTCGCATTCTGGGTTTCGGTCTCAGACTCTGGACAGTCTGTTTTTGATAATCGTAATTTATCTTGACAGTGTCGACATTTGCTGCGAGTCACGGGATTGCGATAGCTGGTAGATAGATCTATCACATTGCTCTGAAACTCTTGATGAGCAGTCCGACCACGCGATTGTCTGTCCAGTTGACATTTCTTGCGTATCGCAAATGCGTCTCACCTGTCCATTGTCATCGATGGTGTTCCGGATTTCGTCGATATAAAAAAATCCATCGGGCATAGGGTGGGGTGCAGAAGAGAAAGATGGCTTCGAGGTGAGTGCAGTTGTCAGCTAAACCTTGCAATAGCAATTAGCGCGTTTGGAGCTTTGGGCTAACCACGTCATATGATCCAGGCTAGACCGACTGGTCACGTGAGTACCACCCGTACCCCTGGCCTACCACCTTTTACTAACCCACCTACGCAGGCTATTGGAGACCGGAAGCACCAAGCTTATCCGAGAGACAGCAGCACAGCAACTCGCTGATGTCCAAAAAGCACACCCTGAGGACCTGTTCAACCTACTCACCAGAGTTGTTCCCTACCTCAAGTCAAAAAACTGGGAAACCCGGACGGCAGCTGCCAAAGCAATTGGGGGCATTGTCGAGAATGCCGAGAAGTTTGATCCCAACGCAGATGACCCTGTCAAGCACGAGAGCAACGGCTCTTCTAATGGCGTCAAGAAGGAGGAGGAGCTGCCCTCTCCCAGTACTGAGGAGCAGCTCCAACTGGCCACCCTCAACGTTAGCAACATCCTGCTCAATGGCAAAAGGCTAGCAGGCACAGCAGAGTCAAAGTATGAAGTCAAGCTCGCAGCTATGGACCCTGCAGCTAGACTTGCCATCCAGAAGAAGACGTTGACCTCAAGGCTAGGACTAGGAGGCGACTACACCGAAGAGGACCTGATCGATGAAGCTGACATTACCGCACCGACCCCTGGAGCCCCGACTCCAGGCCTACCAAGACTTGACACATCCATCGCACGATCCGATACAATTCCTGGAGCGCCAATGTCTGCCTTGTCAATCACAGAGGAAGGGCAACTCAGCAAAAGGCAGCTCAACATGCTGAAGCGGAAGAGTAAGAAAGATGCGAAAGGCCAAGCTAACAAGGTCCGGATCATTGACTACTCCAACACGGGACGAAGAGCAAGCATGGCCCAAACCCCCTCAATACCGGAACCAGTAGCCATCAAAGCTGAGGTCAAGCGAGAGGACAGTGACATTACTTCACCTGGCCCAACCGACTACTTCTCCTACGGCGAAAAAACAGGGCCGGATGACAACGCAAAGGTCGTTTCCGAGTACAAAGGTCCCGTGATCCCGGATAAGTCTGAATTCCAGAGCGAGGCTGAAGAACAAGGTCTGGAATGGCCCTTCGAGAGGCTATGCGAATACCTGACAATGGACCTGTTCGATGCCGATTGGGAGATCCGTCATGGTGCCGCCATGGGCTTACGAGAGATCGTCCGAGTGCATGGTGCTGGCGCAGGCCGTCTCAAAGGGAAGAGTAGGCCACAGAATGACTCGCTAAACCACAGGTGGCTCGATGATCTTACATGTCGGTTGTGTTGCGTCTTGATGCTCGACCGATTCGCCGATTTCCAGTTCGATCAAATGAACGCGCCGACACGGGAATCGGCCGGTCAAGCCCTCGGAGCCGTCATCAAATTCTTACCGGATCATCTTGTTCATCAGGTGTTCTCCATCCTTTACTACATGGTCTGCCAGGACGAACTGCGCTCGCAACAGCGCTTCTTCCACGCTTGTCATGGCGGCATGATCGGCATTAAGTACCTGGTGCTGGTCCGAGAGGAGCAACTACTGAGAGACGACAGACTGATGGACGGCGTACTGCGTGCAGTCATGAAAGGCCTTGTGGACCCGGACGACGACATTAGGATTGTCAGCGCGGCAACGCTCATTCCGTTAGCAAAGGAGTTTGTCACCCTGCGACCTACAGCCATCAACGAGCTCGTCACTATCGTATGGGACTGTCTGTCCCAGCTCAGCGACGACCTCAGCGCCAGTACGGGATCCGTCATGGATCTTTTAGCCAAACTTTGTAGTTTCCCTGAAGTGCTGGACGTTATGAAGCGAAACGCGGCCACCAACCCGTCGCAAACGTTTACCGAACTCGTTCCCCGACTGTTCCCCTTCCTACGTCATACCATCACCAGCGTCCGATCTGCTGTGCTTCGTGCAATCCTCACTTTTCTCGACATCGAAGGTGAAGGTACCAAGGATTGGATTAACGGCAGGACTCTGCGGCTGATCTTTCAGAATATTGTGCTGGAACGGAACGAAGGCATTGCTCGACTGTCACTTCAGGTGTGGAGCAGGTTACTCGCGACTTTCAACACCTCGCTCGGCGCGAACAGGTTTGCAGAGGAGCTGAGTCCTCACATAGAGGCTATAGTCTATCTCACTATGCATCCTATTGGTGTTAGTCGGGATCCGATCCCGATGGAGCCCAGTGCTCTCATGAGGCCATCTGGCCAAGTGTATGCATCATCTGCTTCTGCTATTACACAACATCCCAAGTCATCACCACCACTGGCCACGAACGGTGAACCTCCGACTAAGAAGCGGCGAAGATCAGAAAAAAAGGAAAAGGAGGCCCAACAGATGTCCGTCACACCGCACAACATCGATGCTCATGTCATCAACGGTGATGTTGATCTGGTAGGCATGGAGGTCATGATCCGTTCGCGGATACTCGCCGCTCAAGCTCTGGGAAAGGCTATGGCACTCTGGCCGGAGGTCAAGCGACAGGAGCTATTCCTTCCGAAAGTTCTGCCACACCTCTCATCCAACTATTCAAGCACGCAATTGACGGCATGCATGGTCGCAGAGGAATTTGCTCGAGCATTAGGTCATCGCGATGGTCTGGCGGATGGTTTGCTTACAACTTTACGCAGCATGCTGGAAGAAGAGCGGCCTTCTTGCTATGGTGACCTTTGCAGCTATCTCAGAGTCGTGAGAAGTCAGTGTTTTGCGCTTGTGCATCATTTCCGAGATCTTAATTCAGCCTTCAAGATGCCCATGATAGCACCCAGGGTACAAGGAGAGCCGGACTCGAGCTCTTATGCATTTTCAATGGCCGACGCCGACAAGATCATCAACCAGAACTATGACAAGTGGTTCAGTGCGTTGACTGCTTCAGCACGCGTGACGGGCCGCCAGCAGCTGGAGGCGTTCCGAACCGACTGTCGAACCGCAATGGAGGAAGCTAGCCGGATCAAAGAGCAGAGAGACGTTCGCATTCGGGCTGCGGTAGGTGCAGCCGTGGTTGCCTTTCAAGATATCCCGAAGAAGCCCGCTACAATCATCAAGAGTATCATGGAGAGCGTCAAGACGGAAGAGGTTGCGGAGCTTCAGAACCGGTCCGCATCTGCTGTTGCCAAACTCGTTTCCTCATTGACCGGCATGGGCAAGCGCAACATAGCAGATAAGATTGTCAGCAACTTGGTGAAGTTCTGTTGCATGGAAACAGCGGAAACGCCCGAGTTCCATCCCAATTCGCATATGGAGACTGGTATTCTGTCGCTTAAGAAAGACGAAGATATCAGGGATGCTCCTGACGCTGCTCGTTTCGAGAAGGAAGCGAGAGCCGCCAGGATCACCAGGAGAGGCGCCAAAGATGCCCTCGAGCAGCTTGTGCAACACTTTGGCATTGGTGTCTTTGAGGCTTTGCCAAACCTTCGGGCTCTGATGGAGAGCCCTATCAGATCAGCTTTCGAAGGTGGGCTGCCCGCCAACATTACGGATTCGGACAACCCATTTGGTCAAGAAGTTGTTGATGCATTTTCCGCCATCCGAGCTCTCCTACCCAAGTTCGACAAAGGTCTCTATCCGTTCGTTATCAGCCTCTTTCCCTGCGTTGTCAAGGCACTCCAGTGCAGGCTCTCCGTCTTGCGATACGCGGCTGCCAAATGCTTGGCCACAATCTGCAGCGTCATTACTGTTGAAGGCATCACGATGCTTGTCAAGGAGGTGCTCCCCTCCATCAGCAACCCAATTGATGTGCATCATAGGCAAGGTGCCATCGAAGTCATCTATCACCTCATCCATGTCATGGAGGACAGGATCCTTCCCTATGTCATCTTCCTCATCGTCCCCGTTCTTGGGCGTATGAGCGACTCTGACAATGATGTCCGGCTTATCGCCACCACAACCTTCGCCACCCTCGTCAAGCTTGTGCCACTAGAAGCTGGCATACCAGATCCCCCGGGGTTGTCAGAGGAGCTGCTGAAAGGTCGCGACCGTGAGAGGCAGTTCATTGCTCAAATGCTTGACGTCCACAAAGTCGAACCGTTCCAGATACCGGTGGCTATCAAGGCCGAGCTTCGATCCTATCAACAAGAAGGGGTCAACTGGCTGGCTTTCCTCAACCGGTACCATCTTCACGGCATTCTCTGTGATGATATGGGTCTCGGCAAAACGCTCCAGACCATCACAATCGTTGCAAGCGACCACTACCTCCGCGCTGAAGAGTTTGCCAAGACACAAGCTCCCGACATGCGGCGCCTCCCGTCACTCATCGTCTGCCCGCCCACGCTGTCCGGTCACTGGGTGCAAGAGATCAAGCAGTTCGCGCCGTTCCTTACTGTTACCGCATATGTCGGCCCTCCCCAAGAACGTGCTAAGCGCCGGGCTAAGCTAGGGACTACAGACATTGTCATTACGTCCTACGACATTATGCGGAATGACGTTGAGATACTTGCTCCTATGAACTGGAATTATTGTGTGCTCGATGAGGGCCACCTGATCAAAAACCCCGCCTCGAAGATCACCCAAGCGTGCAAACGGCTCATCAGCAATCACCGTCTCATCCTCTCTGGTACCCCAATCCAGAATAATGTTCTGGAACTGTGGTCACTCTTCGATTACCTTATGCCCGGCTTCTTGGGATCCGAGAAGGTGTTCAACGAGCGCTTCTCCAAGCCGATCCAAAGGAGCCGCTTCAGCAAGTCATCTTCAAAGGAGCAAGAAGCTGGCGCGCTCGCCATCGAGGCTCTTCACAAGCAAGTCCTACCGTTTCTCCTTCGCCGCCTTAAAGAAGAAGTGCTCAATGACTTACCGCCTAAGATCATCCAAAACTACTACTGCGACCTCAGCGAGCTCCAGAAGAAGCTGTTCGATGACTTCAACAGGAAGCAAGGGAAAGAACTCACCGAGAAAGCTCAATCCGGCGACAAAGAAGCCAAGGCTCATATTTTCCAAGCCCTGCAATACATGCGCAAACTGTGCAATTCACCCGCCCTCGTCATGAAAGAGAACCACAAGCAATATGGTCCTATCCAACAATACCTGCAGTCCAAGGGCACTGACCTCAAGGATCCTGTTCACGCACCAAAACTTAGCGCTCTGAAAGACCTGCTGGTCGAATGCGGCATTGGCCACGAAACGTCCTCGAACAAAAAGGACAACGTCGAAGAAGCCAGCAACATGGAGGCCGTATCTCCCCACCGCGCGCTAATATTCTGCCAAATGAAGGAAATGCTCGACATGGTGCAAGAAACCGTCTTGAAGCGCATGCTCCCCATGGTGCAATACATGCGCCTGGACGGTAGCGTCGAAGCCAACAAGCGCCAGGAGATCGTCAACAAGTTCAACTCGGATCCTAGCTACGACGTGCTGTTGTTGACAACCAGCGTTGGCGGGCTGGGGCTGAACTTGACGGGTGCGGACACGGTCATCTTTGTAGAGCACGACTGGAATCCGCAGAAGGACATGCAGGCTATGGATCGGGCGCATCGGATTGGGCAGAAGAAGGTCGTGAATGTATACCGGTTGATTACGAGGGGGACGTTGGAGGAGAAGATCATGAGGTATGTCCTGACATTTACTTTCTTCATTTTCTTGACACAACTTCCCTATGGAAAGATGATTACACGCTTCAAACATGCATGGCTTTCTGAGCGCTTAGCGGCGCCGTGCTGCCATTTAGCAACAATCTATGATCCTTCCCTTCTATTACTCTTTCCTCGTAAGAACGACCGAGCCAGAGCGTTATGCTGACTCGAATCGCTAGCCTCCAACGCTTCAAAATCGACATCGCCTCTACCGTCGTAAACCAGCAAAACGCCGGCCTCGCCTCCATGGGCACAGACCAAATCCTCGACCTCTTCAACGTCTCGGCCACCGACGCCGCCTCCTCCGACGACTTCCCTGCAAGTACAGCCAATGGCGGGGGGGATGAGCACGAAGCGGTGGACGCGGTGACGGGCGAGGTCAAGGAGAAGGGGAAGAAGGGGTTTCTGGATGATTTGGGGGAGCTGTGGGAGGAGAGCCAGTATCAGGAGGAGTATGATTTGGATGGGTTTTTAAGGAGTATGAGGGGGTAGGGGACTTTCGCTCTGGTGTAAAGGCTAGTCCTGTAATTGAAGGACGGGTTATGGATGCGTGGATGGGTACGATGGCGCCATGGGGACGGGTGGTGATGCTTGTTGCTGTGGGATCGTATGGTTACATAAGCAAGGAGAGGAAGAAGGATGAACGAATAACGGAGATAAGTCCAGAAGCAGACGCGGGCGCATATCGTTACTACCTGCCGTTTGTGGCAGCATCCATGGCATGCGGTGCCGTCGTTGCACAACAGTACTACCCTGAGTGGAGACCACCCACGTTCGGAGACCTCTCCGCATTCCTTCAAAATCCCACGGCAAGTGGATGATTAGGTTCGCTAGCATGCATTTCTTGTCTCGGAAGGGCAATTGTTGCCCTACCGCCCTGCTGCACGAGCACCAAAGTAGATGGGGTCATCCCTGTAGCATTGCAGAACAGTGGCACGACATCGGCCTAGTTAGAGCTGCCGATGATAGAAACTTGGAGAGGAAGCTGTAAACGGTATCTCGATGTTGATGTGTGACACGAGAAGCAACACGAGAACGAGCATCAGGAACGAGAAAGCAGAAATAGGAAAGAGATAATGGACATGGGGCGTTTGGCGTTGAAGGCTAGTGGCTTGTTGTTGCATTTCACACACAGGGCGTTTGGCATAGGACTGGCATATACATTCTTGGCTGAGTGTGCATTGGGCATCGGGAACGAAGCGGCTGTGTTATGCGTTAGACATAGTATGTATGAGTAAGTGGAAGTCTGACATTCTTTCACGATATGTATCCCGTACTACTCTTGTGATATGATATGCGGTGTAATATATTCCCCCAGTTCGTTGCTCAAAGCTCGCTGTAGGTGTGCTGAGGTCACGCAGTCAAGGCTTCAAAGCGACATGACTAAGTAAATTGAGATCAAGGACCAGCCCTGTTTCATTTGTATCTACGTACGAAACTGAACCTAAGTTACGCTTGGTTCGATACACTATAATGCACGATTACATGTTGTGTGGTAACTGTTGCCATATTCAAGGAGATCTAAGTTCAACACTGGTAAGGAAAGGGGTATGATAGATAGCCTCCGACCTGTGGCCTTGAGGGTCGTAAATCATAAGAACTAGCTAGTCCGCCTGCAAGGTGAGGGACTGTTTCGTAAAGAGATGAAAAAGACAACGGTAGTAGCTGGCTATGTTACGAAAGGAAAGGTACATGTCTCAAATGACAATGGGATATCAAGGCGGTAAGCAAACGATAAGAGATGAGCAAATCGAAGTGTGGTTGAAAGAAAGGTTTCGATAACAAATGTAGTCAAGGAGAGTGTAGAATTAAAAGTTAACATTCAGCAGCGAGTGTAATAACATGTCGCATATGAGTAGAACTTGCATCCATACTGGCCGTTATATCATATTGGCAAGCGTGTTGAGCGGTGTTTCTGCCTTGAGCGGAAGGCCGTCATGTTGTGTCATTGGTGTCGACTGAGCGGGAAAGAAAGGGTTGGGCTGGAAAGCCTGTTGTACTTGTTGTTGTTGGTAGGGATCTTGTTGGAATTGTTCGTATTGCTGATCTGCGTGTTGTTGTTGGAACTGCTCGTGGAATGACTGCCGATGTTGCTGGATGTGTAGTGGTGCCAGAGCTGGGAGGGGGGGCGCTGGGTCCGAAGGTGCGGGCAAAGAAGGTGGAATGGAGGACGAGCTGGCAAAAGACATTGAGGATGCTGATCTCTTCAGAGGCGGGTGCTCGGCGATGGTTGCAGTGGCAGAGTTCGGCAAAGCAGAAGGGTTCGACGCCAATGAAGTCGCCCGGGCACGGACGGATTGACTCGTCTCGCGGCGGCGCTTGGCAGTATCTTTAACCTTGGGATGCGAGTGGCACTGTTGGTGTGTAAGCGCGCTGCATACGCCATATGGCACAGTTGTTCATCTTACCTTATAAGCATGCCTGAACCAAGTCGTTCCCTTCTTCTTCGTGCTCACCAAGTTCACCCAGTCTCCGCAGCTCCCGCAGAGGCCTTCCCAGACTTCTACATTCGCTTCGGTCCGCCGTTGGTCGCGCGGTCCTTGGAAGGCCGCGCCTGTCGCAGCACTGACACCATGAGTGAAGGACTTGTCATACCAAAAGGCACTGTTCTTCAGCACCAGCCATCGGCCGGGTTTACACAACCCACACCAGCCTTCGCGCTTATTGCCATGACCGCGAACCCATCGTGGTGTATACAGATCACCAGGGAAGCGCAGATCTTGCTCGTGAGGAGTCAAGTTTGGATCGTCGGGATGCAAGTCTTCTTCCGGTGGGTCGCTTGGTGGCTCGCGGACAGACGAATAAAGGTCAGGCGGATCCGACAAATCGGCATAATGCGTGGTGCAGCCGGCTTGATGGTCGTTACTCTGCAGTAACCGGAAGAGGCCCTGACTCCCTTGTGACGGTACCGGACGGGGTGTCTCCAGTTCGACGAACGGGTCGTTGATTTCATCCTCAACCAGATGACTGTTGGATTGAAGGATGGGCGGCTGCGGGTAGAAAGTTCCTGATGGGGGTCGCTGAAAGCTGCCAGATGGAGGTCGTTGGAAGCTTCCAGACGGAGGGCGTGAAAAGCCGCCTAACGTAGCTGCCGGGTAGGCGGGGGAAGAGTGTGGATTGACTCGCGGGATGTACGACGAGTACCTCTGGCTCGCATTGCTGACTGTATGTGAGCTATTGCCGTTCGCTGATGGCGCGCAGGTTCCAGTCGACCATCTCTTGGCCCGAGTGGTATCCATGCTGTACGGAGAAGACCTAAAGCTTGTGCTGGGTAGTGGCGATGCCCTTGACCGACTTCCTGATCGGATCACAGATTCGTAATGCGGATTCCGAGGAGAAGTAAGCGGCGACAGAAGGGACTGGCCGGTAGGTGGAACGTCTAAAGTACTCCAAGCATCGCAGTCCGATGCATAGGACATATCGTCAAACGTGAGGTCTCCAAGCGCGCCAATGCTGGATAAAGAGTACGTAGACTCAGATAACCGCTTCGAATCAGCTGCTATGGAAGCCTGCATGCCGTCAGAATCGAACAAGGAGAAATGCGGTTGCCTAAGGTCAACGATGTCCTCGTCCGTCTGCATCAGGTCCTGGCTGTATTCTTGATTCTCAGTGTCCATGCTGCCGTAGTCTAACGCTTCGTACTTCTGGCACCAAGAAGTTGGCCGCACGTCCATTGGAGTATCGGACACTGGCATCGTGGAACTGCCTGGCCTAGGTATAGGTTGCGGATAGACATTTGCCTGGGCCGGCGGCTCCTTGGAGGGGAACATGGTCACTGAGCGGGGTGCAGCCGTGGAAGGCCGTGCCATGGTGGGATCTGTAGTGTCTAGTGCGCTTGATTGCTGACCATGACCATTTATGGGAAGTGTTGTGTGTCGCTTTTGCAGAGACGGCCAGAAACGAGCAGAAGCGTTGCTCAGCCACGAACGAGCCTGCGACATTGGGCGCACTGATGAAGGTGGAGGTGGTGGTGGGTAGTCCGGAGGTGGGGGCTGAGCAGCGGACGGGTGGGCATATATCAACTGTGCCGCATGCTGCGGTTGACTCTGCGCGGACGAGAACGAACTTTGTGTTGTCCTCTGGAATCTTGATGAACGTCAGCAACGTCCTCTTGGCATGATACCTGCAGGTTACGGTGAAAGCGTACTGGTGTAGTCCAGAGTTGAATTCCATATTTAGACGCTTTGGGGCAGGATCGATGGTTGGATTCCACCACGATTATGCGCTCCTGATATTCGACTGATATTAGCGCTGTGGCGGCAAAGTGCATGAACAGAGAGCACTTTCGTGAGGGCACAGCATATGCCAATATCGACAGCGAAGACCTGTTCGGGGACGAGTGAAGCAAGGGAGGGCGTCGCAGCAAGGACTCACCAGTAGAGCACCACTTCCGGCTGCCTAAAAGAGCGTTCGTGCTGAACGGATCGTACGTTCCCACGGCTTTGGGGATGCGCGCAAAGGGAACTTTGCTTGTATTTGAGAGAATGTGGATGTAGATTACTGTCCTCCCCGCAACTGACTGACTCGAGTCGGAAACCAGCTCCGACGATGATTATAGAGGCAGAAGAAATTAGATGAGGTTATAGATTTATGCGTGCGTGCAGGCAAGAGGGTATCATGAAGCGCAAGTAGAGGCCAAAATGGAAGAAACAGAAGATTTGCATGGGACAGTGGACTATAAGGATGGTTGACAACGGTCTGAGGATGTATGACTAGAGGACGAAGGGCTCTCCCGTGGACATCAAACCGTTTAGAGTGGGTACCCGGGGGAGCTTGGCAGCAGAATCCTGGAACAGCCGAAACCTGATGAGGCTTGAAATCACCAGACGGCCGCAAGGAACGGCTGAGATAGGAAAGGCTGCGAGGAGCTGAATCCTAAACGTGAGGCCTAGGGCTTCCACACATGCGTGGCGCCACGGATGGTGCTCGAGCCTTTCAGCATGGTTCATTCCCCCCCGTGCATGGGATCGCGCCAAGTTGTCCCTTGCTGTTTCAACAGAAGATAGCACTCTACTGAGCATCCTGTGATCAACTCGAGCTATAACGGACTGTAGCGCACTCAGGTCGCGTTTGAGCGCGGAGAGCGCTCCATCAACAGGCGTGACTTTCGCAACTGTTCGCGCATCAAGTGGCAACACCCCCTTGGCGGAGCAGTCGAAACCTACCGTGAAGCACGACTTCCAACGTGGCAGCGATGCCGGAGTTAACCAACCGGAGCCGATCACCAATTCATCGCCGCAGTGCGAAGGTCGCTTGGAGAGTTTGAAGACAGCTGTGGGGAGGTGGCGAAGTGACGTCGCGGGTTGGAGATGAAACTGTTTCAGGATATCAAGTCTGTAACAGCTCGCCGACGCCATCGCCTACCGTAGCGCGGCCCTAGGTTGAGATCAGATCCTTTGGCTGTCAGGCACAGACCCGGCCGCAGAACCTTTGAGAACGTGCATGCCGTGTGCTTGACCAAGTGTCTCTGTTTGAAGCAAGCGCGGAAATGTGTGGACAGAATCATACGAAGTTATTATCAGTTGTCGTTCTAATGTCGTTGAACCGAAGTTGAGCGGGATGCCGGTGATGTCCCGATCACGTGCCCTGACCGCCTCATGCAGTTAGCGTGTAATGCCAGATATTCCCCGAAGAGGCACCCCTTCAATTCATCCTGTTGTTTTAAAACCCAGACTAAGAAGTGTCAATATCAGAGCCTTTCCCAGCTATATCAAACGTAATCACGGGAGATGTGCATGATCCTGGAATGATTTTCTCCTCCATTTCTTGCATCTTGCAATTTTATCCTAGGGCGTGTTGCCAAAATTGGACCGGATAGACCTCCTTACGGCCCTCCTGGTGAAGATCATTAACGGCCGTGGCGGCATGCGCATGTTGGTGTTTTTAACTGCCGGGCTTCCCATGAGTCGCTTCAAGCTTTGAGGGCATGGGCGCGCTGTTTGATTGCAGGTGTACTCAAACGCAGGACATGCTTTGCTCATCTTCGAGAACTCTTGTTCACCCCATACTACGCCGTAGCCGACCGTACGAAGGTTTCCCTGCGACCGTTTCTGTTTCCTGGATTTTGTTGCTATGCTTCGACTTCTAGAAGCGTTCAGCATTGCGCAAGGCTAGCGCATAGAACATGTTCATTTCCTTCTGAACATGATGACGGCATCCGTTTCCCGTTTCGCAGTCTTAATCAACACTCTGTTCATGCAACGATGTGGAGAAGAGGATAGTTTCGTTTGGAGGAGGTGGCAGTGTTGAGATTGCTGCACTTCACGAAGCGAGAAAGAATTGCTAGGTAGAGGGATTGAAAAGGGGGAAGTATGCATGTTGTAGACCAAGAGGGCTCTGGACGATATCATTACTTCTCGGCGCCTTAGTAGCAGGAGAAGAAGAATATTAAGAAAAAGCGAGGTATCGTCAGTGGGGCCAGGCTTGCGCTTGTCACCGCCTACTGCAATGCGCAGGAGGTGACAAGTGCACGCCGATGCTGTGGTAACGTGACGCAAATCGTGCAGAGACACCGTGGTTGTATTGCACGCTTGGTGCACGGCTTGCATTCTGAGGAGCTAGTGATATATGGTAGGCTACATAGAATGAGGCACTCAAAAGACTTTCGTGATACCCTTCGACCAGCTTGGCAACGTTACTTTGTCGATGTTCGCAGCTTCTTTTTCAACGCAGGAGCTTCGAAGCCGATGCGTGTCGAAAGGCTATAGTGTCTGTGTGGTAGTAGGGCGTGCTGAGTCTGGATGGGCGTATGAGCCTCATTCTCGTTGTAGCGGTATGGTAAGTGACAATCCCTTGTGCTTGGAGTGGGAAGTGCGGGTGCTCAAGGGGATCGTAACGGCCGGGCGTCGATATGCCTTCTGCATCAACCCAGCCAAAGGCCCCCGCGACAATAGTGATAATATCAGGTACCTATACAAGAAGGACACAGCGAAGCTGCGTCGGGATGTACTTTTGCAGTGACGAAGGAACGGAGCCTGGGAGGCGGATACGGTATGTCAATGACGCTGCCTTGCGCATGCGTGGCATGCCAGATACAGCTCGCTGACGTACCTCTGGGCGCACAACCCTCAGCGAAGTCTCCTCCAGTAGGCATCGAACTCTGCGTAATCCTGCGGCAGTGACTCTTCCACGTGCTTGAGCGCACTGTAGAGTCGTTTCGATCTCCAGATGAGGACTTGCAGGAGGAAATCGTGTGGCAGATTAGGACTGTAACGCTGGTAGTGTAGATTCTCTTCATCCGGGTGCCAGTAAAGGGCAAAATATTTGACGAGAAATTGGCACAGGGTCGAGTCTGAGGGTAGCTGATCCCAAGTCTGGATGACAATGTGTAGGGAGATGAGACAGACGGAACTCTCGATCTCTTGGTTCCGCCAGACGTTCAGAACATCCTCCTCCAACATCTTCAACCCGCGATTGTGCGCGAAGATGTAGAAGCCCAGCAAGTCATCGAGAGGCCATTCGTCGGGCGCTTCCGCCGAGTTTGTATCGCTCTTACTGAGCGTGTAGCTGTCGGTGAGGTCGGTGGTGCCGTTGATGGTCACTCTCGACTGCTCGTTGTTGTGTATCTGTGCCACGAAGAACCTGAGCTTGTCGAGGTCCACACCGTACTCGACGTGCTCTGACGTCATCTTCATTTACCCCTGTAATGAGAAGAGACCCTGGAGACTGTCAGTGTAACTGACCCTGATGACGGCCGGTCTTGGTACCGGTGGCAACCGCTCACTGGGATGGACAGAGTGGACAGAGGCGCGAGGCGTTCAATTTGCGTCACACCGAGCAAAGGACGAATTAGCAGCAAGCAAAGGAAGCACAATCGAATGGCTCGGATATCTGGAAAATCACGCAGGTGGACGTAAGTGGTAGGGTTTGATGGCCGTTGGGCAGTGTTTGGCAGATGGTGATATAAGTGAGGGTGACGGGTGAATTAGTGGAGTGAACTCCGAAACCAATCGCAGCAAGCCGACGTCACAACCAATGGCTGTGAGGCTATCCACGGGTCTGCGAGGGTGAAGGTCTTTGGAACATGGTCGATCGCGGACGCGGGCCCCATGCCGTCTTTATAACCCCCAAGCGGTGGCAGAACCATCCCATGTGTTGTATCGTCCTGGTGAAGTAGCCCGCCCGCCTCGGCGCAATCCCTGCGCGCATGATTGCTCAGGCGGGCACAGGTCGACGCAGCGCACATCAGGGCTGGCTGCATGGGACATAGGAGTAGCCCAACGGCAGCAGCCAGGTATGGGAGCAAAAGTGGAAACATCCGTCAACAGGGCCATGGAATCGGACTTTGCGTGGCGCCATGCTTCCAGCGGGCGGGCAAGCGTTGATTCTTTGTCACAAAAACCACGGGGAAAGAGCAGAGATACTGGCCTTGTCGCGCTACAGAAGCTGGGGGAGCCGCGTAAAGCTGGATTATGCTTGTATGGCTTGCCCTTTTCGTCGCGCTTTACCATGGCGTGAGAGCAATCACGCCTTGTTGGGATGTACGCTGTACAACCGGTACCACAGGAACACAACCATCCTGCGCGGCAGCCAAGAAATAATGGCATTGCTCCAACACAGAGTGAGATCCTGGCACGCCTGGCAGAAGTTTGCTTGTGTGAATGGCTAGCTTGTTCATCCGATCTGTCCGATTCGGCACACCTGGAAGAGCAGTCCACATCGCCGCTCCCAATCAAGGCCGGCCGACGTTTGTGCTGGAGGGCCCAGACTCGTGTCTCTGCAGGGTGAAGCAAGGTTTAAAAGAGGAGATAAGGGAGGTTCCTGAACGTCGGGTTGCGGGGAGAGAGGGTACGTCCGGCGAGAGACGTGGGAGGTCTATTCGCTGGGCGCGGGCTAACTGGATTGGACGATACTTCGGCTTTGAGCCGCTTGCCGCAGCTTTAACCGACGTGAATCTCGGATCCGGTACCGGTACGTCTCCCCCTCAACTGTCCAAACCTTAAAACCGTCCCGGGAAGGGCAAAGGGCGCAACCGAGGCAGATAACGGTGATGGTCGTCGGTTCAGAGGCTGGACGGTCACGAAAACGCACGGGGTCTTCCGTCTCGTCATGCAGGGCAAAAAAGGGTCTCTCGTTTCCCTGCGCGTCCCCAAAACACCGACGTCATGGGCGCTTGGGCCGTCGGAGGCACAACTCCGCCGAGATTCAGATGCGATGTGGGATGCACGCTTCCATCAATCCAGTAAGGCCAAGAACACAAGCACACAACATTCCCCTGTCGTCTCCAAGCTGCACCCTCTGCCCCATTCTTGTCCTGTTTGTCCGTCAACAACGCAGGCTCTCTCATACATGGCGCTCTGCTGACCGCGTCCGCCAGGGCCCATCCATGCTCGCTCCGTCGCCTCCATCTCCTTCCCTAGACCGCTTACCTAGGCTTCCTCTGCCACAGAATGCGCCGTGCCGTTGGGGCACATGAATTTCGCAAGTAGGGACCTGTCTTCACCCTTGGTCTCTTTCCTGAGTTGACATGAGCGTCAAAGGTACTACCGCGGGCCAGCCGTACCACCCAATGAGGCCCTGATAGCGTTCCTCCAACTGGTCAAGACCCAACTGCGTAGGTTCTTTGACCTTCCAACCAGACTCGACGATGCACTTACCAAGAACCACGTGTAGGGGTTCTTCAGGCCAGTCTCTGTCTCACAGATGGAAGCACACTTCATGTAGTCGCGGCAAGCCAAGCCCTTGACGACGATGTTGAGATCGAAAGCGGGGGGCCGCCGTCAGGCTGGTCGCTCGAGTCGGGGGATACGCATCTTTGGATGGACCTTGTTGAGCAGACCATGAATCTCTCGAATGAGACGCGGCCGGGTCGCCGCCTTTTCAAGTCAACTCTTGACGCGAACCAAGATGTTAGGTTCTTCGCCGGACTTCCACTAACCACCGCACTCGGCATACCTATAGGAGCTTTAGTCATTGTGGATACCCGCACTCGGGATATTACAGACAAACAGATTGCTTTTCTAGAAAGGGCCACGTCGCGCAGCATGCAACAACTCGAGTCCCTGCGCGAGATTGAAGTGAAACGTCGCCTGCTCCGCATGTCCGAAGGTATAGACTCGTTCGTCCAACATCGGGAATCTACTAATCAAACGCTGCCTGAGCAACGCTCCTCGGAAGACAATGGGCGCAACGCCAAATCCTTCGTACCCGGCTACCATGACAAGGACGCTTTGCAAGGCAAACACGCAAACACGCCGGATGCCGAAGAGGTCACCACGACCGAAGGCCATCGGGACGTGCAGCAGACGACCACTTCCTTCTCCAACAAAGCAGCCGCCAGCAGGAGGAAGGACGTCGTACCTGGAGAGACCACCTACAGAAAGACGTTTCGACGCGCCGCCGAGATACTGCGCACTTGTCTGGAACTCGACGGCACTTTGTTCGTGAATGGATACATCGGCGTGCGAGGCCCGAACATGCCCACAGGAGAACCTGATGTCGAGCTTCAGAAGGAAAACGTGCAGGTCGAGGATAGGAAGAGAGTGCGGGAAGAGGCCGAGAACAGCGATCAGCCTCATCTGGCCAAGAGAATCTTCACCAGTGCCGACTTCCGGAAAGATGTATACACTCAGAGACCGGCCGAAGTCCTCGGTTTCGCAGTCCGACCGGGAGTTGAGGCTCCTTCGAACGCCCATCTAGCCGAGACTGTTCGAGGCCTTTCGGGCATGGATGAACAGTATTTGCTCCGTTTCTTGCAACGTCACCCGGAAGGTAGAACGTGGTATTTTGACGAAGAGGGCGTGCCTTACCGGTTCAAGAACGACGAAGTACTCACGCCCGAGGAAGACAGAGGCGCAGACAGCGATGGACATCGCCTCGCGAAATGCTTTCCCGGGGTGCGGCAAGTCATCTTCTCACCTCTGACGGACCCGGTGACGCTGAAACATCTGGCTGGGTGCTTCGCTTGGACGCAGAAAGTCTACCCTGTACTCACCGCCGGTAGTGACCTGTGGCAGTTCAAAACCTTCCTCCACAGCGTGGTTGCAGAACTATCGCGACTAGACACCGTCGCAGCTGTGAAGCAACAGGCAGCGTTTGTGTCTTCCATCAGCCACGAACTTCGATCTCCTTTGCACGCCATTCTCGGAGCCGCAGAGTTACTTCACGACACTCAGCTCACTCGGTTTCAGGAAGGGCTCGCAGACACTATCAGTTCGTGTGGCACCACCCTGCACGACACACTTTCCAACGTGTTGAGCTACGCCAAGATCAACGACTTTGAGGAGAAACTAAACAGAGCCCAGCAGAACCAGCCCAAAGACTCGCCATGGGCATTGGAAAACAAGGAAAGCCAAAACGTCCTTCAAGAAGGTCCCACCTCTGACCTCTTCGTCCCAACCGATCTTGCGATGCTATGCGAAGAAATTGTGGAAGTGGTTGAGAGCGGATACATGTACGGCCGAAAGGGTACCAACGGTTCACCGAGTGTTACCTTGGATATAGCGTATCAGGAACATTGGACGTACCTGACCGAACCGGGTGCTCTCCGCCGCATTATGATGAACATCATCGGCAACGCCATCAAGTATTCACCCGAGGGCTCAGTCACCGTCTCACTTTCTGCGATAAGCGGCAAGGAACTCGAGGACACCGATGATGACCCAACGACAAAACCTCTGATGAATGAAGCGGCCGAAGAGAAGCGGTTCGTCATCTTCACCGTTGCGGATTCGGGGAAAGGCATGTCAAAGGACTTCCTCGAGAACCAACTCTTCCTTCCTTTCAGACAGGAACATGCGGTCAAATCAGAAGGTGTTGGGCTTGGCATGTCGATTGTCAAGAGTTTAGTCTCCTTACTGGCAGGCAAGATTGAGGTCCGCAGCGAAGTCAACAAGGGCACAGAATTCAAGATCAGCTTTCCCATGGGAGCCGCGAGTGCCGAGAAGGATGATCTACCGCTCGAGCGCAACGTCGCAATTCTGCGTGATCGCAAATTCACAATAGCCCTTTACGGTTTTGGCTCCGATATCTCCAAATCCATCCAAAATTACCTGGAAGAGTGGTTCTACTGCAAAGTAATGCCTCTTGACAAGTCCAGCGGTCACCGCATGGATATCCTTATTTTAGACGGCACAAACCAAGAAGCGATGGTCAATGCGCGAAAACACCTCAAGAACTACGATCGCCGCCTCGGTGTGGTCAGAATGTATCGCGGCAAGCCCGAGGACGAAGAAGAAGAGTCGGTCAAGTACTTTGCCAAGAACCACACGCTGGAAAGCGTGCCGCGACCCTTTGGCCCATACAAGGTTTCCAAAGCAATCTTAAGCTGCCTTGACCGTCTACGCGAATTTGAGGAATCCGGTGTCGACCCCGACGCCGAAAGCAAGGGGCACCAAGACCCTGCCCCAGAAGACGAGAGCCCTCCAGAGAAAGAAGAAGGATCAAAAGACAGAAGAGAAGTCGTGCGTGAGCACCAGCCACCGCCGTCCAAAGTCGCACGTCAAGGTAACATGTCCTTTCGTGAAAGCCGGAGGCGATCGGTCCAGCTGACCTCTGTGGTGGTAGAGCCGGAATCCGAACCTTCTGCGGAACCAACGCCGCGCCCGAGCATCCTCCTGGTCGAAGACAACCTGATCAACCTCCGGCTGCTGAAGAGCTATCTGCAGAAGAACGGCTACACGAACATCGAGACGGCCGTGGACGGGCAGAAGGCGGTTGAAGCGGTGAGGAAGCGCCGCGAGGGGTTCGATATCATCATCACAGGTAATCATGTCCTTCACCTCAGAGGGTATTCTGTTGACACGCATCCAGACATGTCCATGCCCGTGATGGACGGCTTCGAAGCCGCCCGCCACATCCGCACCATCGAACGCGAACGCACCCTCGACACGCAAAACGAACAAGAGCGCTCCGAGGTCAAGCAGTCGCTGCTCATCGCTTTGACCGGTCTAGCGAGCGTCAACGATCGAGACGAAGCGCTGAAGGCGGGGATTGACATGTTCCTGCCTAAGCCGCTGAAGTTTGATCGGCTGGGGGCTTTGCTGGAGAGCTGGAAGATGGGGCAGGTGAATAGTGACTGAACATAAGTCAAGAAGAGAAGAGATCTTTACGATTATGATACGCACGTTCTATGCTAGTCCTTTGCATGGAGAGCAGCTAGGGTTCGATACGAGGCCAATGACTTACTACAGCATCCGGGGTATTTTTGTTGGAGAATACACACGGAAAGAGGACAATATCACCAAGTACGCCTATCCATTACGGCCACATCGCAAACCCATACCTAGGAAATGAGGCCTTCATCCTTGAGAGTCATGGCACCATTTTGCTCCCGTTCAGGCAGCAGCGATTACTCTTTGCCGCTTACGGTCAGCTTGGACCTTGGAAGTATGAGCATGTCCTCCACTGGTTCTGTCCACTCTCGCGACCCTGCTCCCACTGGATTCATTATACTCCGGGATCGGTTGGCCCCCCTGCGATTGTTACGATTGGGCTCGTAACGCGTCGTAATTGGTACGCAAGATCAAGGATTTCAGGAGATCGTACTTGAACCCGGAATATGTTTATCGCACTAACCGCGTAGCGCGTCTTTGGATTCATATAGACAGGGCTCGTACCACGAACAACGGCAGGGAAAATCGACTACTTACAAGCCGAGAATGGCAGTCTGGCTAGTCCGACGCCCCATCGTTAGTGCTGAGCCGATCTTTGAGGACGGTCTTTTAGGAACACCCATTGTTTGCGTGCGCAGCGTTCAAGCGGGTCTTATGATATTGAACGATGCTGTCAAGAAGAACCCGTCTGACTCCCCTTCCCTCGAGTCGTCGGTAGCGTGATTACCGAGATGTTTTCTGGGAATCAACAGTAGCGGACTGAGATGTAGCGTGTCTGTGTCTATGTCTCTCTTCTTATCGGAAATATGTTTAGGCCTACCCTAGGCAAACAAGAGTCGATGTACCCCTCGGGGGGAAGCGTGTCCTCGTCAATGTGTGTGCAGCGAGGTCGGCGGGCCGCAAGTCCGCTCCCATTGATGGAAAACGCCTGATCAACAACGGCTCGTATCTTTCGCTTGAAATATCAATAGAGGCAGTAGCTGGGGTTGAGACGACCCAATGATCGATACACCGTTGATGAGCTTCTTTGTTGTGTGCTCCAGTTGATGCCTTTATGTCCTACGGTCAATCTGAGCAAACTTCCACCACTCCGCCCTGCTCATCCCGCATGTAGCCTCTTCACAGCAATCGAAAGCAACTTAGGACGGCGAGTGGGATGGTAGATTACGGTTATGGATACCCAGAACTCGAAAGTGAGCGATGCATTGCTGTCAATTGACAAAAGCCGCCCTGACCGAGGGGTATGGGATACAACTTGAAAGGTTGCTCCGCGTATATGCGGGAGTAGGTGTGCTCTAGAGCCTGCAAGAAAAGCTGTGTTCGAGGTCCGTCCACGTACTACTTCCCACCTGACAGCTGGTAACGATCCCGTCATCGACACTGCTCTGATCAACAATTACCGCTACAGTGAATATTGACATGTAGTCCCACGCGTATCCACCTTCTACCCACAAACCATCCTACCAATCTACCATTCCAACCCACCATCCCCCTATCCATCCATCAACCCATTTCTCCACCTCTACTCCTCCTCCCCACCCCCATCCTCCTCCTCCTCCTCCTCCTCCTCCTCCAAAAACCTCAACCCCTCCACCGCCCTCCCCTTACAAGCCCTCTCAAGCGTCAAAAACGCAAAATGCCCTCCAACAACCGGTCTCGCAAAGAAATTCGGCCCCGGAAACCCCCCTCTCCCCTCGGTCAAATACAGATCCGTAAACGCCCTATCCGTGCTCGTCTCGTTCAGCCACACGGCCACCCTGTGCAGGATATCGGTGCGGACCTTTTTGGAGGTGACGGCGGCGGCTTCGAATTCCCAGTCGGACTTTGTGTAGAGGTGGCGGCTGTCGAGGGGGAGGCCGTACTTTTGCATGACGGTGGCGTACCATTTGGATTGGTTTTTGTAGATGCGCGAGGGGATGAAGTTGCCGGAGGAGCGGTCGATGGGGTCTTTTTTGGGGGGTTTGCCGGGTTGGATGGGTTTTTGCTTGTCGTCTGCCGGGCGGTAGTCGGGGGAGTCGTGGGTGGAGGTTGCGTTGCCGGTGAGGGAGGGGTGGAAGCAGAGGACTGCGTCGGCGTAGAGGCTGTAGAGGGTTGTCCAGGAGCCGTACCAGTCGTAGGCTAGTTTGGCGTGGGTGCCGTCGCGGGAGATGCCGTATTCTTCCCATTTCTTGATGTAGGTCTCTGAGATGTTCTAGTTGTTGTTAGCCTTACTCGACGTTGTGCGTACGGTGGATAGGCTTACTTTGAAGTGCTTTGCATCATCAGTCTTGCCAACCAGTTCGGACAGTTCGCTCATTGCCTTGATACCAATGATACCCTTAAGGGCCAGGTTCGTCTGCAGAGCAAGCCAGCCAGCAAAATCATCAGTTGACACTAAGACTATTAGCCATGTTCACCTTCATGCCGAAGCTAGACTTACGTTGGTTATGAGGCTCCAGCGAAAACTCAACCAGATAGCCAGTCCATTGCTCCCACAATTTGTAACTTCTCTCGATCCACTCCTGAGCCTGCTTTGCGCCCTTGGCACCGCCTCCCCAGCTATCGTCCAAGCCGTACATCCCTTCGCGATGCTCCAATGCCGTCAAAGGGAAGACACTCTCAGCGCTTTCATCCAAGTTGCTACTACCCACAGTCGACCAAATTGACTGAGACTCGTGGCCGGCACCGTAGTTGAGGGAGTTTGCCAGAGCCAGTCCCATGATAAGCATGTCCCCACACTCTTCCACCGGCATGTACTCGTCGCGACCGTCGGCATGACCGGTCTGGTTGGGGAAGTGCGCGCCCAAGTCGTGCATACTGTACTTGTTCGGGTACTGTCCGCTGAGCTGATGCTCCAGAAGCGGTTCCAGGAGGTAGGCGAGCCAGCGCGGGTTCGTGTATAGGAAGAATGGGAAGGCTGGGAAGATGACGTCGACTGTTTGACAGTTGCCGTTGGATGAGATCTCCTTCAAGAAGAGCAGTGGGTTGTCAGGCGTG
Source organism: Floridaphiala radiotolerans (assembly GCA_022813185.1). Lineage (NCBI taxonomy): Eukaryota > Fungi > Ascomycota > Dothideomycetes > Floridaphiala > Floridaphiala radiotolerans. Next base: position 331,100 of record JAKLMZ010000019.1, on the reverse strand, counting down.
CCGGAAAAGCTGGTTGCACCCATCACCTGGCGGGCCGAAAGCGCCACAATGTCCACATACTGATCGGAGCCGGATCGATAGGCATCCAGGGCCAGCTGGTCGGAGTAGTTCCTCGCCAGTGCGCGGGCGTTGTTGTAGTCGAGGTAGTGGAAGTTCAGAAGGGCTTCATCGGAATAGAACCAAGACTTCCACAGAGGGCGCATCTTTGTCACGCCCCGTGCAGAGGCATACTGCACCACCTCGTCCTGGATATGGGCGATTGTAAAGGTCACGCTGTCGCTGACAGAAGCTGGCTTGGAGTTGCTGGAGCTACTGGAGCTGTTCCCGGCGAGCTTGAAGGACTTGGAGAAGGCAAAGACGGGCTCTTCGTCCATGATTGTGCGGAAGGAGTTGTCGATCTTGTTCTCAAGAGTTCCTGTTCTCGAGAACCTCTGACGGAGGATAGCGGAAGTACCGCACTCATGGCGGGCATCCTAGATGATTCTCAGTGCTGTCCTTACCTTAATCAGTTCTCAAAGCACTTACCGCAGGCCCGGTGAAGTGCAATGTGCCCCATTCGCTGCGGTCACCCCATTCCACAAAGGGTTGCTCGTCCCGCTTCGTGACCTTCCAGGTCTTCAACGGTGTGCTATCCTTGTAGTTATTGTGCTCCAGGTCCCATTCAATGTGACTGCCTCGGTTTCCACTGACCCATTGCCCGTTCATGTCCATGTAGACATCGATGTTGAAGGTGCCATTGACGAACACGGTAACATACGCTGCCGGAATGGATTGGCGAAGAGTTGAAGTTGGCGTGATAGGCGAGAGAAAGGAGAGAACCAGCTCTAGAGGGTCGGCCGTAGGGTGTTCGGAGGCAGGATTCGGGATGTGGTATGTTAGGTTCGTCGTAGATGCATCGTACTTCGCGCCCAGATAGGTAGCAAAGGAGACATTGTACCTCCTACAGTCAGCATAGGTTCCAGTAAGCATCGGAGTTGCTTACCCTTTACCGCTACCGCCCAAGGAGTCGTGGGGTCTACCGAGCAGTGGGTATACATCCCCAGTTGACGGCACTGAGGCCATCAAGGACAAGCCAATCTAGTTGTTCCATAGCAATTAGCATATCTCCCTCGTGATCGTGGTCCTCCCATGCTTCAAGTGCGGTGGGAGACGTCAACAGTGGCATACCTCTTGGCCTGTCCAGAAGAAGGGCCATTTGCTCCATGGCTCCTCTCTCGCGTTCTGAAGCCATGTGCTCAGGTACGGGTTCCGTACAATGAGTGGTAACACAGGTGGGTGAAGATAAGACACGGCTTCAGCGCTTGCCAGAAGCGCTGCGACACCGGCGCAGATGCTGACCTTCATGGTCGATAAGGGTGTATGGTGGAACCGCGGACAGCGGATGGCACAAGAATGGAAGGGCGGGTTCAGGACCTCACTATCACACTCATGGGGTCACGGAAGAGATAAAGGTGTGGAGAGAATGTTGCAATGGGCACGAGGTCAGATGCCGCTGCTGCCCGTATTCTGATCGAAGCACCTTCCAAGCTTCTAGTTATGCACAGCATGTCATATGAGCCGGCAGAGCTCCACCCACACCACGTCCATGCTGTCAGCGCGCGTGTGTGGAGATGCGGGGGAAGCTTTGCGTTGGCCGGCGCAGCCCTTCCGTGCCTTGCAGAAGTGCGCCCGGGGTGCCGCGGTACGATCCCAGTTCCGTCAACCAGATCCATCATCACGATCTTCTCCGCATGCTCGTTGTTGGTAGACAGCTCTTGTAGCTCGAAAGCTTCACAGGTCTGTTGGAGCACCAAATGCCAACAATACATCCGTAATGGCCAGCCGTGACACGCACGGATACTTCCACTTCATGCCGCAGACGCTGCATCCTCTCCTTGAGCTCGAGGGCTCGAACCACGCCTCCTGGTGGCACACGCCACAATGTCCCTTAGCACACCCACCGAGTTCTCCCTCTTTCTTCTGGGTGACGGTGATGGAGAATTGTTCAGACTGGTCAGATCGAGCTGGCTTCTTGCCCTTAGATGTGTGGCTTCCGCGCGCAGGTCCTTATCGTTAGCCTTGATGTCCATTCCCAGAACTCTCCTAGCCTTGTCCGGAGACGCATAGTGGGCCATCGGTGGTGTTGGTAGCCGTCGAGGGATGACGGGAAGAGGAGGAGCAGGTCTTGCGAGAAATGACTGGAATGTCGATGCTTCTGTATCGTTGAGGTCCAGGGCGTGGCGGCCACTCCAAGACAGCAAGTCGGAAGAGCGACCTGACTTGGCGGGAGATGAATAGGTCGAGACTGGTGCGGAGCCATCAGGATTGGGAGATCTGAGCTCTTCTTCGAGACAGTCAGCTTCCATTCAGGGCTTCGAGAAGCGTCATCAAGGCTTACCTTCCGTGCGGTAGTAGTACTTGAAGGTAACGAAAGGCTTGTCGACGGGGTCTATGAGCGCGTATTTGAAGTACCTCTGTGGGTCATACTTCTGGAGACAGCCCGCTCTCATCATTCTGAAGCCTTCAGCATCAGATAGAGCGTAATAGCCGGCGACGCGAATTTGTAGACTCACTCTATATTAGCACTGCCTTTCTTACCAGGTGTGCCACTGTCCCATTTCTCCGTTTGCTTCGGTACTCTCCTTCTTTCCTTGGCTCTGAAGGCTCTGATCTCCAGCACTCGTTCATCGGCTCCTCCCATCTTCTTGTTCTTTACCGGTGCGGCTGCCTTGGGGAAGCACAGCGCTCTTCGCTCTACACCATCCTTATCCCCGAATAATCCGTAAAGCACGACTCCACAGAACGAGTTTTCTTGTCCGCAACCCCAGCTCACCGTATGCTTGCCATTCAGGAAGAGCTTGAAGTAGTAGAAGTGTGTAGGTGGGTCCGGCACGGGCGTGACATAACGTATCATGAATTGCGAGGTCGGACAGTATGGGACAATGACCGAGATTGTGGTGGGAGTGGTGTCGCCTGTAGCATCGTCAGGCAAGTATGGGTATTCCGGGAGACGCTCAAAACCGAACGACGCGCGCAGGTCGATTTCTATTCCGAGGCAGGACGGCATGATGCTGGTGCTGCAGAGTAAGTGGTTTGAAGAGATTTTCTGATCATGGAAGCAGTGCAGTAAGTGGGTGTTTGCTCAAGTTGTTTGCTTCGTGCTGTATGGTGGCGATATCAGAAAGGGAAGGAGCAGTGTCATGTTACAGTTTTCGCTTCATATCACTTTTCCACCTCTGGAATGACGATGAGCACTTGTTGCCTGTAGGACCGAGGTAACCAAAATAAAGTAAGTTCGTTTCATCATTTTCAACATAAGACTTTCCGCGGCCCTACAAAGAAGCCATTGAGATCTAGTTCTCAAATCGCATATCAATGTCTCCATTACCACCGCGCGCCAGCAGTGTCTCTTCACGCTTATGCGATTAGCGTCAGGAGGATCGGTCAGAAGAAGCTTGCGATTTCTATCGTGTTCAAGGGTTCACTGACAGTGGAGCGGGCGAACAATGGTCTGGATATCATGAAGAAGTTCGGAACAGCAGCATCTGCCTCAACAACGTCGGCGAATATATTCTCCAAGCTGTTGATTGCTAAAGAACAGGATAACTCATGTGGGTACATCATATTGACAAATACGCGGGTTTGAGGACAGGTGTTAAGCTATAGAAACATTCGTCTACGTAGTACGTCTTTGAAATGAATGTTGAGAGTGTTACACCACTTGGCAGTATCACGATCGCGATTTGGCTGCAAGGTACCGCGCTGCATCATGCACTTGCCCGATTTGGGAACACGGAACAGAATGTTGACATGCCTACGTCACCGACTGCCCCTCAATTCTATATCATTGAACACTTGCTAGAAGTTGATATTGCACGACAGCTCGTAAGTCCTCAAGTTCTTGTCTCCTGATTCCTCTCTTTCGACTGCACAATCGCAAAAATGGCCCAGTCTCAGAACCTCAAGTTCATCGTCACAGGCGCGGCTCAAGGCATTGGTCGTGGCCTGTCCAGAAAGCTTCTCCAGTCTGGTCACAAAGTCTTCCTCGTGGACATGAACAAAGATGAGCTTTCCCATACCTGCTCTACCTTCGAAGAGCACAAGATCCCGTCCGACTCGTACAGCTACGGTATCTGCAACCTCCGGGATCGAAAGTCTATCAAGTCAGTCGTAGAAGAGGCATCCAAGTTCTTCGGAGGCACATTGGACGTCCTTGTGAACAACGCTGGCATCAAGTGGGCTCACTGGCAGAACGGCAAGCAGTTCTGGGAGGATGATGGCAGCATCGAGGATCAATGGGATGCTTACGTTGAGACCAACTTCAGCGCGCCGTTCCTCATGTCCAGATACTGCGTACCACTCCTGAAGAACAGCGACAACCCCAACATCATCCACATCTCTTCGTACAGGGCACGTCAGAGTGAGCCAAACCAAGAAGGATATGCTTCCACCAAGTCCGGCATGCTTGGTCTCAACCACTCCATGGCCGTTTCGCTGTCACCCCTCGGCATCCGTGTCAACACCATCCTTCCAGGACACATCAACGTTGACATGGAGAACTCCAAGGGTGATGAGGAGGGACAGACCTGGGAGGGGGATTTGAACAAGACGACCATTGACTATCACCTGACGAACCGATTCGGAAGCGTGGACGACATCTATCTGGCGGTGGACTACCTTACCAAGGCAGGTTTCGTGTCTGGATCAGAGCTGATGGTGACTGGAGGTGTCGAGAAGAAGAAGGCACACCCATCAGGCATGCCTCTGCCGCCAGTCAAGGGTGTAGCCGACTGATGAACTTGCTGGGCGAGGTGCATGCGGCAGTGGTGCATCTTTAAGATTGTGAGAGGACAAGAAGTATTAGTCCTGTACCCATAGATAACTGAATCAGAGTGCTGCCAACCAATTGCTATATACCACAGTATCGAGGCTTGTTATAGGAATCCCATGTTAATGTCGAATGTTGACCAAATGAAGCAACGACTCAACGGCATCGGCGGGATACAGGGTCTGTGATTGGCGAAGCTTCCAGAAAGAAGGCGGGAAAGGAACAAACGAAAAAAGTACGTCCAATGCCGGCAGCTGGACGTTAAAGACGAGCCCAAACGACGAGACCGCAGTGCAATTCCCCGGCCATGTCATATTCACTCTTCAGCCTTCTCCAGAAACACCGTTCTGCAGCTCAATCCGACTAGGAATCCCTTCCTTCGTTGCACACCCACATGTACTGTGAGAGAACCACGGCTTTGGTTTAGCTTTTCTTGTGTCGCAGCATTCCTCGACTTTTGTAACCATCCCATCCCGGTCTTTGTGGTCAAGAGGAACCCGTAGCGCCCGTTGAACCACACACTTTGCTCGCCTTCGTTACTCGGAGTTACTAAACTCTAATTTTTCAATGGTTCTGCCTAAGCTTTTTACGTCGAAGAAGAGCAGCGCAGCACACGACGACAACCCACCCGACAACGCAACACCGCCCTCTTCACCGGAGAAGAAATCTACCAGCGACAGAGAGCAGAAGAAGAGGCCTCTTCCACATCACAAAAAGTCCTCGAAATACTCAAAGTACGACCGGGACTCGCACCCACTCAATTTGCCGCCTGACGAGCTGCGGAGGCTCTCCCAGCAATACAGCGAACGCTCAAACAGCATGGACGTCGATCCGCAAACGGCGTCTTCGCCGGTGCTTTCACCTCAAGTTCCAACTCCCGTGCAAAGCCCTGCACCGTCAAATCCAACGGTGAACGGGACGAGCAAAAAGACGGAAGACCCAACTCCTCCACCACCCCCTCCTCACAGAACGCCAACAAATCCGCTTCCAAAGCAACCTTCCCCGCCAGTTGAGAATGCTGGGGTAGACGCAGAAGCGTTCAAGGCTGCAGGCAACAAGTTCTTCAAGGCCAAGCAGTATGACAAGGCTATACAGGAGTACAGCAGAGGTATGGGTTGCTGATCGAAAATGCAACGTACATGTACGCTTGCAGGATCCTATGCTAACATTCTTTGCCAGCCATTGAGGCAGATCCCACTTCAGCAACATACAGAGCCAACCGTGCGGCGGCATACATGTCGGCGAACAGGTTCGTGGAAGCATTGGAGGATGCAAAGGTTGCAGACGAGCTGGAGCCGGACAACACAAAGTTCTTGCTCCGGTTGGCACGAGTATACACAAGTCTTGGCCGGCCAAAGGAGGCGTTGGAGACATTCGACCGGATAAGCCCACCACCAACCGCCAAGGACAAATACCCGGCGGTACAGATGCTACAACACTTGCAGGGAGCGGAGGCAGCCTTGAGAGACGGTACATCTGGGTCGATGGTATTGCATGCCTTGGATCAGGCGGAGAAGAACCTTGGATACGGGGTCATGCCGCCGAGGAAGTGGAGGCTTATGCGAGGAGAAGCATACCTCAAAATGGGAAATGCGAATGCATTGGGAGAAGCAGAAGGCATTGCCATGTCGCTCTTGCGAGGAAACAGCCAGGATCCTGAAGCACTTGTTCTACGGGGCAGAGCACTCTACGCACAGGGCGACAATGCCAAGGCTCTACAGCACTTCCGGCAAGCGATCAACTGCGATCCTGATTATAAAGACGCTGTCAAGTACCTGCGGATGGCAACCAAACTCGACCGGATGAAGGAGGACGGGAACAGCCTTTTCAAGAACGGAAAGTATCAGGACGCGGTGGACATGTACTCGCAAGCGCTGGAGGTGGACTCCACCAACCGAGGGACGAACTCGAAGATATTGCAGAATCGTGCTTTGTGCTACATCAAGCTCAAGCAGTACGATCAGGCAATTGCAGATTGCAACCGCGCCATCGAGCTGGATCCAACTTACACCAAGGCTAAGAAAACAAGGGCCAAGGCGCTTGGAGAGTCTGGCGACTGGGAAGAGGCCATCAAGGAATACAAAGCCATACAAGAGGCTGACCCCAACGACGCCGGCATTGCACGAGAGATCCGGAACGCTGAGCTTGAGCTCAAGAAGAGCAAGCGGAAAGATTACTACAAGATCCTGGGCGTTGAAAAGGATGCCTCGGACAACGACATCAAGAAGGCATATCGCAAGCTGGCCATTGTCCACCACCCCGACAAGAACCCTGATGACCCGACCGCTGCAGAGCGTTTTAAGGACATTGGTGAGGCTTACGAGACTCTGAGCGATTCTCAGTAAGTATATACCCGAGCTCTTTGCGAGGATACACAACTGACATGCTCGTAGGAAACGTGCCCGCTATGACAGCGGCGAAGACCTCATCGATCCGTCCGAGATGTTCGGTGGCGGCGGCGGCATGGGTGGCTTCCAAGGCGGTGGTATGAACATCAGCCCAGAGATGCTCTTCAACATGATGGGCGGCGGCGGAGGTGGTGGCTTCAGCTTCCAAACCGGCGGAAGCCCCTTTGGAGGAGGCATGGGTGGCAGACCGCGTGGAGGGTCACAATTCGGTGGTGGAGGTTATCCCTTCTAATCGCTTCATGACAACTCGGAGAGTCATTGATCTCACACGACGCCATATACTATCACGCAGCACAGCATTGCATAGGTCCAGGTGTTTTGAATTGGTTCATTGGCCAGCACCTATAGATTTTTGGGTCTCGTAGACTTTCCTGGACCCTAGTTAGACTTTCCTTGGGCATCACAGCTCTTTGGTATTTCTTGGTCGTCTCTCGGTGCGATTTCTTGTACATTACTGTCATGGGTCGGTGTGGGCATGAAGCTGGACATACTGGTCTCGCGTCCACATAATGTTAAGAACTCGCGGTGGTCGCTGAATCTGCATCGTCCCTTCCAGTCCATCACAACGCATCTCCTCTAAACCAACAACGATAATCGTTATACCAGCCTCCCGGATCCCAGCCTTATCGTTTGTTTATCGCAATCGATAAAAACATGCAACGAGCACGTGCTGCAGATTGCCATATGCAGCCAACAACGTTTGACAAGTCAGGCGGTCAACAGGACGGCCAAATAACATGCGCAGTCCTGGAGAAGATCGATCAATGGGAAAAACAAGGAGGCAGAAACGGTGCACGCACCCCATATGAGCGCAGTTGCCAACGCATATTGACTGCAAAAGCACCTTGCCAAGACCAGCTGTGGCCAATCAGAAAACAGACTTGTCAATGTTTACAGCCATTTGCTGCAGAGTGATTCAACTGTCAGCGAATGACGGCGGGCGGAACACGGCAATTGAGGGGGAAATGCGTCGTGTTTACATGCAAATCGTCGCTCGTCCAACCGTCGATTTTCTGGACATCGATGGCGAGGAAGCAGGATGAGGATGTCCTTCATCCCTCGCGTCGAAGGGAACGACGGGAGGTTCCTCGCGCTTTGAATTTTATCAAGGCTTCCTTGTCATGGTCTTGGAGAACTAATTGCAAATTTCGTTTCAGAAGGCCTCAGCCAAAGGAGAAAACAGGGCATTTGACTTATCGGAAGTTGAGGGGTGGGCTTGCAGAACGCTTTTTCGGCTCGGCTCGCTTCCCGGGGAGTTGGGAAGCAACCTTTTTTCTCTTCGACATCCTCGACAAAACAGTAAACAACAAACGGATGACGACCGGTCTTGCAAACGACAGCACATTGACGACGTGCGAACGACAAGTGTGACACCTACATTTGAGCTTTTGTTTTTGCGTCCCTTTAGCGACATATGACCACGATATAATCCGACACAGCGTATTTTAAACCGCTCAGCTCTCCTTTACGATCCCGCTGGAGCTCAGCTCCTAAACACGACGACCACCCCGGACCCGACCAGGCAACAGCCCTCATTGCAACGCAAAACAGCACCAGACCCTTCGCAAACACTCCAGACCTCATGTTCTCGTCACAAGAACCATCACCAGCGCATCCACACGACTTCTCATAGCGCGACAGCCTCCAAACTCACCGCAACACCTCCAACACCACCAAACCCCCTAGCAACCGACCTCTCCATCGCCCCTAACGCGCACCACGCGCACCCCCGTGTCCCCAAACATGGACGACGCACCCCCACCACCCCCTCCCCCCCACGGCGCAAACCCCAAATCCTCCTACAACGCCCAATCCAGCGGCGGCCTCCCCCCCGGCAACTACGACATCTTCATCATCCCTCCGCACAGCTCCGGCTCCGGCTTCCTGTACCTGCCCTCGCTGCAACCGCAGCGGAACAGCTTCCTGGCGGGCGTGGCGTCGACGCTGCTGGTCTTGGGGGTGTGGACGCTGGTGAGCCCCATGTTGAAGGAGTGGTTTGGCACGATGCAGAGGAGTGGGGGGATGAGTGGGATGTGGGCGCTTGTGGGCGTGGCGGCTGTGGGGGGGTGGGCTTGGGGGAGGACGTTGGTGGAGAATAACGCGAAGGAGAGGGAGAGGGAGCGAAGGGAAAGGGAGGGGGATGGGGAGGGGATGGGACAGGGGCATGATAGGGGGAGGGCGAGGAGCGGTGGCGGGAGTAGAGGGGGTTTTGGGGGTGGTGCTGGGCCGTACGAGCACGCGAATGGGCATGCTGGTGCTGGGCATGGTGGACACTCGCAAGGAGGATTTCACGGGCATGGGCAGGGGCAGCACGAGGAGAGGCAGAGGGCGAGTAGTCATCATGCTCCTCCTCCTCCGCCTCCGCCTCCGCCACCACCCCCTCCCCCAAGGGAACCCAGTCCGCCTCCGCCTCCACCTCCTCCTCCACCACCGCCGCCGCGAGAACCTACACCTCCACCACCTTCACCGCCCGAACCTCCGAAACCCGATCCACCCAAAGCCAAACCATCAGCATCCGCGGGATGGGAGAAAGCACGCGAAGAAACACGAAGGAGGGAAGAAGAGCGGCGTCGACGAGAAGAAGCCGAAAAGCGACTGGAAGAGCTACGGAAGCGGAAAGAGGAGGAAGAGCGGCAAGCGCGGGCGAAAGCCGAGAAGGAGAAGTGGGAGAAAGCCCGAGCACGGGAAAAGGAGGCCAGGGAAAGAGAAGCGCGGGAGAGGATAGCAAGGGAGAAGCTAGCCAAGGAGAAGGAAGCGCGGGAGAAGGACGCCAGAGAGAGGGAAGCGCGGGAACGGGAGATGAAGGAGAAGCTCGAGCGGGAGATTAGGGAGAAAGTCGAGCGCGAAGAGAAAGAAAAGCGGGAGAAACTCGAGGCCGAATTGCGCGAGAAAGCAGCACTGGCGGAAGCAGCCCGCCTCGCCAAGATCCTCAAGGAGAAGGAAGAGCAGGAGAAGAAGGAAGAAGCTGAGCGCAAGAAGAAGGAAGCCGAGCAAAAGGCCACCACCTGGGAAGCCGACCGCGAAAAGGAACGCGAAGCCCTCCGCCAACGCGCCCGCGACCTCCAAGAGAAGAACGCCCAATCCCGCGCCTCCGTCTCCGGCACCGGCGTCGGCGAAAGAACCTACCTCTACCCCGGCGGCCGTCCGCCCCCCTCCGTCGTCTCCTCGGCAGGAAACTCCCCTACAAAACCCACCGCCGCCGCCGCCGCATCAGCAACGTCCACCCCCTCAAAACCAACAGGCACCTACCAGCGCCCGACCGCAAAATCCTACGCCGACGAACAATCCAGCACCCACTCCTTCCGCCCCTACGACACCCCCCCTTCCCGCGGCAGTCGCCCGGCCGGCGCTGCATCGTCCACCTACAGCGAATCGTACGCCCCCTCCGAGTCCACCGCTCGCACCACGCCTCCCCCTAGCGTGCGAGGGCCGTACGCCACAAACGACGTGGACAAGATCGTCATCAAGGCGGTGTATCTGTTCAACGATCTGTTTCCGAAGCCGGTGGCGCAGCTGGTTAGTGGGGTGGGGGCGGTGAGCGATGGGTTGATACTGCGGATGGGGAGTGAGGGGCTTTTTGTGGATGATGATGTGAGGAAGGTGGGGCAAAGGGAGTGGGACGTTAAGGCTTGGACGATTAAGATGGTTGAGGTATGTCCTTCTCTTTATTTTTCCGCCTGAGGACCGGCAGAAGTGACGATGTGAAGGAGTAGTGGATGAGAAGCTAACGAAGTGTAGAACGCAGAGATCGCCGGCAAACGCATCTTCAGAGCAAATATTCGAGATACCGACGGCAAGAAGTACGTCTTCATCCTGGACAAAGAGGAGGGCTACAAGGTCGACCTCGCCCTAGGGAAGATGAGGAAAGGAAGCCAAGTAAGAGCGCTAGGCGTGAGCGTCATGCCACAGAACGAAGCAAAGAACCTGTTGAACATGCTGGGGTGGTAAACATCCCTTATATCGTGCTGTTGTCAAATAGCTATGCGCAGGTAAGAGGAGGAATGCGGACAACGGAAGCAAGGAGAAAGGCAAGCACAGGAACTTGACCAGGAGGAATGGACGGATATGGGAACTTATCAGCGTTCGGAACATTCTTTCTTGTCATATTCGTTCGTACTTGCATAGCGGATGGAGTTTTCTTTTTTTCCCGCATGGGTATGGTGAACCGAAATACCCTCTTTTCACTCGTTTGGTTTCTGTGTGGTTGGCGTATGAAGAGGAAAAAAACATACCCCCGTATATCGAGTGCTTGGTTTGAGCGTACTGTTGATGTTGGGGAGTTGGTGTGGATTGTTTATGAGGAAGTGGAGCGTGTTATGTATGAGCTGTGTATATGTGGATGATGGTATATAGAGGTGGCAGCTGACGAGGAGGCTGGTGTAGATAGGGACCAAAATGGGGACATCAACAACACTATTGGTGTCTTCATTGAGACGTGCTATGCAGCAGATGTTTAAAGTACTTTTGTAACATGATACAGTTCGCAACGCGTTAGGAATATCCGCGTTCAACGCTTAACCTGCCCGGGGTTCCTTTGTTGTTCCCCCTCGTTCTCTTGTCACAAAGTGGTAAGCCGCAAGTCAAATGGTCAGAGGAGCACTTTTTGATACGGACGTGAAGGATATCCGGAACGGAAAAGGACTGGGAAGGAAGAGGATGACGTGCTCGCAGCTGCATCTCCTGGTCTCAGGAAGCAGAGTATTGTGGTTTCTTTGATAACAACGACAAAAGACGCAGAAATTGCCTACTCCCCTAACTATAAACCTACGATATAACGACGTGCCATTCTTGAAGGATTCAGATATATGAGCGGCGTTCATCTCACTTACCTACCTACTGCGAAGAGACTTGCCAATACCTGTTCAATCTTCTATTTCGAAGCTTTACAGCTCCTCCGTTATGTTTTGTTGTGCTCTCGCTCGTCTGCGGCATCTATCTGTCCTGCCCTTATAACGGTGCAGTAACACACAGCACGATGTCTCTCAAATTCTCCGGTCCTTCACAATCGGAGAACATCGAGTCACTGCATACCATAAGGCTGAGATGTGGTGGGTGCAGATCTCACATGCGTCGTTTCAACCCGACGTCATCTGGTCACCAAACTTGCATCCCGAGCAAGATTTACAGCCACTATCCCTGAGCACATCCGTCACAAGCCACACATCAAGAAAAAGATAGGTAGTAGGTCATGGATGGTGGGTAGGTTTTATATCATCGACTCGTTTTCTCAGTCTGTTCCTCTTCTTCATTTTCATTTACAATATTGATACCCCTTAAGTCAACTGTATCCCAAAAAGCAGCTATTAAGACCAATACAACTTTATCCATATCAACGTACACCTACAAGATGGCCGAGAACCCCAACCAGAACCAACAGAAGCAAGGCTACGGAGCCTGGGCCAAGGAGTCCTACAACAAGCAATACGAGAACTGGGTCCCCTGGATGGAGGACCAATATCTGAGATGGTTCGGCAAAGACAACAAGGCCTCCTACGTCGCTAAGGGTAGAGTTCTCCCATCTTCCCCCTTCCCTCCGTCTCTCTGCCATCCCACATTCTAACCGCCCACAGACGAGCTCGGCAAAACCAAAGTAACCGGCATCAAACAAGTCGACCAACTCCAAGACGACGTCAACAACCTCGTCGGCAACCAAGTGGGCAAAGGCGGCCTGGCCCAACCTCTTGGAGACTTCGCCTCCAAGGAAGGTCTCAACCGCGCTGAGCGCGGTGGGAAGGACGAGCACGGGAGCTATGGAGGTCCGTTGGGGGGTGTGACGGATCCGGTCGTCGATAACAGCAAGAAGGCCGGGAGTGGGGTTTATGACGGGGCTGCTAGTGCGGGGAGCAGTGTTACTTCTGGGGCGAAGAATGCGGGAGGGTATATTGGAGGGTTCTTCGGGGGGAAGAAATAGGGGTTGCTTTCAAATGGGGATTCGCCTTCAGCAGAAGGGCAGAATGATGATGAGTGGGACGACGGTGGAGGTTGATTACGAACTTATGATATCCGCACGCGATTGTTTGAGTACCAGATAGATTGGAACATGCTTCTTACATGCACTTTGCTTGAGTTGCGGAGGGAATGAACTCTACTTTTTTCCTCTCTTGACCCTCTCAAGTACTTTTGAACTTTGACGTCATCGCTTGAAACATTGAGGATCTCAATTCTGCAATTCTGAGCTCAGATATAGTTGACTGTATCCGAGAATATAGGAACAGTGAAGACGTGCCCTGAGAAGCACCAGACTTCCCACACTCATCCAAACTTCATAGTCAAAACGGCGTACCATTTCAACGCATGTCATCTGTCCCTGCTAAGCTGCGCCAGGAGTAGCGCCGACAGGGGTACGTTCTTGTTCTTCACCACACACGACACACGCCGCACCTTGGAAACCTGGAGTAACCTGGATATAACCCTGTGGCTTTTCTTTCAATATGGCTGTGCACACCTCCCCCCGAGCCATTGGCACACTCACACACTCACCACAATGGTCCACCTCTCCAAACCCGGCCCCGACACCGGCGTCTTCACCACCGAAGAAGTCCGCCCCCGAACCAAGCCCTGCAGGGTAACCTCCCGCGTCATCGCCTTCCCCAAAGACAACTACACCTCCCCGCCCAACGTCGCCGCGGGCATCAAATCTCTCGACCTCTCCCACCTCGCCCCCGTCCGCGCAAACCTCATCGGCTCCGACATCACCTCCTCCACCTTCAAAATCGCCTTCGAGACCTGGGGCCCCGACAGCAAGCTGTACGCCGCGAGCGCGACGTGGATCGAGCACAAGGCCGCGGCGAAAGACTGCCATTTCGGGCAGTTTGACACGAGGGATGTGAACCCCGCGGATGCGCCGCAGCAGGAGACGGCGCTGGAGTTTAGCTTTCCGAAGCCGTTTAGGGAGGCGCCGCAGGTGATTTGCTGGCTTAATAGGCTGGACATGGAGAGCGGGGAGGACTACAACTACCGCCTCAGCGCGTATGCGTCGGGGGTGAGCAAGGATGGGTTCACGGCGCACCTGGATGCGTGGGGGGATTGCCAGCTCAACGGGGCGGCGATGTGCTGGATCGCGTTTCCGCGGAATAAGAGGAAGGTTGCGTCGGGGACGTTTAGCACGAGCGATGTCAGGCCGTGGCATAACCCGCGGCCGAAGAATAGCGCGAGGGTGAGGTTTCCGCAGGGGAAGTTTGCGGGGCCGCCGACGGTGCTGGTGGCGTTGAACATGCTGGATTTGGCGGGGAATGCGGATTTGAGGGTTAAGGTGGAGGTGAGCGATGTTGATCAGGAGGGGTTTACGTGGCATTTGGATACGTGGGATGATTCGACGATGTATGCGGCCGGGGCGAGCTGGATAGCGTTGGGGTTTGAATAGGCTTGAGCGATTGATCAAGAATGCACTGCAGGCACCGCGGTTTGTAAAGTATGTATATGTTCATTAAGATGACGTTGATGATGGATGTATATATTGCTCACCTCTTGCTTGCGCGGGTTATTTGATGCATTGGCTTAACTTGTAGATCTTTTCATGGCTTTGTATTTGAGATGTCAATGCGAATGACTATTTCAAGCATTGGTTGTTGTCCGTTCAGTTCATTCTTCTCAAGATGCTACTTCAGTTTGGGATGCGTAATATCCATAAGGATGCCGAGCAATCCAAATGATCTTACGGGACTCCCAGGAGTCATCGACCTCTGCGGTACCCTAACTCCCTGGTACTAGGTTGCTGGATTTCTCTACAGTACTATCGCACGTTCGTCGTCTGATCCATGGTACGCTACATCGTGCAAGGCCGATTGTTCGGCCCAATAGTGAACTATGTTGTCTCAAAACTAATGGGAACTCTGGTTCTGTACCAACTCTGTGGCTGCGAAAAGATATAAATGCTTTTCTCTTCGTCTATGTACACTTTCCTATCTTGAAGTTCAAGTTACCTTACCCAGCTCCAAGTGTCTGCGTTTTCTCGTATACTCAACTTACAAGCCAATCAATACATCAAACACGGAGAGCAAAAGCGTTACCCGATTTAGCTTATCGTCTCATCTGACCATGGAGAACCCCTTCGATCCTACTAGTCCAATCTTTGGTGCAATGCCGTCCGGCGCCCCGGAAGTGCAGTGTCAGAGGTGTGCAAGACTAGACGAACAGATCGCCGACGTCCTAGCGAAAGCAGAGCAAGAGCAGAGAGAGCTAGAAGACGAGCAAAAAGAGCGGGATGAACTCGCGAGAGAGATAAAGAGGGATTTCAGGCAAGGCCCGCACTATACGACGCACAACCCGGAGGGGATTAGGAAACGGAGGGAGAACAACGCGAGATTTTTGAGGCTGAGGGAGGCGGCGCTGAGAAGGAAGGAGCGGAATGATGGTGGTGTTCCCGAAGGGCTTGATCATCGGGTGGCTCATCTGCTGGAAAGGGCGAGACGGTGTCGGGAGGTTGGTGCGATGGACCGATCGAGGAACTTGTTGGATATCGTTGCTTCTATAACGGAGAAGGGACAACCGGCAGTAACTCCCATCCATAAATTACTTCCTCAGAGTCCAGCTATGTGGTTCAAAGCTGGCAGCACGGCGACTCAGAACAACAGAAGTCCTCAAGGGACCGCTCCAAGTAACGTCGTCTCCACCGGAAATCTTGGCAACCACAACATTGCAACCGAAGCCTCGGTGACCATGATGATAGGTCAGCTCAGCATAGCAGACCAACAGTCAGCGTTTCCTGCCAGCCACACAAGACCTTCTAGAGTCTCCAAGCGGCGTCCGCGCCGGTCGTTGTACGGGTCAAATGACCGAGGAATACCGGATATGTGGCACAGGTCGACCAGGCGTTTGAGTGCCAACAGCGGCCGCTTCGTCTAGGCGATGAGCATCTAGTCTACGACATGCGATACTTTTCGATACCACCTTCGACGGTCACTGAGAGACTTGTCGCGCGGCACGGTTAGTTGTGGTTGTTGACGCGCTTCGAAGCAGAAATGTACTTGGTAGGAAAGGAATAAAGCCACGGATCGGGCACAAAGGACAAGAACAGATGCACTGGTCAAGACATCTTTTCAATCTCAACGGAACATGGCAACATCTTCTGGGATGACTGTCAAGCGAACAGAAATACTTCTGAGAAACTATTTAGGCGTTTTGTGACTTTCATCTGAGATACCTGAATCAAATATCATTTCCAATGCTGTCATGATTGCAGTCACCTGACCCTCCTTACCATCTACTGGCCTTTGATTGGCTGACCATCCAGCCTCCCTCTCGTCCTCCAACCTTGAGTTCCAGCCAGACTTCAGCTCCCAACATCAGCGCCTGCTGCAGCCATCTCCAAGGTTCCAGCCAAACAACTAACTGCCCGCACTCCAAACTTATGCGGATGGCTTTGAGTCCTATGTGATGATCGTGCAACGAGCTGCAAAAGGTCGAGCATGCCACTTGGCGCAGACGCCCTGCTGTTCAGCTCTTCTAGGCACACTGAATGAAGCAGAGCTGCACGTAGAAGCTGAAACACATGTTTGCCAAAGGCAGTGTAGGGTCTAGATTATATGTCCAGCCTCTCCTCGTGTGTCTTTCCTCTCTCTCCACTCTTTCATCATTGCGTGACTTCAGCTAGCTGTCAGCAAAATGAAGTTTCCCATCATCGCTGTCGTGTCTTTGATACCCCTCCCCTTTGCATCCGCCTGGGGTGATCTCGGCCACTACACGGTTGCTCTGCTGGCTCAAAAGTACCTGGATACCAATGGAACTCGGTTGATCAAGCAACTACTCGCAACGGAACCAGGCAAAGACCTCGCAGATATAGCTCTCTGGGCCGACGAGGTCATCCGTGCGCCAAGGCCCATTGGCCGCAGCAACACAAGTCACTGGCATTATATCAGTACTTAGACCTATCCATTATCGAAGCTGCCAGGATTGACGTCGCTGATGATCCACAGATGCAAACAATGGCGACCCACCAACGCACTGCACGCTAGAATACAGCCGTGACTGCGACCAACCCGGCCGCCCACCAGGTTGCATCGTCTCCGCCATCACAACCATGACTTCCGTAATGCTCGGCACCGACACCTCCGAGAAATGGACCGGTAAAGTCCTCTCCTTCTCCCTCCCCGCTTCCTCCCTCTCCTCCCACACATCTTCCCTCATCACTACATACTGACACCCTGACAGACGCCCTTAAATTCCTCATCCACTTCCTCGGCGACATCCACCAACCCCTACACACCGAATTCCTCCTCCGGGGCGGAAACGACATCAAGCCCATGTGCTTCTACACCCGCTGCGCCAAAGACATGGACTTGCACGAGATCTGGGACTCGATGATCCCGAGGAAGCTGAATGGGTTGCTTGGGCGGAGTACGAGTCCGGCGGAGGAGAAGGTGGCTGCTGAGCTGTGGGCTGAGAGACTTTTCACGAGGCATGGGAAAGGCGGGATGGGGATGGGAGCGGGGGTTGGTGTAGGTGCTGCGGAGGAGTGCACGGATGTGACGAAGGCGAGGGAGTGTGCGGTGCAGTGGGCGAGGGAGATTAATGGGTTTGAGTGCTCGGGGAAGGTGTTTACGGGGGCTTCGAGGAGTATGATTAATTCGACTGTGGGGGATGAGTACTATAACAAGGCTGTTCCGGTGGTGGAGGAGGTCATTGGGAAGGCGGGGATGAGGCTTGGGAGGTGGATTAATGGGCTTGCTGCTCATGGGAGGGTGTTGGGGATGGAGCAGCAGGGAGGGTTTGAGGGTCGTGAGGAGTTGAAGTAGTTAAGCAGTTTGATCTTCGTGCGGAAAGGACAATCGCCTGTAATGGAGTAAGGTATACTATGTAGTAATCATATGAAAAAAATGACTTTGACCCTCGTGAACAGACAATGCTGTTCGAAATACTACATAGATACTGAATCTAGTTTCAGATCAGAGTAGCTTCACGATGAAATCAAACCAATTCGAGCTTTGTATAAATATCGTACTTGTGATTACGTGAGTTCGCCCTCAGAACGTCTACACAACAAATGGAAGACCACCAGTAGGGCAAAGCTCTCTGCCTTCGGGCATGCAGAGCAGCCCTGCTAGAGCTCTGCATAAGATACCTCGTTCCGATGTTTTCAAGGATACACGTGAGTACATCATCTTGTCGGCACCTTATATAGCTTAGCATAGCTTAATCCAGCCTCAGCATAAAACGAGTCACCATCACAGCATCCACAGGACCACAACACGCTTCGCAGCCGGCTAAATCTCCTTCAACAATGACCTCGGAGGTCGCCTCTCCCATCCTGCACCATCACCATACAGACCTGCCCTTTTGCGCACACCCAACGATATCGCCGCCTGACTCGACGCCCTGACGTTCCTCCACCGACACCGACCGCCAAGCCCCGCCACCACCACCCAGCGATCCCAAAATCTGCCACCTTTCCATCGACTTGCCTAACTCGGACTGGAAGGTGCGTCAACACAGGCACATCACTGGTTCGCCAAGGGTGCTTGACGATGCTTGCGCGTTCTGTGGCTTTCCACTCTCCTCCAACTACCGAACAGCGGAGCTCCCCATTGGACGGGACAACGAGGTACACCTGAAAATTCAAGGACGGGAAAGGAAAACGAGCCCTCCGTGGGCGTCCCAAGCCGGAGCGGTATCCACGCGAGTCCTGCGACCATGTGCTTGGCAACTGCTATCGCGATTGGTCAATTGGACGACCTTGATGGACAACTGGGTCCCTTGCAGGACAGCTGAGCTTTGCCGCTATCGTCGACGGCTAGTGGATTTCTGCAGGTGCTTGATGTCATTGGGAAGGTAGCTTTTGCCAGCTTTGGGGAGCTCTGCGGTTTCGCGCTGCGCGGGCAAGACGGGTTGGGGAAAGATTCTATGGGATGGAGGGAAGGGTATATAGGTGGTGGGATCCCCGGTCCGCTCCAGGGCTTTTGAAAGCTCTGCTTCAAGTTCATCTACAGCTCTGTTCATCAAGATGCGTTCCTCAACCTTGACCGCCACGCTCTCCCTCGCCGCCTCTGTCGCAGGCCTCAACATCCTGCTCGGCAACGATGATGGCTTCGGCTCTGCCCAGATCCGCGAGACCTACCGTCTGCTCAAGGAGTCTGGTCACCAGGTCCTAGTGGTTGCTCCCGTCGACAACGAGTCTGGCCAAGGTGGTCGCTCCGTCTTCACCAACAACCGCACGCTTGCTGTGCCGTCCGAGTACAACCTCGTCCCGGCTGGTGCCCCTAGCGTGGGACAGGACCCGACCGATCCCAACATCTGGTACTACGCCGGCACTCCGGCTGCCTGCGCGTTCGTGGGCATCGACTATGTCGTCCCAAGATACTGGCAAAACCGCACCATCGATCTTGTTGTTGCTGGACCCAACTTTGGCACCAATCTCGGTCCTTTCCTATACACACTCTCTGGGTAAGCGGGATCAAGAGCTCTTCAAATTGCCCGTGGATGCTAACACCTTTCTAGTACCGACGGCTACACCTACGCTTCAGTCGGCCGCGGCTACCCAGCCATTGCCTTCTCCGGCGGCAACGGCGAGCAGCGCTCCTACCAATGGATCAACCAGACCACCGCGTCAGGCTATCCCGACCCGGCCACGATCCAAGCACAACTCGCCGTCAACCTCGTCAACCAGCTCGCCAACAACACGCAAGCCGGCCAGCGCATCCTGCCCCTCGGCTACGGGCTGAACGTCAACACGCCCTTCATCACCAGCTTGACCAACGACAGCTGCGTGAACCCACCCTTCATCCAGACTCGGTTGACGGGCGGCGCCTTCAGCGATCGCGCCGTGTACAACAACGCCACCGGCCTGTTCACGTACGCCAACGTGCTCGCGCCGGGCATCAACCGCGCCATCAACGGTCTGCCGAACCTGCCTGGTGAGACGGACGTTGTGGATGACGGGTGCTTCGGATCTGTCAGTGTTTTCACGGTCGACTACGATGCGCCGGTTGGTGCGGACGAGAACAGCGTGAGGACGAGGATGCAGCCGTATGTCATGTATGACTACCAGAACACGACTGGCGGAGTGCCCACCAAGGCGTTCCCCAGGAAGAGGAGCGAGATTATGCCAAAGGCCCAGCTCGAGCATATGCACGAGAGGAGACACGAATAGGGGCAAGCGAGGGCTTGTGATGGATTGTAAATAGAACTGTTCTGGCTACGTCCAGTGCATGTTCAAGCAGGGAATCACGTTAGGGTAATGAGATGATAAACGAGATAGAAAAGCTACAGCTGTTGGCATGTAGCAGGACGCGAATAGTAATGATGTCCACCTACCTTGCACCTACCTTCACATGCCATGCTGTATCTTGCCCCGTCTGCCTTGCACGCTCTACCTTGCGCTGCTGTCTGTCGCTCTGTCTTATCAGACTTTGCATCGCATCTGCAAGTCATCGCTCGACCGCGTGGATTATCACAGCACCGAACAGCACGACAACTCGCCACCTTGTTCCTGGTTCCTGCATCCCTACCTACGGCGAAAGGCTAACTTCTAACTTAGACCTTCCGCTCTTGAATTCTCCGAACGATCTCGCCTACGTCAAGCACATGCAAACATCGCGAGATGGTTATGCACCTTCTCATCGTCCACAGCACCTTATGCGCGACAAGGTTATGGGTGGTTTGGCCCTGGTGTCCGGGTTGGTTGCACAGACGTCTTCGTTGTCGGAGCCCAGATTCTTGGTGTTCTCCCCTCATCTCCGGCCGATCGACCGTGGTCTCACTTGTGGTGAATTGCTGAGAGCTGGGCAGTTTGAGGTGTTCTTGTGGGTTTGAGAAGTTGTTGTGTTTGCGAGTCGAGGGAACGGTCAGACGCTCTTGTAATTCCAAACACGGGATCAAGGTTGCCTGGTGATCGGTACCTGAGGACAAAACTTTGTGCGTTGTGGGAGCCGCTGGGCAGTACATACGACACGATCCACGATCGCAATCGATAAGATCTGAGCTGGATCGCTGCATGGACACGTTAACGAAAGAGTGCTAATGGCGGAGATGGCCAGGAGCAGAAGTCTGTTTGTTTGGAGCCGGAGCCCGTGTGTGCGCAGAAACACAGAGGGTGACGAATGGGGATAGGAGAAGGGATCGCCAGGAGCGGAGCCTGAGCAAGGAAGCTTGATGGCTTCGTGTTTCAGAGTGCGAGCTTCTCCCGCTGCTAAAACCCCCGTTTGGCTCTGCCAGAAACGCTCTTGTGCGTGGCTGTCCAATTAGCATCGCGGGCCATGTAAGGTACAGCATCTGCATTCTCGCCTCATCCCGGCCTCGCTGGCCCTTGGCGCCTCGTCGTCCAAGACTTCCTCCTCCACCGCAATCATCCCTTTCATCTGCTTCTTCTGCTGCTACCAGCGATCATCCCGGCGCTGCTCTCGCCTTTCCTTCTCCACCTGCCGTCATTCATTTCTGATGCTTCTTGACTGATAGCGTTTGCTGTTGTTGTGTTGGACGGGTCACCTTAACATCACTCTCCACGCTCTCTTAACAGCCACACGACCTGCACCCGTGATAGCAAGCCCCAGAACGCAGTGTCGCATTCCCTTCCGCACATCAGTTCCTTCTCCAACATCACGCTGGCTGGTTCTGCATAGCTTTTGCCTTTTTCGGTTCTAGAACTCTATTCACTCGTTACTTTGCGACACTCGAGTTCCGGATCTGGCTCTCTGCACTTCACATATCGGCAGTCCAAGGCTTTGGTGCTACTTATTCCACACCAAGGCATACCTTCATCACACTCTCCAGACCTCGTTGCAGGCAACTCGACAGTCGCTACTGGTTTGTTCTTTTCTCGACATCTTGACATTGTTAGATCCAGGCTTCAATCATCTCCATACCGATCACCGACCTCTTGTGAACTGGATATTGTTTCATTATGGCATCGACTTACACTCTTCAAGCGGCTCTTGTGCTTGCCCTCACCGTGTCGGTTAGAGCAGCAGAGCCGTCAAAGTCCGGAGGTGCAGGAAGCCATGGCAGCGACGAGCTCACACCGGCGGACTACAGGAACATTGAGCTGCAGTGGTATCTCGGATATGTATGGGCGGCACTCATCGGGTCACTGTTGGCATACAGAGTACTGATCTACGGCATCAACTATGTGCGGACGATTGTGTGTCTCAGCAACGACACGCAGAGGTACTTTGCCAGGCCGAATGAGCACTTTGGCAAGCTGAAGAAGTACTTTATCGATGCTCCCCTGCTACGGACACGACACAACCGCGAGTTCAAGCTCTCGGCTGCCATCAACGTTGGTACCCTTCCCAGCCGGCTGCAGGCTCTCTTTCTTGTTGGCTACTTTGGCATGAACGTAGCCTTCTGCGTCATCAGCATTGACTGGAGTGGAAAGACTTCGGCGGTCCTTGGTCAATTCCGGGCTCGTACTGGTGTGCTTGCGGTCATGAACATGCTTCCTCTTTTCCTTCTGGCGACACGGAACAACCCGCTCATCAAGGCGCTCAACATCTCTTTCGATTCTTACAACCTCATTCACCGCTGGATAGGCCGTATTGTCGTGCTTGAAGCGTTGGCCCACACGCTTGCATGGCTGATCAACAAGGTCAACACTGCCGGCTGGGCTGCTGTGCAGAAATCCCTCGCCAACTCGCAGCTCATCATGACTGGCATGATTGGCACCATTGCAATGCTGGCCCTCCTCTTGCAGTCGCCTTCACCTATTCGCCATGCTTTCTACGAAACGTTCTTGCACGTACACATTCTCTTGGCTGGCCTTGCCGTTGGTGGTGTTTGGATTCATCTCAAGGATTTGGAGCAATTGAAGATCATGTACGCAGTTGTTGCTCTTTGGGCCATTGAACGGGCATGGAGGTTCTTCAAGATTCTCAGACGCAACGTTGGCAACGGCGGCACGCAGGCTGTTCTTGAGGCTCTCCCCGGTGATGCTGTCCGTGTCACGCTCAAGATGGCCCGGCCATGGAAGTTCCGACCTGGTCAGCACGTCTACCTGTACATTCCTTCTATCGGTCTCTGGACATCGCACCCATTCTCCCTTGCCTGGAGTGAGGAGGAGCAGGATCTCAACAACGAGAAGCTGGTCATGAGCAGGCAGGATGTGTTTGAGCAGCAGAAGACGAGCATGTCGTTGATTATCAGGAGGAGAACTGGTTTCACCGATAAGCTCTACACCAAGGCTGCAAGTGCTCCTGCTCAGAAGATCACCACGCTTGCGTTTGTAGAGGGTCCTTACGGTACGTTTGCTTTGATGTTCGCTCACCGAAATCAATACTGACGGTTCACAGGCAGCGAATCCCTTCACTCGTACGGCACAGTTATGCTGTTTGCAGCCGGTGTAGGCATTACCCACCAGGTTCCCCACGTTAGGGATCTCGTTGCAGGTTTCGCCAACGGCACAGTCGCTACTCGCAAAGTCACCCTTGTCTGGATCATTCAGAGCCCTGAGCACCTGGAGTGGATCCGTCCTTGGATGACCACCATCCTTGGTATGGATAAGCGCCGTGACGTCCTCAAGATCCTGCTCTTCGTCACGAGACCGAGATCCACCAAGGAGATTCACAGCCCTTCTGCCAGCGTGCAAATGTTCCCGGGCAAGCCCAACATCCAGAGCCTGGTGGACATGGAGGCGGAGAAGCAGGTTGGCGCCATGGCGGTCACTGTTTGCGGCACTGGCAGCCTCAGCGATGATGTACGGAGGGCTGCTAGGTTAAGACACACGACGCACAATATTGACTTTATCGAGAATGCCTTCTCGTGGTAGTCGGTAGTCCTCCCTTTTGGTGAAGGAGTCTCAAATACAGGGTGCTGATCTTGCAGTAATCTGGCCATCCAGAAACGTGGATGAGAATGTTTGGGCAAGGTTCTTTTTGCAGCTCCTAACAGCGTTCTTGGGATACATATTGGCC
Organism: Floridaphiala radiotolerans; assembly: GCA_022813185.1. Taxonomy (NCBI): domain Eukaryota; kingdom Fungi; phylum Ascomycota; class Dothideomycetes; genus Floridaphiala; species Floridaphiala radiotolerans. Next base: position 307,047 of record JAKLMZ010000019.1, on the reverse strand, counting down.
CTATTTTTCTTTCTCACTTTCCTTCTTGTACATAATACACGAAGCCGGTAATGCCAGGGTGGTATTTCTGCAGCTGTAGCTTTTCCTGTATATACATAACGATGAATATGGGTAATCAGAGTGCATAACAGCCAGTGATTGTGATTGAAGAGTCTACCATCATTGGCTGCCGCAGGATACATCTGCCGTTTACCCTTGACGGCGATGATCGCCAACCCACCATCACCAGCTGCAACATCCCGCACTTCCTTCGGATAGCCGTTGTTAGCATCCTGCACTGCAAAACACTACCGGATTGCGCAATCAGTTGCATGATTCCACCGTGTCTATCGCTACTGATGACTGCAGAAGGCCTAGGCACCGCCCGCCGGCATGGGCCATCCCTCACCGCCAGCTGACCGCCCAACCCACGCTCCGAGAGCACCTGGACCGCCGACGCCAACGCGCTCTCTCCGCCAGACCCACGCCCGGGAAACTGCCTCCCCTTGCCGAGCGTGCCCTTACCTTACCTTGAGAACGTCAGGTCTTGGCATTTGCGCCGAATCATGTCTCCTTCCCCCAACGATGAAGGCATAGAACTGCACCTCCGTCCGTTTTCCTCGCCTCGTCGTCCTGTCCCTCGACATCCTCCGCCGCGGACTAGGGATGCTACTCTGATGAACGAGAACGGGAACTCCGCAATGTCCTCCCCACGCTCTCGCTCACCCTATATTTCCCCCGGCGAAGATGTTGCCCACCACGACGACGAGGAAGAAGAGACAAGACAAGGCAATCCAGCGGACTGCACCTGCAGCGGGCACCACATAAGCAATCAGGATGAGCTAGCAGCACGAGCTCGAGAGTTCTACCGCGAGCGAGTCGTAGAGCGTCGGGTGGTCTGGAAGTTCGACCTCATCCTGCTGCCGTTCCTGAGCTTGTTGTTCTTGCTGAACAGTTTGGATAAGAGTAATGTATGCCTTCCTCCTTCATCTATCACTATTCCACAACCTCTGCCCGGCCCGGCCCGGCCCTGCCCGGCCCTCCCCTCCATCTGCCCAGCACAAATCCCAAGCCCCCAACCGCTGACTGTAGAACCCTCAAGATCGGAAACGCCGAAACCGCCCACTTCACCCGCGACGCCCACCTCTCCCCCGACGACCTCAACACCGCCGTCGCGGCCTTCTACACCGTCTTCGTCGCGCTGCAACCCGTCGGCGCCGCGCTGGGGAGGCGCTACGGCATGGCGAGGTACGTGCCGGCTTGTATGGCTGTGTGGGGGATGTGTACGGGGTTGCATGTTTGGGTGGGGAGTAGGGCGGGGTTGGTGGGGTTGAGGGTTGTTATTGGGGTTTTGGAGGGTGAGTTTTCCTTGTGGTCATGGAAGGGGGAGTGGCGAGGGGAAAGGGGAGGGGAGAAGGGAAAGGAAGGAGAGCTGACGGGTTATAGCGGGCTTCTATCCCACCACGGTGTCGTACCTTTCGCTGTTTTACACGAGATACGAGTTCGCGAGGCGGTTGGGGTTATTCTATGGGCAGTCTGCCGTTGCTGGGGCGCTGGGAGGAGTGCTGTCATACCTTGTCTTCAAACGCTTCCCCGAAAAGGAAGAGGCAACACTGCCAGGGGACGAAGCCACATCAAGCTGGAAGTCATGGCAGGTCCTCTTCCTCATCGAGGGCGCAACCACCATGGTCGTCGCCCTGATCGGCTTCCTCTGGCTCCCCCACAGCGCAGACACAGCCTGGTTCCTCAACAAGGAAGAACGCCAATGGGCAGAAGAGCGCATCCGCCGCGACGTACCCACCCTCCAATCCCTGCACCCACCACACAAATCCTCCGACGTAGAGGACATCGAACCCCCCCACCACCCCTCCGCATCTGAAGAAGCCCAAGGCCTCCTCAGCTCCTCCTCCTCCTCCTCCCAATCCTCCTCCCACCCCTCAACCCCCCTAACAAACGACTCCGGCCTCACCACCTCCGACCTGCTAACCGCCTTCACCGATTGGAAAATCTACTACATCCTCCTCATCAACATCCTCTCCGCCCTCCCCTCGGCCGCCTTCTCCGTCTTCCTCCCCCTCATAGTCTCCGGCCTAGGCTACCCCTCCTCCACCGCAAACCTCCTCTCCGCCCCACCTTTCCTCCTCGGCGCCCTGACGCTGTGGTGCTTCACCGCATGGAGCGACGCCCGAAAAGAGCGGCTCGTGCCCGTGCTGTGGGGCCTGGTGATTCTGCTGACGGGGTTGACGGCTGTGGTTATGCTGCCGAAGGAGGCGTTTGTGCATCGGTACATTGCGCTTTGCGTATTGCTTTCGGGCAGCTTCGTGGCGAGTCCGCTCACGGTGGCGTGGTTGAGTAATAATACCCCTTCCCCCGGTAAACGCGCAGTCGTGCTGGGGATCAACGGGTGGGGCAATCTCGCGGGGGTGGTTAGTGCGTTGCTGTTCAGGAGGAAGTACGCCCCGGAGTATGTGCTACCCTTTTTTGTCACCCTGGGTTGCGTGATGGTGAGTTTTGTGGGGTATTTGCTGTTTAGGAATTTGCTTGTTTGGGAGAATGCGTATAGAAGAAAGGTGGTGGAGGGGTGGACGGCGGAGGAGGTGGAGAGGGAGAGGAGGTATGGGGATGTGCCGCTGCCGGGGAGGAGGGGGAGGGGGGTGCTGGACGTGTTGGTTAGGAGGGGGTGGTTTGGGAGGAGAGGGGGGAGGTGGGTTGAGGAGTGGAGGAGGAGGGGAAGGGAGGGGGATCAGAAGATGACGTTTTTGTATGGGCTTTGAGGTGTTGATGGGTTTGTATAGACGGTGGTAGAGCTTTTGGTGGTCTTGTTGCTTTGTGTTGAGATACCCATTCGTACGCCACTTCGGCATGTTGATAGACAGAAATATGGAGTTGGTACCAGTTGTTGCTTACTACGGAAATGGATAAAGCGCACTAGCGAGCTGTGATAGCTCAAGCTCTCCCAACAAGCTTCGCAGGTGAAATCGCTTGGGATATCCCTGATCTCAAGCGGAGAGACCATTGCAGACCATAGACCAAAGTGACCAATGAACGCCCATCGCCTCCAGAACAAAAGTACGAAACCACCTCTTGCCCCTTGGTGTGCTCTCCACCTGTCCTCTCTTAGGCAGTATTCTACTATTCCTCTCCTGCTCTTTCACTGCCAACCACTCCTCTTCTCCTCTCTACTCTCTGCCCATCTCACTCCTTCACGCTCACCACCCCTACGCATCCCTAACCCACCGATACGCCAAACTAGTCAACAGCGCCGCCCCCGCCCAAACCCCCGCATACCCCAACGCCCCGACGCCATCACTCCCCTCAATCGTCAAATAAAGCCTATTCCACGTATACCACGTCGTCCCGCCCACAAGCACCATCGCCCTCTTCACCAACACCCTATCCTCCTTCCTTATCCACCTAAACCCAAACGCATACTTGACCTTCCTCCACACCCCCCTCGGCACCCTCTTCTCATCCGCCACTTCCTTTGAGGATTTGATCGGACGACTCGCTGCTGCGACGCTAGGGGAGAAGAGGAACTCAAAAGCCGCCCACCCCACCAACGCGTTTGCAAAGAGGAGGCCCAGCAAATTGGCGCCATGCACCGTCTCCAACGTCCGCAGCCCATCGAAATGGCCGACCACAAACACCGGCAGCCACGTCGCGTAGCTCGCGTAAAGCACCGTGCTGTACACCCCCAGCCCCAGCGCGGACACGCACCACCGCACGGAGCGGGTGTGGATGAGGTAGCGGTTGGGTAGGGCGCTGCGGGGGGCGCGCGGGTTGTGGTAGGGGGAGGTGGGGCGGAGGAGGTGGAAGGGGGTGGTGAGGGAGAGGAGGTCGATGAGGAGGGTTAGGGAGAGGGTGCGCGGGGTGAGGGTGTGGAAGGTGGAGAGGAAGGAGAGGGGGGGGAGGTGGGTTAGGGTTGTGAGGGCGAGGAGGTCGGTTGCTGGGGGTTTGTTAGCTTTGCTTGCTCTGCTGTTGTTGCGACACGCGACGACGTGGGATGGAGGAAGGGGAACAGGAGGAAGGAAGCGGAGAACATACAGTCATAGCCCGCAAACCACGGAACACCAATTTCCATGATCCGCTGCGCCAGAAAGCCCAAAACCTGCCACTCCTCGTTCAGACTCCTGCTCACGGTGCTGAGCTCAAACTTCGTCAGCGGCGCAAACAGCGTGTACAGCCCCGCGCTCATGCCCAGGCTCAGCAGCACAACGGTCGGGAACGTGAAGCGACCGAGACGCGACGTCGAGTAGGGCGGAGGGATGGTCGCAATTTCCACTGCGTCGCCGTCGGTGATGACGCCGTTGGCGAGGGTGCCGGCGCGTGAGGGGACCGTCTTGGAGCGCGAGCGCTCGAGGGAGTGGGTTGTGGAGGCCATGGTGACGCGCTCCTGATGATGGAGGATTGAGGTGATGCGACAACTGTGGTAAGGTGGAAATGGATGGATGGTGTTGTTGTTTCGTCTGGTCGCGAAGCTCAAGCGAAGATTTGTGGAATGACGTTGGAGCTTCCTGAGGTGGCTGGAATGGTCCGTGCGTCACCTCCAAGCAGCTTCAGGCGCGTCAAAGCAAGCAAGACATGTTTGGAAAAGAACAACAAACTTGCTTTTGTACATCCAGGCTCCTCTATATTACAATGAGCGTACACTACGACACGCCCTAAACACAACCCGTGGAGTGGTGATTGAGATATGAACAAAAGCGTACAACAAGATAACCTTCCTAACATGCCACGCGTAATGCAACCCCCTTTGTACATGTGCTGAAGTGCGAAAGATGATTAAAATCTATGCGCATGTCCACCGTTAAAGTGTCTTCGAAAAGCAGAAAACAATATTCCCGAACACAACATCCTACAATCATCATGCCGCCTTTTGTGTTCGTCGTCTGGGGTTTGCCGTCTTCTTCTTAGAACCGCTCTTCTTAGTATCGCTTCCTTCGATATACCTCAGCAAATCGTCAATCTTCCGTGAGTCGACCTGAAGGTCGCCATTGGAGCCTTGAGCACCAACGGCGGCAGCAGCAGTCTGCCCAACCTGGGGTTGTGGCTTGGGGTTCAGAGTCACCCTAGGCGTCAGGTGGATACGGCGCAACTTTCGGTTCTGCAGATCCTTTGCTTGCTTTGCGATAGTGACCGCACTCTGGGTAAGCTGCTCCAGCCAGGTCTCGGCTTCCTTGGTGTTCCTATCACCAGCGCCAAGCTCCTTGTTGAAGATGTTGTACGCCTCGCGCATGCGGTTGACTGCTCCTTTCGAGTCATGATCGAGCGCCAGAGCCTGCGCCATCTGGAATGCAAGCGTCGCGGTGTTGATGGAGTCCTTGCCAGTAACCTCCTCACAAATGCCCAACGAAGCCTCAAACCACAGCCTTGACTCGTGGAAGAGCTTCAGTGACTGCAGCATGACAGCGGCATTGTTAATCGCGGTGATCGAATCCGGATGGTTGAGCCCAAAGACCACCTTCCAGAGATCCAGGGCGTGACGGACGTAAGCCAGTCCGAGCGCAGTATTGCCGGCATGGTGTTCAAACAGACCGAGGTTGAGGTAGCTGAGAACTGTGTCTGCCGAATCAACACCCATGGTTCGCTCCGAAACAATCACGGCCTTGCGAGCCAGCTCAACAGCCGCATCCTTCTGCTCTAGGTTGTAGTACAACGAAGACAGCTGGTAGTAGACACGAGCAACTTCGGGATGTAGGATACCATAGATCTGCTCGTGAAGGGATAGTGATTCAAGGAGCAACTCCTGTCCAAGCTCCTTCTGGTCTTGAGCGATTGATATCCGACCAGCCTCGAGCGCTTCCTCTGCCAGGATACTCCTCGGTGATGCTTCCTTGACGACAGGAACAATGTTGAGGATGTCATCGACGCCGAAAGTGGCAGCAGGAGCGGAAGGAGAGGCTTGCGAAGCACGGCTAGGCGATTGGTTCTTCTTCTTTTTCTTGCCGGCACCATTGGCATGTCCATTGACAGCGAGAGTTTCATTTGACTCTGGTGCTGCTCCATTGCTTGAACCAGCATCACGAGTGAACGCGTACTGCTTCGCTTCCAGCTGCAGACCGAGCTTCAGTGCGACTTCACGCAACATCTGCAATTGCTTGCCGTCTCGGATCCAATCGTTGCCAAGGTCAAACCTGTACCTTAGCTTGACCTGAGCAACAACCTCTTGCTTGAGGTTCTCTGGAGTGACATCAGCAAAACTGTAGTCCACTTCAGGATACATCTTCTTCAATTCCTCATCGATCTCTGCCTTAGGGTTCGAGTTGTACTCCGTTCCAAGGAAGCAGTTGAGGAGATGGGCATGGCAGGCGGGAATAAATGCGGACGGGAGATGGCGCATATAGCGGCTGGCAACGTGCTTGAAGCCACGAGCAATCATCTCTTGTATCGACAGGTACTTCAAGGCTTGCAGACGCGGGTCTTCCTTGTCAGCAAGCTTGGCGATGGTTCCGAGGTACCTGACATTGATACCGCGCTTGTGAAGGAGGGAGCTAAGAGATTGACCGTCCATGGGGAAACCGACGTCGCCTTCTTGGAGCTCTTGAATCTGGCGCCTATTAGCAAGCATCACGAAACGTTGTGTAAGTCACCTACAATTCTTGGAATGACCTCGTCCAGGAGGTAGTTGCACGCGGCCCTAACTGCCTCCTCGTCCTTGACCCATTCCGCCTTCTCTTCGTCAGTTTGAGGAGTCTGGCCAGCAAAGACATCAGGATTAAGAGCAAATTGAAAGCTGGAGACATCAACTCGCTGATCTTCTTGCTCCTTCCTGCTCTCGTCGCCCTCTGCCTTTGCAACGGCTTTGCCCTCTTCCCCATCTGCAGGCTTGGAATCCACTTCCGACTTCTCAGCCCCTGCTTCTGCCTTCTTGGCCTCCTGGCGCTTCTCGATTTCCTGTCTGACGTACTCACGGAGCTTGAGCCTCCAGTAAGAGTCAACAAGCTCAGGTCGGAGCACCGACATGCGGTGAGGATACTTCGGCTCCCCGTCCGCGCCTTCGGCTCCGTTCCAGTGCTTTTCAATCCAGTTGACGTCCAGGGGCGTGATACGATAGAGGTCCAAAACATATTTGCGACCGTCTGTGCCAATCAGGCCCTTGGTCTCTACACTTCCTTCCAGATCATGTCTCTTGCCCTCCTTGTCCCAGACAGGATGCTTCTTGACGTGCAGCGCTTTCGACAGGTCCTGGAACAGTGGGACAAACGCCTCGTTCTCAGCGACAATGTCCTTGCCTTCGACACCGCCGTAGTCGATCTGGTGCTCATCTGGCTCGCGGTGCTTGAAAATCCCCGGAACGACACTCTGCCCAACCAAGCGCTTGCCCATGTAGTCAACTACAACGGTTCCAGGAATGAAGAGTCCGTTGATGTCTAGCTGGTTGACGGCCTTGACACCCATGACGTCCTTCCCAGTTGCCACTCGAGCAGCCTCGTCCCCGCCTTCGGTCGCAAACGTACCAACACCGTCAACGCCATAGGAGTAAAAGATGTTGTTGTACAAGAAGATTTGTGCGTCCTTGCTCTCGGTAGGGTTGAGTGGTAGCACCTCGCCGCGGCAGATCAGGACTGCACCCCTAATGGCAGCCTCGTTATAATCGGCAAACAGTTTCGAGGTCAGTCTCTCACGGAAGACACGGTCGTGGACAGTCTCCTTGGGTAGCTCGCGCGTTGACTGAAACTCTTCGTTCCATTCCCGGAGTGTATCGTTACCATCCACACCGGAGATGAGGTAGCTCTCCTGCGTCCGGGTAATGTCCGCTTGGTGTTGGCCAGCACCAGCTGAAGGAGAAGGTACAAGCCAGGGGTTCGCAGGAATGGCATTCGAGATCTGGAAGGTAGAAAGAGGGTCCTTGCCGTGGCTGAAGTCGTGCAGTTGTTGGAACGCAGAGTCGAACGAGGGTGATAGTTGTGAAATGAGCGTGAGAAGCGAATGTGCTGAGTTGGCCTTAGGAGCAGTGCGCGGAAAAGGATCGAACTTGCTGTTGGAGGACTTGTTGACGTAGAATCCGGAGATGTGAGATGTGATCTGATACTGCTCGCCTTCGAGGGTGGTGACCAGCAGGTAGAGCAGATGTCCCTTGGCCCGCAGGTGGTATGGTGGAGGGTGCCATGGGGATAATGCGACAGACTTGACAGTCTTCGGCGGAACCTCCTGCTTCAAAGGTAGCAATGCCTTCACCGAAGCAGGCTCGTCAAACTTATAATCCGCAACCGCCTTCGCGTCGGCATTGCCATTCTTAACCGCGCCTCCGTCCGCAGACCCTCCGTACACCTCTGCAATCCCGTCATGGAGCGTAAGACCGGCCGACATGCCATACAAGATGTCCGTTCGGTCCCCGGCAGCACCAATGAGCTCCCTTATCCTGATGACATGTAACCTTGCATCCCTCTCAGTATATGGGTCCTCAACCAGGGTGAACTCCGAGTCTCCAGTAACACCAGGTATCTCGGAGATTTCCACAAAGTCGTTTATCCGCTGGCCGTTGTGCTCCAGATGGAAGCAAGAGTACTGGTAGGTATGGGGGAACTCGATGATGGATTGCCGGATGTCCTGCATCTGCTCCTGCGAAGAGACCTGTGCCATCGCCTGTTAGACCAAGCTTCATCGAGGGGTGTCTGTGTTTGCGTACCATTATCTGGGTCTTGTTCGGCTTGTGAGGGAGGTTGATGGTAAGCTGGTAGACATCTGAGGACCTGTTAGCGATGCTCCCAAGGCTTCACAGACCGAACAATGTATGTTTCAGCAGCAGCTAGCTGTAGACGTACTTTCAGCGGGCTGAGAATCCTCCTGTTGCCCATTGTCTCCGTTGGTGGTTGCGACCTCGTTGTCGTTTTCGTGAGCATGACCGTTCGGGGCATCACCTGCGTGTCAAATTCGATTAGCGAACGACTCGAGTATAGTTATACAGCTGAACATGCAAGCTGCATTTGAATGTGCATAGAGCTAGAAGCCCAAGCAACTCAAGCTCGAAGCATGGCAAAGCTTCCAAAACGGTTGTCATGGTCACATACCAGCAGTCGAGACGTCATTATCCTTTGCGGCCATAGTGCACAGTAGTAACACAAGAGCTCTAGAAACAAAACCTAGCAGCTACAAGATATACAGGGGGAGAGGGAGCGACCGAAGAGTAGAAGACGGAGGAAATCCCACAGGATGAGACTATTATACAACGGACAGGAACCGAGGAGATGGGAAATCAATTGGCGTTATTTACGGAGAGGAGGAGGTTTCGAAAAAAGATGGAGAGCAGAAGCTTAAGCCCAAATATTTCCTTCGTCCAAAGTTGCCGATCCCGGGCGAGCCCGGACTCTGCTTCCGCCAGAGCACTAAAGAGGGCGCACGCGACTAAGGGAACTGGCACCCCCTGTCCCCCTTGTTGCGGACAGCTTGTTGCTTTCCAAGAGCTAGACGTAAAGTGATATCTTCAAACCTACAGCGATCCTGTCATCGCATCTCTCACTCGCCGAGAGCAGCTTGGAGCTGTCCAGAGCCACGCCTGCCAAGCCACGCTGTGGCACCGAGTCGAGTCCACGTCGTCTGGGCACGCTATACGAACCCTTTTCAGCTGAAAGCCACACAACGGTTCAATCATTCGTATAAACATGTCTCCCTCCTCTCCTGTTGTCCTCCAACCTTTCAATTCATGTAGATAAACCTAATTTCATTCTGTTTGCTTCTTCATAACGCGCGCAAACGCGTGACTGTTCCTTCATCAAGCGGAGCGGGAGGGTTAGACTCCCTACTGCAGCCACTCTTTCAACATCATGTCCAGATCAATCATTGCGCCTTTTGCGCGCACATCATTTCCTAGGTCCATACGACCGGTAGCAGGGCCGTTGTGGTATCAGCAGCCTGCGGTTGCTCAACCGGCTACGTGCAGGAGATGGTTGAACGGAGCGCAGATCAACGATGGATCACCGCAACCCCAGCCAGGGGATGCCCCCAATGCAGATGAAGGCAAATCCAAAAAAGACGATGCAGGCGGATGGGGCTCAACGGCATTCAAAATGTTCGAATCTGCTTTAACCACCTTCGCTTCCATTTCCATCCTCGGTCTGGCAGGCTACAGCTACAACCGCTACTACAAGCACCTGGTGCTCGAAAAGATGGAAAACGCCTTCAAGCCCGGCGACCCCGTCCTCGACATCGCCGCCCGCGGCCGACTCAACTCGCAAGCCGAAGTCGAAGGCTGCGAGGACGCCGCGCACGAGCACTGGATCGAGCGCGACGAGCAAAAGAAGATCGACGGCATCGTCTCCGGCACCGTCCGCGGGCACTACTACCTGCTCATCGGGGAAAAAGGCACCGGCAAGTCCTCGATGCTCATCGACGCCATGTCCAAGATCGACGGCGAAGGGGTGGCCATGTTCGAAGCCCACGCGGACCTCGAAATCTTCCGCATCCGCCTCGGCAAGGCCCTCGACTTTGAATTCCACGAGGACAACATCGGCAGCCTGTTCTCCATCCGCGGACCCCGCGACGCCTCCGCCCTGCTGGACATCGAGCGCGCCTTCAACAAGCTGGAAAAAGTCGCCCTCAAGCGGCGCGCAACCATAGGCCGCCCGCTGGTCCTCATCATCAACAGCGTGCACCTCTTCCGCGACGACGAGGACGGCAAGGACCTGCTCGAGCTGATCCAGCAGCGCGCCGAGCAGTGGGCCGCCAGCAACCTGGCCACCGTCGTCTTCAACTCGGACGACTACTGGGTCTACGAGCGGCTGAAGCAGTACGCCACCCGCATGGAGGTCGTGCCCATCGTCGACCTGCCCCGCGACGCCGCCATGCGCGCGCTGCGCAACTACCGCCTCAAGTACTTCTCCGAAGAACCCGACGAGGCCGTGCTCGCGGAGGTGTACGACAAGGTCGGCGGGCGCATGTCGTTCCTGAACCGCGTCGCCAAGCACAGGGACATGGACAAGATGTGCGACCGCATCACCGAGACGGAGCGCACGTGGCTGCTGAACAAGTGCTGGATCCTGGGTGAGGAGATGGACGACGACGTGATGGATCAGCAGAAGTACGCGTCGGCGGCGATGGTGCTGGTCAAGGCGCTGGTGGATAAGGAGAAGGAGATGGAGCTGACGTATGATCCGGATAAGGGGCATATCTTGCCGGAGATTCCGCTGCATGAGGCGAGGCAGATTATGACGAGGGCGGATTTTATCCAGAGTTATGACCATTTGAATATTTTCACGATTGACTCGAAGGCGATGGTTCGGGCTGGTTCGTGTCCCCCCTTCCTCTCCCTCCTTCACATTTGAAGTGCTAACAGAACCAGACTCCGTACCAATGCAATCCGCCTTCCGCGAAATCGCCTCCCTCCCCGGTTTCGCCGAACATCTCGAAGCCACCCTAGACAGAATCAGCGACATCGAGTCGCTCGGCCGCACGCGCGAACTCACCATCAAAGACTTGTGGAAGAAGGGCAAATACAAGTTTACGACCACTAACGCAAAGGGGAATCTTGAAAGGCAGACGATTTTTGAGACGCTGCCTAAGGAGGGGGAGGGGGATGATGATGATGATTGACTGGTTGATTGACTGACTGGGTCGGCGATGTGAGGACTGGGCTATTCTTCTTTGTGTATATTGTCGTGTACTTGTATACTCGCTTTCCTATGTTTGATACCCTAGCGTTCTTTGCGACTTGGTATGATTAGCATTGTGGAGAAAATGGCTATGCTGACTATTAGGAATGGCATCACCTTCTGAAGACCTCGTCAATGGTGTGATTTCGAGTTTCTCTTGCAGGCATCGCGACGTTTTGGGATGCGGCCAGTTGGTCAAGATACTTTGTGGGTGAATTCAAGTTGCATCAAACTGTCACATTCATGCAAACTGAACACGGACTGGACGACACACAGTTGGAAATTTTGATGGTCTGAGCTATCGAAATTGTACTTCTCCAAATTCAAGTACATCCATATCACTAATTGCATCCTTATATGCCAGGAGCCAGGCTTTGTGTGCCAGTCGTTCGACGTTGGAGTCCGTCACGCTATCCTGAGGATCGCGCAGCGCTTACTTTCCGCCCAAGGAAGGGAAGGCCTCGGAGTCGTTGACGTTGACGTTCGCAGCAGGGCCTCCGCTGGCAGCGCCACCACGAGGTCCACCACGGCCTCCACGGAAGTCTCCACGACCCTCACCACGTCCACGACCACGGCCTTCGCCGCGGCCACGACCTCCCTCACCGCGTCCACGACCGCCGCCGCGTCCGCCACGGAAACCACCCTCTCTGGGTGCCTCCTTGAAACTCTGGTCAATCTCTACAAAGTTCTTCTGCTTGCGCTCACGCTCGCGCTTGGACTTGCCTCCGGAACCAGCGATGAAGTCTTCCTCCTCTCCCTCGCGCGAGAACTTCCGGCCTTCGGGGAACTTGGAGGAGCTGCCTTCGTTAGGCTTGCGGGCCTCGAGGGAACCACCACCAAGGGCCAGCTTCTTCTCGGCTTGCTCACGGAGGTAGTCGTCGTAGGAGCGAGACTTTTCTTGAGCTTCGGCTTCGGCGGCAGCCGCAGCACCATCCTCAGTCAATGGGTTGCCATCAGCATCGACTGGAGGGCCAACGTTGGTGTCAAAGCCTTCCTTTTCCTCTTCCTTGGCGATTTGCTCGCCAGCACGCTCGTCGGCGAATTCGCCCTCGCCGGTTTGCTCGCCCCAACCCTTGGCGGCTTGCTTGTCGTGCTCACTGCGTAGATGTTAGTGAGGCTTTCATCGATCACGTTGCTGTGGCAGTACATACCCCTGACCAGAGCGGTTGGGGTGACGATCGCTGCGCCCAGTGCGGGTACCACGGCCACCGTAGCCACGTCCACCACGAGATCCGCTGGTATTGTTGTTACCAATTTCGCGATGTTCGTAAGGTGCTGGTGATGTTATTAGTAAGCGAACGGGGTATGTTTGTACAAGGTGGACTCACCTCTGGTACGATCGGGATGACGGTCGGAGCGAACACCATCGTCGGGTCGGTTGGCACGGTTGTTCAAAGCACCAGGTTCCCTGTCGCGGACTAGAGCATATCTCGTTAGCAACTGCAGTTCCGTAATGAACGGGGCAAGGCAAGATTTGTTCAACAGCGGATGTAAAGAAGGTTCATTGGAGACATACTCTGTCCGAAAACCTCATGACGTCCACCACGCATGGAAGGACGGGGGAAGTCCTTCTGAGGGCCCTCGGCACCGGCATTGCGCTTGCCAGTCCGTTGCACAGGCTTATCAATTGCCTTGGTCGGCGGCTCTGGCTCTCTGTCTGGGTCGAGCTCGGGGTCGTTGCCTATGGGTCAATGCTGTTAGACGACTGTGTGCCGATATAGCTAGGGTTTGCAGCAGAATAGCCGAACAAGTTCGGAAGCGATTGCCAGTGCGAAGAGTGAGTAACAGTGCGGAGGGTTTATGTACCTAGTAGCTCGTAGAGGTTCTATGAATCGGACAATGGTTAGCCGTCATATATGCCTTATGCGCAAGATGTCCTTTTGATATTTCCGACAGGCCGTCAACTGCACAGCTTGTAGAAGACTCCCAACCTCCCAATGCAATTGTAGATGGGCAGCCTTCAGGCGCATTGAGGGACTAGTAAAGGGATCTCACCTTGGACGCAATGCCAGCAGGTTGTTGTTTTTGTTCGGCGGACATGGTTGCTATGATCTTCAAGCGCCTTTCGCGCTGTTACCCTCTGGCGACCGCAATCTCTGCAAGGTGTGTGAAAGTGCAGACGAGAGTCGGATCCTTCAATTGAGGATACGAAACTCTCGGTTCTGATGGGAGATAGTAACGAGAAAACAGAGACGGACAGCTGTTTCCTACTCTCCGTGGGACAAGAGGTGAGGTTGCTAGCGATGAGGTAGACAATGGACTGAGGTGAGGTCAGCCAGGTTGGCCAATGCTTTTCGGGCCTTATTTTTCGCAAAATTGCGGTGCTGTCGCCGTGTGTATTGTTACGTATTCGTGGGAGGCACGGGACCGGAGCGTAGCTTAAGCGACTCCAACCGGATCGCATCCAACCCTAACCTCCAGCTGTACCTGATACCGCATGACGTACGTTGTTACGGTATTGTTTCTGCATTCCCATTGCAGTTTTCTCTCCGATGCAGCCCAGTGATGACTTGCAGCTATGCAGCTGGCTGGATTGCGGAAGCTACGTAGCATCAGATCTCAAGATGAGGCTCTTCAACCTGCCAAGCGCGTGGATGATGGACGATAGCAACTCTGAGTGGTACGTTGACTCAATTGCAGTAGATTACGGTAAAATAAGCAAGGCCTTGTGGTTAGGTATGTGGATATGTATTTACAATCAGTGTCTAGTTCGCACAAGGTCTGAAGTATATAACCGGACGTCTCGAGCTTGTTGGCGGTGAATTAAACGGGTGCCATGGTATATCCTCCTATACTGCAATATGGAACCCACAAGGAAGGGGCACTTGCTTAATAAAGTAGAGACTTTTCAGCTTGTAACAACAATGACCTCCTACAACTGAATAGAGTCTGACGAGGAAACCCATAGACGCCGTCGCTAATGTTGAATGAAAGAAAAAACAAATTCCCAACCCTGACTGAGCCCTGCTGGTACTTCAGGCTGATCGACATAACGCCATGCATCCGATTTGATCCGGGTATCTTTATCTTGAGGTCAATGAGGAAATGCTCATCTCATCTGGTGATGTTCGTACTGGAACTGGGTGGGAAAGTGCATGCTGGCAGAGAGCCCGAAGGGGTCTGCATCGAGCATGGGGTCGAAGGGATCGAAAAGTTGGTTGGGCCCTCCCAGTGGCGTGGTGCCATCGGTGGCAGCCTGTTGAGCGGCTGGCACTTGCGATGCCTGTTGCTGTAGTCGCGGAAGCTGTTGTTGGGTCGGCGGTGGCACCATGTGCTGCTGCGGCGGCTGCGGTAGCCCATGAAGTGCCATATGCGATTGGTAGTGCGGATAGGGGCCGGATCCGGGCCCGGCAGAGTGGTCGCTGGGACCCTCTTCGTCTATCATATCGGCTTGTGCGTCGTACTCCTGCTCTGTACTCACGGAATTAATCTAGGACGAACATAGTTCTAAACCTAACGGAGGAGTGGAGGGGGCGGGACAACTTGCCGAGCTGATCTATATGATTCTGGAAGGGCGACGGATAGTATGCCGAGGCTCCTGTGCCTGAACTACTGGTTCCTATGCTAGGTGGTACACTGGGAGTGGAGATGGACGAAAGTGCGCTGGTAGAGCTGGGATAGCTCATGGGCATAGAGGGGCGTGCTTGCATTTGAGGGACGGTAGCAGGGGCTTGGAATGTTGGCCTAAGCGGCTGGGGCTGCTGTCGGAAGTGCTGCTGTGGCTGAGTCACGGGTCCAGCAAGTGGTGAATTGATCCCACCTTGAGGCACCAAGCCCGGGGATCTGGTTGCTGTCGTTGCCGGAGAGGATGTTTGCGAGGTCGGCGTTGCATGAAGCTGCGGCGAGGGACGCCCGAATCCGTCCGGTTGGACTTGAGGGACAGCGTGTCCGACATCAACCTTGGGTGCCAGACTTCCCGACCCGGATCGTCGTGCTTGCTGGTGCCTATTCATAATGGCACCGCGCATCGACGCTCCGGTAGGTGCGGTCACAGTAGGCGAAACATGGGTTGGACCCAAAGCCGGACTCCCATTCTTAGCACGCAGCTCTGCCTGAACATCGATGCCTATGACGTGAGACGACCATTAGCAAGACGGTTGCCATCAAGGTGGTAACGACAAAGACACTATACCTTTCTCAAGCAAGATCCTCTCCAGCAACGAATTTTTGTACCTTAGCATCAAGCACTCATCCGCAGCACTACGGTGGCTCTGCTGGAGGCTCTGCAAGGTTTCCTCATGGAGCTTAATGGTAGTCTCCAGCTGCTTGATGTACTCGGTCCGCCTTTCGCGGAAAGCAGCTTGGGCTTGCCTATTGCGTTGTTTACGCTCCTCGGAAGTGGCATATATCTTTTTGGGAGTATTAGTTACAGCCATTGTTAATGGTCACTACAGCATAGCAGATAGCACGTGTCTACAAATGGAATCCAAGCACAACGATGGAGAATGCAAGTACACAGAAGTGGGCAGATGCGTAAAAGATAAGTCGTGCTTACCGGTTTGCGGCCGCCTTTTCTTTTCTGCGGAGGATGCTCTTGCGACGGATAAGGCTCGGCGTCCGGTTCTGGGGACGAGCCAATTGAACTCGTGGAACCCTCGCGCGAGAGTTCGGGCTTGGTGAGGTTGGTCGTATCAGGTTGCACGTCGTTATCGCCCATGTCTTCTGACAAGACCTCCCCCTTCCCTATGTTGGGGTCTGAAGAGGTTAGTGAAGGTTGTTCGAGCAGGGTCGCTTGCCGCGACAGACGCCAGGAGAGGTACGTTGATTGGACAAAATCGACAGGCAGACGCACTATAGCGCGTCTAAAACCAAGTGATTACTGAAAAGAGTAGGTCGAGGCCTTGCAAAGGGCGTTTGTGGTCGTGTTTGATAATGGAATAGAGATAAACTCGCAGGAGGGAGATAAAGCAAAAGGGAAGGTTGTTATCGTGAGGTAAGGTGTTGGCTAATGGAAACTACAGACACGGCCAGTGAGAGCGAGCACGAGGTATGTAAGGGAAAAATTCTGTCCTCGACACGTACCTCCGGGAAGAGCGGGTCTTTTGACGTTTGCTGCTTGTGGGGTTCCAACTAACGTGCTCTAAAAACGCCTTGTTTCCGTTGCAGTGGTCACAAGGCAGAGGCTTTTGGATTCTTCGAGTTGTTATAGGCCGTCTCGGAGGCAGTTCAATATATTTTCAACGGACATGGAGATGGTGAAAGAGAGGAGAAAACCACCTCCTGACCTGGGATCCTACCAATGGGAAAAGAGAAGGCGGGGAGGAAGCTCTTGCAGCATTGAGTGCAGAGTTTTCTTGGAGGTAAGCAAGGCGGAGAACAGGACGACCGAAGACGCTCCGCCCATCAATGGAGAGTTCCGATGTCGTCGCGAGCTCATGCTGTTCCAAGCTTTTCGCTTCCTGTGAACTCCTGGACCAATTGACATGAGCTGTTCTTGATGAAAATGGCTTGCTGATGCTTGTGCCAAGGCCTCGATGGGCGGCGATAAGGATAAAAATGCCATGATGGGTTTAGCGTCCCGAGAGCCAAACCTGACCATGAAAATCTTTGAACGACCATCTCCTCGGACCTGGACCGCCCAGACAGTCTCATAGGGCACTCTCCGGAGGTACCACCTCCAAGGCAACAGGGTATCTAGAGCCATACAAAAACTACTTGAAGGCTCTGCTTGCACATCGAGGCCTTGAACAGGCCTCGCAAACCATCCCTCCGGTTTCTGACACAGTCGAGATGTTCAGGGCCAACAACCGGAAGGAGCCAAGACCGGAGAAGCAAATTTTCCATTCCATGATCGTCGAACCATCCACAATCCGGGGAACCGAAGACGTGGGGCTGCTGTCAATCATGTCCCTGAAACGTGGAGTAGCAGGAACAGAATCACTATGAGTTGCGTATCGACCATCACGACCGCAATGGAAGAATGCTATGTTTCCGGCAAATGATCATGTTGCAACTTGGAGTCGCATGGAGGTTCTCTTCAAGGTCCAGACATCTGCGGCCATGGATGTCTTCCTCTGGATCTACTACTCCTTCCCAGGATGTTTAAAGGCGGATACAGCTACTCTACCAGGAAATCTGATAGCAATGCGACTTGTCAAGATACCGGCAAATGCAATCAACGTGTTTGAGAATGTGTACTTCTGAGAAAACTGCTTGTCGCCAGATCACAGTCAAGTCGATCGTTTCGCGAACAGAAATGATCCGACAAAGTAAGTTGTTGGGATACCTTTCCACTTCCCTTAACGGTCGTTGTTTCCTTATTTTTGGCTGTACAATTCTTGATGCACTATGCTTTCCTTGGAAATGAGATCGCGATCTTTGTTATGATGGCTCAAAAGAGCAGTGAGTACCAAGAGGAGGCACCGTCTGGAAAGTTGGGCGCAGACTCTTCCATCCTGACAGTAGCTTATGATGCACCTCGGCATCTTGGTTTTGGCCCCTTAAAGAAACTCAACGGGATGCAGCATTGCGATATACACGCAGTTAGCCTGGATACACAGCAGCGCAGCAATCACATCGGGAGAGTCTTCCAACTGACGCCCCTTACAATCGTTTAGAGAGCGCCCACTGCTCGTTTGCCCGCCTTCCCGAGACGAATGGTAGCCAGACCCAAGCTCTACTGGCTTTAAGAACAACCAAAGAATCGCAGGTCTCTAAACCTCTTGTGTCTGGTTCGTTGAAAGAACATACCACCGGCTGGAGGCTCGCGGCCTCTGAAGAGCCCCCAATATAATCGTGGAGTATAAGGCAAGGGATGGAAAATCGGATGTATGGCAGTTCCGGTGGGCATATAACGCATGCCCCGGCGTGGTCAACGTCTGCAGCTCCGCCGTGGTCAACATCAACACGTCCGCTTTCCGACATCAAGGAATTGACCGAACCGAGTCTGATAGATGCAATCAACCGACAACCCAGTCAACGGTCGCATAAACATGGCCGTAGCCTGTCAAGGGCTGGTTCGCTTTCGAGAGCCGGCTCCATCGTCTCGCGTGCGGGGTCCATCAAGGGTGTTCCCCTATCGTCGTTTCCAATGCCTCCTAGAGAACCTGTCAACCACTATGAAGAGAGGAGGGGACGTAACTCACCAGCAAAGACCGCGGGAAGCCCGGAAAGCATATACAGTATTCCTCGAGGCAGCGTGCCCCCTAGATCGTCCTCTCAAGCCAGGCCGTTACCGACTACGACCCACCTCCGCCAACCATCGTTAGCTCCACCGCCTCCACGCGGACAAGACTTCACCATTCCAAGCCACGGTCAATCACGGTCACCTGTGAGGGAAGTAGCAGCTCGTGCCGCGCATGTCACTGGGCACCCACCACGCCGTACGCCTTCAAGGACCTTTATGCGGAACCCGTTGCCTGCGGATATACTAGAATTCCCTACACATCGGCATCCTCGCGTCAATGCAAAGATACAGGTTGCGGCTCCTATCTTCGTTGGTGGCAGTAGCATCGAAGGCAATGTACATGTGGTCATTGATGATGCCGAACGGATCAGACACAGGAAAAGCTTGGAAATCTCTCGAATCTCCATCGATATCCTAGGTATAGAGGAAGTATCCGGCCCTCGACGGGCAATCTTCCTTGCTCTTGCAACGGAGCTGCTGGATCCTGACCATCCGCCACCTCATAACATGGTGGATTCGTTGAAGCAAATCTCACCATTCGATCCGTACTGGACCCTAGCACCATCGGTGTCACTTCTCCCATTCATGATCAGTCTACCACTTGATGTCGGCCCACCACCATTTCAATCAAAACACGCCAAGATCAGATACATATTGTGTGCCACCCTACTTGTAAGAGAGCATGGCAAGCAATATCTTGTGCGCCAGTCGCAAGAGGTGACGGTATTGTCCGTATATGACCGTAAGATGGCCCGTATGGTCCAGATGAGGGCATGCTGACGTCTTCTAGCCGAGAAGGCGCTCATGTCCCTACCAAGTCCTCTCACAGCATCCGACGAGATTGTCATGCCACGTGACAAGGGCATTGAAGTCATATATGCCGCAGCTGGATTACACAGACAGGTGTGGGTGAGCGGAACGAGCATCTTTGTCGACATCCACCTTGCGAACAGTAGCCGGAAGACCATCAAGAAGATGGAGCTTCAATTGGAGCGGGATATTCTCTGTTACAAATATGTAGATCAATCTTTACCCTTGGTTCCTCACATCAAGCTCATGTTGAACAGGCAGCAGCAGGGACAATGGAGAAGTCAGCAAGTCAAGCGCGGATCTTTGAGAGCAACGAACGAACGATTCTCAACCGAACGGTGCTCAAGTTGGGTGTGAATGGCTGGAACGGAGTTCTTCCGCATACTGAAGAGACTCGCACCTGTGACCTAGAATTGCCGAGAGGCCATGCCACCGTAAAGTGTGGTACGTACTCTTTGAATCTGTTGAAGCTCCAATCACTAATATTTGTGTCAGGAAAATACTTCGAAGTGCGCTACTTCCTGAATGTCATCGTGACATGTTCGCACACGAAGACCATCACCCTGCAGCTACCCATTGTTCTCATTCACATGGTTCGTTTGACGAACCACAATCTCCACACCCTTACGCAATTGTCCGGTGTTAACAGGAAAACCCTAGAACTCCCTCGACGTCGTCCCCAACTCCGTCGCCCAAGTCGCCGCCGCCATAGACGAGAAACTCTCCCACCACTCCTACCTCGCCGCCGCCGCCGCCGCCGCCACCGGCAAAAGCCCCATCAAAGACCCCCACACCATCAAACGCAAGCCCTCCTCCCTCCAAGGCCGCGCCTTCCTCGCCCCCCGCATGCATTCCCTCGAGCGTCTCCGCGCAGAAGCCGAAGAATACCAAGCCATTGGCCAAACCCTCGAGCGCAGCCCCCGCAAGTACGCACCAAGGCACATGCATAAGGTGTCGACGGATCGGATATCGAATTTTTCGCACAGCAGCAGCCATCCGGCGCCGCATGGGACGCCGAACAATATCAGGCGGATGCGCAGCGTGTTTGACTATCAGACCCCGCCGAGTAATCGGAAGGGGCGCGTGCTTGCGGGTGAGGACTTTGAGGGAGTGAAAAACATGCTCAGGCACGTTCCCTCGAATGCTACCGTGCGCAGTACCGCTGGCCCACCTGGAACGGTTCCCTCGGGCTTAGCGCCACGGCCAGGCGCGAATAGTGCATATCGCCAGGCGAACTGGGGGGAGCATGGGGGGGAACATAGTCCGTTGGCTGGGAGGAGGAGCGCGAGTGTTAAAGGGAGCGTGCATAAGGAGGGGTCGATATTCAGGTTGAAGTTGGGGAGTAGACGGAGGGAGGGGAAGGGGGGATGGTGGGAGAGGGGGAAGGGGAAGATTGAAAAGGAGAGTATTATGGTTGATAGGAGTAATATGATATGACTGCGTAGAAGGGTAGAGGTTTGGGGATTGGGTTTTGTGTATGCTGGGTTGGGGGCTGGTTGGATTGGGGGTCTTGTAGTTGGTCTAGTCATTGGCCTTGTTGCAAAGGTCCGAAGCATCTATGTTTGCATTGATCCAACGAGTTGGAGAGTTATCTGCTACTTGTTCACCGCTCAATCTTGCCGTCGAAGAAAATAACTGTGGAAACTCTACTGAGTACCAGTCTTGGTATCCCGGATACGGATACATTGATGGTAGGCCAAGGCTTGTTATTATTTATGCGGTCCGATCGTTCGGCTGCCGGTGACGGAAATGTAAGAGTAGTGTGAGTAGAGTCTGACCATTGAAAGAGACGAAACCATAAGGAAACATGTGATAACACAGAGTGTCACAAAGACAAGAAGAAGATCTGGAAGAGAACCCAGCCATCCACCCTTCAGGCCTATGCGCGAGTCCCTCATCCAACTTGACCTTACAGACCTGCACTATCGCCGGAAAATCAGCACCTATATCCCAACCATCTGAGTGTTCCACGCACGAACCTTTAAGAAGCTAACTTCCTCGTCCCTTCGCATACTGGGCACTTGAAAGCAAAATCTACATGGCGGGTCGGTGGGTTTTCGCAGATCTTTTTTCCGCAGCCTTCACGCCGGAAGGATGTGTGCCCGCAGACTTGGAAGTATTCGGCGAGGATGTAGCACATTGTTGGTGGTGTTGAGAGTCTTCTAAGTTTGATTTTGGTGTTGATGTTGGTGTTGGGGAGAGCTGATAGTAGGTGATTCTTCCTTCAAGAAGTTGAGAAAGGTTGATCTGGCAAGTAAAAGAGGATGACAGACAGTGAAGCGTGGGATACTTATACTCTGAGCGCGGAATTATCGCCGGACCTGTCTTGAACGCTGGTTTGTTCTACATGCTGGTATGAATGTTTAGCTACGAGCAGCCTCAATCCGTTCGTCAATGAGAGTGTTCACATCTCAGCCCCCGAACGACGCATCGATATAAGGTTGACAGATCCGCTGTCCAGGAGGTTGTTACGGAGCCGCCTCCTGTATCAGGCTCCAGAACTCGATCGAGAGATTATTCGTAGGCTATCAATATGCTTATAGAGAATGTTTTACAAACGATTGGTCATGAATTGCTTGTAGTGAATGGGACGGACGAACGAAACATGGATATTCCATAGGAAAGGAGAACCTTGAAGCCCGCTGAGCTGGCAGCATTCAGCGTCATGTCGATGTTTCACACCTTTTTAAGGCCCATGTGGTTGGCCAAAAGTACCATGATAACTCCTTCAAGTGATTAATACCCAGTTTCTTCTTACTCTTCAGCATAAATTAGGTGACGTATCCTTCGAAGGTAACCTAACTCCTTATTCTGAATAGCAACCCAAGAAGGATAGATATGCTAGCTGGTATGGTGCTAGGCAAGTGGTTGTACAGAGAGTTTGCCTCTCCCGGTACTTGCGAGATACCGAATCGAAGATTAAAATTTGCGAACCCAGGGCAATGTAGATACGGAGCCTTGAAATCTTCAAAGAATCCATCACGACAACTACAGCAAAGCACATGACTAGTCGTCTTACCTGAGATTGCTCTGCATCTTATCTTATCGTCTTTGAATCTAATCCGATCGAAACTTTCTGACTCCCGCCATGGAGATGGTCTTCCGCCTCTCACGCACTGCTATCGGACGGTCACAAGTCCGCAAACAATTCTCCACGTAGCAGTAGACGTCCAGCATGCCCCCATCTTCATGTGCTCGCTGCAAGACCGCACGCGCCCTCATCCTCCGGCCCAAAAACCACCAGAAACTCTGCAAAGCCTGCTTCCTACAAGTCTTCGAGACCGAAATCCACCACACCGTCACCTCCTCGAACCTCTTCCACCGTGGTGAACGCGTAGCAGTCGGCGCCTCAGGCGGGAAGGACTCCACCGTACTCGCTTCCGTCCTCGAAACCCTGAATGAGCGTTACGATTACGGCGTCGAGTTCGTCCTGCTTTCGATAGATGAGGGGATCAAAGGGTACAGAGATGACTCGCTGGAGACGGTCAAGAGGAATGCTGTGCAGTATGGCATGGAGCTCTGCATAGTGGGGTACGAGGAGCTGTATGGATGGACTATGGATGAGGTGGTCAAGCAGGTGGGCAAGAAGGGCAATTGCACGTATTGTGGCGTCTTCCGCCGACAGGGACTGGACAGAGGGGCAGCGAAGCTGGGCATACGGCATATTGTCACCGGGCACAATGCGGATGATGTTGCGGAGACGGTGCTGATGAACATGCTTAGAGGTGATCTGCCCAGGTTGTCTCGGACAACCAGCATTGTGACCAGCACTCCTTCAGCCCATGGAAAGGAAGGGTTAATGGATATCAAGAGGAGCAAGCCGCTAAAATATGCTTATGAAAAGGAGATTGTGCTCTACGCGCACCACAAGCAGCTCGACTACTTCAGTACCGAGTGCATATACAGCCCGGAAGCCTTCCGCGGCAGCGCAAGGGCATTGATCAAGAACCTGGAAAGAATACGACCGAGCGCTATTCTAGACATTGTGAGGTCTGGAGAGGACATTGTCGGGCTGGTTCCTCCTGAGATATCCGGCAAAACCGGCTGCGGACGACATGGTCAGCCCAAGGTTGCTGCCACCGAAGAGGAAGAAACCACGGGAGGGTGCGGTAGCTCCAATGGTCGTGAAAGCGGAGGTGAAATGGCAGCGATGGAGAAGCAACTGCAGCAAAATGAGAAGGCCGAGGAAGAGGGCACAGAGGTCGAGATCACAAGGAGAAAAACAAAGGCTCCTCCAGCAAAGGTGCTGCACCAACAGCGCAAGCTTCCCAAGCAGACGGTTGGACAGTGCATTCGATGCGGATACATATCGTCGCAACCTGTTTGTAAAGCTTGCGTTTTACTGGAAGGACTCAACAAGAACCGACCAAAGGCGATGATTGAGCTTGGAGAGACATCTGCACTGGGTAGTGGAATAGAGAAACAAGTCGATCGACTCGCTGCGCTGGAGATATCCATGCAGAGTACCTGACATGGCGACACTTTTCCGGGAGTTGACATGATTGGTTGGGTCTACGCCTACCCTGCGGGGTACTTACATACAGAGCTCATAGTCATCAACTGACGGCCATCAACGCATGTTGCGGCATGGCGGATATGGGCACTCTTGGCCGTGCCGGGTCAAGATTAGCTTGCACAAAGTGCTCCAATATCCTTGTGGCACTGCCTCAGGAGCAGGACGTGTCATCCTTCGACACCGTTGCCGATCTCACCTCTTCAGCACAACAATGTCCTATGTGCCAACTACTTCTAGACAACTTTCCAGGTGAAAGTCTGGAAGAGGCTCGGGCAATCGAATCGCAAGGACGTCGCGTGAACGTTCATGTTTCGATTTTCAGGACTGTGCAGATGCAGAGCACCGCAAGAGGAATCTACTTGCTGTTTCCCTACTTACAATCTGGCGAGAATCAATGGCTCCAGCATTTGACGACACGCTTGGCTCTATGTGAGCAGAGTAGTGAGTGACAGCGCTTGTCACGATCCCTAACCATGAAGCTGACCATACCCATGTACGCCGATTTCAAACAGAGCTATATGGGTATGCAACACTCCCGATGATGCCACACTGGAGCAACAGATTCCAACAATGCGGCAATGGATCTCCAGCTGCGCTGAAAAGCACGACGCTTGTGATGTAAAGCCTGGCTATACACCAACCCGCCTTATCTGTGTGGACTCAAAGTGTGGCAGTACACACGTCCACCTGATAGACAGTCGCGACACGACGCATGAGAAGAAAGACATTGCGTATGTCGCTTTATCTCATTGCTGGGGTTCTGTGGCGGATAGACATCCTCTTCGCACAACTCGGGCCACGCTTGATGCACATATGAATGGGATCCAGTATGATGACTTACCTAAAACTTTTCAGGACGCTGTACGCATTACTAGATCTCTCGGTGTTCGCTACATCTGGATCGACTCATTATGCATTATTCAGGACGACGACAAGGATTGGCAGAGGGAGGCCGCAAGGATGGCTCTCGTATTCCGCCACGCATTCGTGACCGTGACTGCGTCGTCTGCACGAAATGCGTACGACGGATGCAGTGTCGATCTTCGCCTCCCGTCCACATCTATTGATGTTCAGGCCAGCAAGTCGCGTCAGGATCCCTTAGTCGCCCCAATTACTACAATCACTAGTCAGAACCGCCATCGGTCTGGTGATCGTACGGCGACCCCTGTTAGGCGATTCAACTTCCGCCTTGCAGACGGCATGCCAACCTATGGCTGCTCGTTCGAACAATCATTGCTGCAGAGTAGAGGCTGGGTTTTTCAGGAAGCCTATCTGTCCCGGCGGGTCATCCATTTCTGCGAAGACAAGATGTACTGGCAATGTCGCGAACTGTTCGAGTCCGAGGACGGCTTTCATTCGAGAAAGGAGCAGGACCTCGAGCATCCCGTCAGGGTTCAGCCGCTGGTGGATCTAGAAGGTCTACGGGATTACTATTTGATGTTCCGCAGCTGGTGGAGATTTATAGCATTGTACAGCAGGCGTCACTTTTCGTTCTGGAAGGACAGAATTCCCGCATTTGCTGGCGCCACGAAGGAGTATCAGGCCGTTGTGAATGACAGACCGGTAGTAGGCCTTTGGGAGCGCGACCTCTTGATCCAGCTCATCTGGGAGCCTGGCAACGCTATAGAAGTAGCTGGTCTGGGTGATACACATGAGCTCCCATACGTCCCTTCCTGGTCTTGGTTCTCACTGCCTGCAGAAGCTGTGGGTTATATCATGGATTCTCTTTTCACAATATCGGACAAAAAGGGTATCAGCAGTGAGGCCGCTTACTCCGCGCGAGTGGTTGATATCAATATCCAGTGGACTGGTGAATCGCTGACTTCTCCACTCAAGTGCGCTACCCTTGCTATCGAAGCGGAGGTGGTCAAGAGGTCCCTTGTCCTAGGAGCGGACGGATTGTACGACTTCAGGTGGCGCCGCTACGAATACCATCGTGATGACGGCCGTGCGGAACAGTATTGGTGCGTGTGGGATGTCGACGGACTGGTGAAGACGGTTGACATTGTCATCGTGAGGCTCTTTACCGACGAGCTCGAAGGGGAGTACAGCGAGCAGAGTGAGATCTATTGTACCTGTTTAGCCGTCGTTCCTACAGGAGTGAGGCCGAATGAGTATCGGCGGTTCGGGCTGATACAGATCCTGCGAAGTGGTCCAATGCCTCAGAACTGGGGTAGAGAGGTACTTTGTCTAGTGTAGAGGCTGTCAATTGCCTTTGAGAGTCAACCTTACTGCCAGGACAGTCCGACAGGCTCGTCAATTAAGAACATTACCATATTGCACAAATCTATCCCTCTGCTGTTCGGATTGCATTCATTCATTACCAGAACGGAGAACATTTCTGGAAATACCTTTCATGCCCGTGCTCCCTACCCCACGATCTGTCCGCAAGCACAAACATGTTTCATCCAACCCTTGAATTATCAACTCCCCGCTCTGCACCAGCACATGTGATGATCCCCTCCTCACTTCTTCGAGCCAAGCCACCAGTCGTCCTCCGTGCCTAACAAGGAAAAGAGCAAAAGCGAAGGAACAGCCTACTCAAACGCACTCCGTACAAGCGCCTTGTGGCGTCGCACAAGCGGGCGGAAAGAGCGCCATGCCAAGAGTTATCGGGCGGCAATTGTTGCAACAACCTAGTCAGGGAGCAACTGTCACGGCATCTGTGAAGCTCACAGCACGAAGGTTGATAGCTGAATGGCGCGTTTCGCAAGCACTTGAGAGCATATAGGCATGTAGATAGTCATGCATGAAGTGTGATAATAGCTCCATTCGTCTATTACGGATCCAGAGTGACCCATCAACGAGTGTATCGCGCATTAAGCCCTCTACAAACACCCGCCTCCAAAAGAACACCCATCTACGCGTGCGTAGTCTCCACCGTGACAACCTCGCCGTGAACATCGACGCCGAGCTTCTTCTTCTGGAGCGAAGCCTTGACGGGGTTGGGAGCGGCGAAGATGTCATCGAGTTCCTCGAGCTGTTTCCAAAATTAGTCATCTGATCCATCTTAGAATGTGTAGTGGGCAAGGGTAAACTTACAGTGCGCCTCCTCGTCTCCGGGATGAGGAAGTAGATAGTCGCAGCCTGGAAAGCGCACCAAATCGCAAAGATGATGTACGTCTTCCACTGGATCTTCTCCAGCGCGACGGGCCATGCAAACTGTCCCAACAACCCACCAGCGGCGACGGCCAAGTTAGAGAACGCCATACCCTTGGCGCGCATCTCGAAGGAGAGGACCTCGACGGGGTACAGAGCCTGCAGGGGCGTGAAACCGAAGGAGTAGACGATGCCGAAGATGTAGATGAGCGCCATGACGGCCTTGGCGGCGCCGCTGTTGCCCTCGTCCTTGGCGTATTGGGAGGTGGCGGCGATCATGCCGACCCAGATGAGGGCGCAGCCGATGTTTGTGAAGAGGAGGAGGAAGCGACGACCGAGGAGGTCAACGCAGAGGGCGCCGGAGATGGCGATGACGAATTGCAGGCAGACGAGGCCGAGGGCGATGTTCTGCTTCGTGATGGGGTCGCTGACACCGGCGGTGTCGAGCACGGCGGAGAGGAAGTACGACAGCACGTTGTTACCCGCCCACTGGCCCCAGAGGGAGATCATGACGTTGCAGCCCAGACGGTAGATGGACCCGCGGGAATTGAAGAGGACGCGGTAGTCCCACCAGCGCTTGTCTGCGCCGTCCATCTCGAGGTAGCGCTCGTACTCGTCGAGCTGGAGGCGGACCCACACGCTGTCCGGGTTGCCGTTGCCGTGGTATATGGTCAGGAACTCGCGCGTCTTGTCCTGCTTGCCGTTGACGTACAGCCAGCGGGGGGACTCGGGCATGAACCAGGTGAAGACGAAGATGAGGCCGGAGAAGAGGAGCTGCAGCCAGACGGGGAGCAGCCAGCTGATGGCTCCCTTGTAGTTCAAAGCACCACGGGCGGCACCGGAGGCAACGATAGCGCCGGTGAACCAGAAGGTGTTGTACAAAGCACCCATGGGACCGCGGTAAGCGGGGTGGGAAACCTCGACGACGTACATGGGTCCAGCAGAGGCGACGAGCGAGACACCGAAACCGAGCAAGAAGCGGCCGCCGGTGAATTGCCATGTAGCCCTGTTGTAGTTGCTGATGGAAACGGTGACACCCTGGACGATTGTGCCGACGACGACGAAGAGAGCACCGCTGAGAAGACCACCCTTACGGCCGTACTTGTCGATGACGGGGGCGATGAAGGGGATGGCAGTGACGGAACCGATCTGGTACATGGAGGTGACGATACCGGCCCAGATACCGGCATTGCTGCCGTGGAAGTGCTCCAAGAAGGCTGGGTTGTTGAGCAGGTTATTGAGGAGCGAGCCATCGTAGCCGTTGATCGTGGAAGCGAAAAAGCCGACGAGACAGCAGGCGAAGAGGATCATCATGCGAGGCTGGAAAGGGCTTGGAGGCTCCTTCATCATGGCCTCATTGTAGGCCTCTGTGCCGGATACAACTCTGATATCGGCAACATCCTTCTCGTTGGCCTGCGGTAGGTGTCAGTGAGAAGTGCTAAACTGCCATGTCTGTGTGGTCAACATACCGAAATCTCGTGGGTGAGGACCTCGTTCTTGTCCATTGTGCCTGATAGACCTAGATGATGGCCGACAGTGTAGGTCAGGGATAGTGGTGGTCTTGGTGTCTTGACTGGGGAGGGAAGGGCAGCATGAAGGGGTTTTCACAACCCTTATATAGAGTTCTCCACAGCTGTCTACCCCAGGCTGGAGGAGCACGGCCCGTCGAGAATATTGCATGCTAATTGCTGCAAGGAGTAACACTGCTCCATACCTCCGGGATCAAGGCCCTCTTCTCCCCATGCGCTTGTCGGCGGCGGCGAACGGTGAATGGTAGGTCAAAGCGGGCATGCCACTGGACATGCGGCAAGTGGAACCAGGTGCTTAAAGTAGGATGATCATGACTGGTCTGGAATGTGTCTGTTATCTCTAAGAGGAGATTCGGATACTGCCGAGGCTAGTCACGCCTCCAGCTTGCTTCCATTCTCTTGACTGTGCTCTCATGCCGGAAGGAATTGTCCCTGGGCCGCGAGAGGATGTAGCTGTCCGAGAATTGGTTAGGAGAGATTGATATTGTGATACTTCTGAAACCTGCCTATTGAACACGCACATGCCTGTCACAAGATTCCAACTCCGCGTAAACTGTACAGCTTACAGAAAATTTCCCTTCTCCATTTCCGACTCTGGGGCAGGGATCAAGTGTGTTGGATCCCGTGGTGCAGTAACGTGGCGCCATGCATAGAACATGCGGAGTGGTATATGGATCTTGCTCATGAGACACGACTACAATTTTTCAACCAGTCAGAGCATCTCCTCCTTGTCGAACCTGGCATTGATCGTTGACGACGAACCGTCCCAATACGGAGCGGTAGCCGTGTTCAGCCATGCCCGCGTCGGAGGACTCCCGTCCGCAATCAAGTAGGTCAAGAGCGTCAGGGCATGGAAGGGGAGAAGGTCCGTCTTGGCCCGCGGTGATTGGAGGCAGCGCGCTGGGGGCGCTCTGGGCGCTCTCGGCCGACCTGGAATCGCAGACTGGAGATGAGCTTAAAGAAGTAGGCTGTTCATGGTGCCGTGTTTGTGCGTGCCTGGTGGAGGAGAGTTATGGTTAATGCTCCTGTTGATGCGTGCTCTAACGCAGCTACTAACCCCGGATTCTCGGTTGTGCCTCTCCGCCTAGCCACAGTCTTTCAGGAGCCTTGTGAAAGCCTTACTCTTTCAGGTATCTCCTTCGCATTGGCCGGTGCATCTCGAAGTTTTTCGACAAGGCTTGTCTTCATCACGAGGGAAACCATGCTGGACAGGGTATACACGGCGTACGCTTCAAGCCCTCCGTGCCAGAGGCGCTTCGACAAGCAACGAGGCAAGGCTATCGACGCGTTGATGTGCCCTGACATGGCTGCCCGTCGTGCCGGAATCGTGTCTTGATGCCCCCTATCGTGTTGAGCATGTTCGCGACAGAACATAATGCATTATGAAGAGAGAGGGTCAAGCTAGGACTGTTGGATCTGTGGACGGATTCCATACTTCACGGTAGTCGAGATTGCAGAGGGTACGTGCTACGTATGCATGTCCGTTTATGGGCAAATCATCGTACATGTCGCTTCATTCTCCTTGAGTCCATCGGCACATGCATGCACTTTGAGACCATCTCTGTTGGGTCGTCTTAGTTTTGGTTCGTGTCTCCGACTAAGTCCTGCATGGCTCCTGGGATTGCTGCTGCCATTCCTTGCTGGTCAGGTAAAGGGTGCGTACAGAAGTAGAGGAACTTGATGGCGTTCTGATTGCAGTCTTTGGTGTTACTCTTCTTGATTGTCGCCTCAACGATTCCCAAAGCCGCCTTCCAAAGTTGCTTCGACTCTTGTCTCATACCACCTCTCAGCTTTGAGCAGTTCCGCAACCTTGCTGTCTCTTCCCTACACAGCAGCATGGACCTGACCTCAGCGTAAGGGCGCAGACACTGAGATGCTGCCCGAATCTTACTTTCCTACACGGTGGCATGATTGTTGAACCTACATTCCTTGTCTCGTCAAGCGGTCATAAGCTACCAGTGTAGCGCCTACTGGCAGGCTTGAGTTCAGGGTGAAGAACAACCATATCATACGTTCGCGGATACCGTTCGCATGGTCACTCCCTTCGTTGGCATTCTGCCTCGTAAAGTGACCCTTGACGGAGCCAAGGGAGTGGAAATTCCTTCATCTCTGAGAAAGTTTCGAACTCTTCGTTCACAACCTATGTGGCTGCCTCCTCGATAATCTCTGGCCAGAGTACATTTCTACCCTGTTTTTGTACCAGAGGCGGCTACCATCCAACGGCCGCAACGACAGCGCCGATCGTGCCTTCGTTGTTTCTTGGACGGTCTTCAGGAGCCTGCGTATCGGAACAGTCGTCTTAAGATAGCTATTGCCCTGTTGTTGTTAGAACCATTCTGATATACAAAGAGCTCCAAGCCTTGTCTTACGTTCGTGCGATTTATCCTCTAACAAGACACCGGTTTGGTTATACTACGGTCAAGTCAACAATCATTGTAGGAGAATGAAGGCAAAAGAGAGTTAGAAAAGCGTTGTCGGATGATGAGGATGGTTTGTCTTAGGTAGAGGTTGTGAGAATAAAGATGTAGCGAGGAGTCGATGCCCTGCGCAAATTTTTTGGGTGGAAAGGTATCGGAGAGTAAGGTTTCGAACGCAGAGAAGGATGAGTTTTATCTATTCGGTAACTCCGTCGCTATGTAATAAAACTCATGGGATTCAGAGACCATTTAATATAGGCCTCAGAACAGCCTCAGCTTCTCGAAGCCTTGCACAATGTCTCGATCCACCCTGCTCAACCACTGGTTCTGGAACGGCTCCGGCCCTCCGCAAGCCGCAATCGCCTGTTGCAGATGGTTCCTGATAAACTCTGCAACGTTCACCGTGTGGATAACGTCTGAGAACGTCGAGTTGCGCTTTCGGGCGTCCTCCGGTGCTTCAGGAACGTTTGGGTCGATAAGCGTCTCCGTGTTCTGGTACACCAGGCTACTGTTGTTCTTTGTCAGTGCTGTGATGGTTCATATGGCAGACTTGGGTGCTTACTCTCCGCCAATGTCTTCTTCGTCTTCTCTCAACTCCAGACAAACATCCGTCCATACGGTCATGAGCTGCTGTAGCTTTCCGAGCATGTCCACTGGCTCCCCCGTCTCTAGCAGCTTAGTGAGCGCCAGACACATTAGCTTTCGCCGTGTCGGATCTCCAATGTTCGGAAAATGATCGAACCACTCGTCTGTCAGCCAACTCGACAACTTCCCCACTTCTTCACCTTGCGCATTGGCAACTGCTTGCAGAATGCTGACGAACACACGGTTGGAGGCAAGTACAAGACGAGCCAATACGCTGAAGTAGTCCGTTTCCACTATACCGTCAACCAGCGGGACCTTCGCGTTCGGCCCGGACCCGAGATGTGCGGCGTAGCTGTGACGCAGGCCCTCGATGATCTTGGGCAGAAGCCCTTCTCGAACCATGTCGCCTGCCATGACTTCCACGGCCTGTTCTCCGCCAAGTCTGTCAGCTACTCGGATGATGAGCTCGATCAATCCGGCAACAAGCCCGCTGGGTTCGGGCTTCATGCCAGGGAATATCTCGCCGAGGATGCGGAACAGCTGGGAGCGTATTTGGTCCGCTAGCATCTCTGCTGGAGCTAGCATGACATACGATGTCGTGATCTCAAGTCCCTTACGTAGGTTCTCTGAGTCCATCTGTAGGATGTAGAAAGCGTATGGCGCGAGGGCCAGCAAGTCTTGTGGTGCAGGTTCCGGTGTCTGTGCAATTATGCATGACCACAAGTCAAGTGCATCCTCAAGCAAGTATACTTGTGTCTCGGATCCTGGTTCCAGAGCGCCCTTGATGATAGGTAGGCATAACGAGTGGAAGGGTTGCGAATCCTCTCTCATTGCGGTGACCAATCTTGCAAGGATAGTCAAGATTGCTTGCTTCATCAGATGCTGCTCACCGGACTGATCCCACAGCGTCGGAAGTATTTGGACGATGCTGTTGGCAAACGGAGTGATGTGGTGTTCGAGACGCTCGACGAGGACGCTGACCGTATTCAGTAGTGCCATCTTCGTCTCTGGCTGTTCGGCTTCTTGGATGAGGTCCATGATCCGAGTAAGTATATCCGTCGCGTATGGCATGAATTGCTGGCTGTCAAACTCGAAGGCTTCCGCCACGAGCCGAAAGTGCTGACCAGCAGTGAGTCGAACTACTTTGTCATTCATGCCATCGTCCTTGTTCAGCAAGTGTCTGTATATCTCGTAGACAAGGTGCTTGTTGGGAGGAGATACTTTATCGATTGGGACCCATTGAGACAGAACTATTGCAATACGTCGCCGCAGAAGGTTGTATCCGATTCCTTGCTTCTGTACCTCAACGACAAAAGAATTGGCCAGAAAGCTATCGAAATCCATATACTCTCGGATGATGTGCGCCGAAGTACCAATGGCGGCATAAACAGAGTCCTTGAAGAGAAGCCGCTGGTCATCGGGTGCTGTCTTTATAAGCTGGGAATCACCATGGGGTAGTATATAAGACTTACAGGCGACAGACTTGAAAACCTCAATCAATAAAGGTACTACCTTCTCTCTGTTGCGTTGTAAGATGTCCAGGAACAGCTTTTCAGCACAGGGACGCACTTCAAACTCGTAGTTATCACCTGAGTCCTCTTCAGCGCGTTCCCATTCGTCGGGTTCCTCCTCCCACTGTTTGAGATCCGAAGGCCGGAATACAAAGTACGATGTAATCAGCACCTCAATTATGTTGAAGTTCAAGCTATCGGTGAACAGCTGTGATCTCAGGACGTCCGTTGCATGCGCCATTTCGGACTTTTCTTGCTCATGTCTGTATTTCATTGTCGGTGCTGGATTGAAGGCCGCCTTCATGCAAGCTCGCAGAATTAGCAGCCCGCGTAGACTAAGCTTTTCGTTAATGGATTTGTCCTCGCTAGCATCGTTGTCCTCTTCTTTCATCCGGTTAGCATCCTCCAGGGACCTTATCCCGAAGGTCTGACCGAACGAAACGATGAGCTGCCAGTAAGCCTGCATAAGGGGTATTGCTTCGGGAAGGAGCACAAAGGCTGCGGGATGAGTAATTGCCATATTCAAATGTAGCTTTGCAATCTGTACCAGATGCTTCTCTATCAATTGCTTCACCTCAGCCGAGAAAGGGGTAGGGGTCTGGGATGCAATAGTAAGGAAGTCATTCAATTGACTTTTGAGTAGTCCCCAGAACTGCTGGACATCTTTATCCCGGTTTGGAAACTCGAAGCCCGCAACAAGCAAGCGACGAAGCACCTTGATAGCCAGAAGACTCTGCTCTATAGCTTCGAGTGCTCCCCCTTCATCGTCACCGCCGTTGGTGAGGAATGACTGCCATATCCGAACCTTATCCAGATATATGCCACCCAGCACTTGGAAAATCTCAGGAGCAATCGCGTGCACATGCGCCCTCGTCCTCTGTAGTCTGCCAGTAGCCAGCTCCTTGATGACATGGTGTAGAATCAGCAGAGTCCTCGGAAGTTGGAGCCTGCTGGCACCCTCTTGTACAGAAGACCGCAGCAGGTCAATAGTCAAGGCAACCACATTGGGCCAGTTTTGCGGGTAATCGGTTCGTACAATCTTTGCAATGACCAGCGCGTTTTGAAGTGCTAGGCGTTGGTCCGCTTCATTGACGCCGGCTGAGAGCAACCTATCCCTAATTAGGTCCTTCTCATCCTTGGCAATGGCGTTAACAGCCGTTCGTCTCCAGTAACGGTCGATTCCGTTCTTAATCTGGATGATGGCCAGGTACCGGACTTCGAGCGGCAGTGATCGATCTATGAATAGGGTCTGTAGGAGGCTATAGTATCCTTTATGAGTCTCCCAGGACTGTAACTGCTTGGTTCCCGTCTGGATCTGCTGCAGGTCGTTTGAGGCTGCTTTTTGAAGTACGTTGAATAGGATCCCCTCTGTGAGCGGGTTTGCCTCTGCCGGAAGTTCCAAAATATCGTTCATGATTACCTAGCTCCTACAAAAAATGCTTGAAGCCCAGACGTTGGGCAGAAGAAGTCATGAGAATTGACTGAGGCCCAAGATTGGCAGCCAAGGGTGAGTGGTAACGGGAATAGTTTTGACAAGTGAAGTGGAGAGAACGAGAAGAGGAACGGCGAACAGTGATGCAAACGCTAACTTCAACACAGATGAGACCAGTTGCACCTCGAATATATCCAAGAAATGCTTGATTTGTGTTTGCTATCAGTGATCTTAGAAATCGCTGCCTTCCTTACAGCGAAGTGAAAGTTATAATCTGATTAGATCTTTGAATCCCTTATCTACAAGCTGCCAAGACTTCTGAGGGCCTCGGTACGTATTTCGCTCCTCCTGCTTCAGCCGTGAGCTTGTCCAAGTGCATCACCGTCTACACGAGGTCAGCTGTCCATCGTAAGCGCTTCTCGGAAGATACGGTCAAAGCCCAGATGAGATGTCATCGGCGGACTTTGCGCTCGCCCAGCGCCGCGTGCTCGAAAGACGCCGCCTCCGCGAAACCGCGGAGCGAGCGCGACACGCGCAAAACCAGAATGCCCTTTCGTCAGGGCCGCTCGCAAAACTTGGCCGGATGCCCTACCCATTGGATAGACTGAGTCATACTGGTATTGAGGTCTGGAATGCCATCAAAGGCCGGGAAGGAACACGTCCTGCGTTTCGTGTGGGACAGGTTGATGCGGAGCTACTGGATGAAGACCTGCTGCAGCTGTTGAAGGGTCAGGTGGGCGAAGGTCTCAGAGGCTTTGGCGCACACCTGAAGGATGAGTGGTCTGCGGAGATAATGCTCGCACTGCGAGCCATACTCTTCAAGCTCACCATCTGGGATCACAACGCATCTTACGGAGCGGCTCTTCAGGGGTTACGGTATACCGACGCAAGGGCCAAGGGGTCGACGAGGCCGCCTCCGAAGACGTGGCAGAAGAGCTTGTATGGGATCATCACTGTCGGAGGCCGGTATGCCTGGGACAAGTGGGAAGACTGGCTAGCGGACAGAGAAGGCGGCTATGTGGAGGCGACCATCAATGTACGCCTTGCATCGAGATTAACATCGATCCTGGACACTACGCATTCGATCACAGCCTTTGTGTCATTCCTCGTTTTTCTCTACAATGGACGATACCGGACACTCCTTGATCGCATACTCCGCTTGCGCCTGGCGCCGACCACCTCTCAGGTCAGCCATGAGTTATCCTTCGAATACCTGAACCGTCAGCTGGTGTGGCACGCATTCACAGAGTTTCTGCTGTTCCTCCTACCACTGGTAGGAATCAGCCGGTGGCGAAAACTGTTGGCAAGATCATGGCGGAAGGTCAAAGCATTCTTCAAGAGGGGCGATGAGGAAGATGAAGGGTTGAAGGCAGGTGGAGAACTTGGGTTCTTGCCTGAGAGAACATGCGCCATCTGCTATCAGGACCAAAATCCGACCTCCACATCAGAGCAAGACATCCTGGCAGGTTCATCAGGTGGAGTAGTTGGATCTGCGCAGACGGATATCACGAATCCTTATGAGACGATACCATGTGGGTGCAAGTATTGCTTCGTATGCCTCGCGCAAAAACTGGAAGCTGAGGAAGGTGAGGGATGGACGTGCCTCCGCTGCGGCGAGCTAGTGAAAAAATGCAAGCCATGGAATGGAGACGTCTTGGAAGAGACCAGCCGTCCAGGTACCGGAAAGTCAGTGGGCTTTGTGGACGACGGTGAAGACAGTCAAAGCCTCGTCAACCTGGAGCCTATTCCGGTCACAGACATCGAGGACAATGCTATTGCCGAAGCAGAGGCTGTGAAACACGGATTGTTGGATGAGTCAAGTAACTGGTCTAACATCGATCGGAGTCCGGATACAGATGCGCAAGAGAGTGACGCTGCGACTCCAGTATCAGACGAGGACGAAATATGAGTGTTCCCGTTTGAGAACTCCGCTTTGTTGGCGCTCATGGTTCGTCCTTAGAAGCTATCAGGCCTGTAAGATATCTCAAGTCGTTCTCTAATGAGCGGAACCTCCTCCGGCTCTGAGCAAGAAATGCTTGGCAACGGCAGCATGGGGAGCTTTGCCCTAGCGCGGGGCAGTACTAACTGCGATCACATCGACGTCAGATTCGACGAGTGCTGCCATCATTATCTCCAGAGATAATGGGGTTCTGAGAACATTCTTAAAGGCCATTGTTTGTCTTCAAAAAAAATCAATCGTTTGTTCCATTCTTGTTATCGCGCATTAAAGAATCCACGTCATATTGCTCCTTCTCAGTATCGCTCATAATGGCTTCACCGGAGATCAAGAAGGTATGGTACCTACTGTACTCTAAAAAAAAAGCTTGAGACATGCTTTAAAGCCTAACACCCAGATAGATTGCCATGATAGGTTGCGGCTCTATGGGTGGCGGCATGGCCCTTCTGTTCGCTGAGAACGGCTTCGAAGTGTCGCTCGAAGACCCTTCCGAGGAGACTATGGATGCTCTAATCGAACAAGCCAAAAAGGGCGGCATTGGCGACAAGCTCTCGAAATACTCCGAATACGAACCCCTCTGCAAAAGTCTGGGCTCACCCAAGGTGTTTGTGTTCAGTCTACCGCATGGCAGCGTCGGCGACACCGTACTGGGGGGGTTGATGCCGTACCTGGAGAAGGGTGATATCATTATTGATGCAGGTAACGAGCATTGGGAGAATACCGAGCGAAGACAGGGCAAGGCATATACCAAAGGCATTCGCTATGTTGGCATGGGCGTGTCCGGGGGATATCAAGCTGCCCGACGTGGCCCGTCCATGTGTCCAGGCGGTGATGATGAGACCCTCGACATCGTCCTGCCGATGCTCCAAAAGGTTGCCGCAAAGGACAAGAAAGGGACACCGTGCGTGGCCAAGGCTGGCACGGGTGGCTCGGGACACTACGTCAAGATGATTCACAACGGCATCGAACATGGAATGATGTGTGCCATCTCGGAAGCGTGGAAGATTATGAACACAGGACTAGGCATGCAGTACGATGAAATCGGCAAGACTCTTCAGAAGTGGAACGATGAAGGCGAACTCAAAGGCACATTTCTGATCGGCATCGGCGCCAACATCTGCTTCACTAAGAATGAGAAGGGAGAAAAGGTACTAAAGGAGGTTGAGGACAAAGTGGTACAGGATATCACCGGCGAAGAAGGCACGGGCATCTGGTCGAACGAAGTCGCCATCCACGAGCACATCCCCGCGCCTACTCTTACGGTCGCGCATTTCCTACGACTTGCTTCAGCAGACAGGAACCAGCGATCGAAAGCGCGAGAGACGTCTGGCGCAGATTTCTCACCACAGAAGCTGTCCGTCAATGACAAGCAGAAGTTCCTTGAAGATCTCCGCCTGGCTACCTATGCAGCTTGTTTAGCGTCTTATGTCCAAGGAATCAACATCATCGACCGTGCGAATGTCGACAACAAATGGAACATTGATTTCTCCGCCGTACTGCAGATTTGGAGGGCTGGATGTATCATTCAGGCAGACTACATTGCCGACCTACTGCAACCGATCTTCGCGGAGTACAAGAAGAAGC
The DNA here is from genome assembly GCA_022813185.1 of Floridaphiala radiotolerans. Classification (NCBI taxonomy): domain Eukaryota; kingdom Fungi; phylum Ascomycota; class Dothideomycetes; genus Floridaphiala; species Floridaphiala radiotolerans. Next base: position 268,914 of record JAKLMZ010000019.1, on the reverse strand, counting down.
AGTCAATGAACCTACTGTTCGAGGCGCCCGTTGCGAACGACTTGAAGAAGAGCCAACCGGCGCTCAAACGCGTTGTCGCAAGGGCTATCGAGGGAGACTTTATCGTGCCCGCGCTGAGCGCCAGTCTGGAGTACATCAAGTACCAGACCAGCCTTGGTAATACACTCGCTTTTCCTTCGTGATCGTTGAAGATATTGATGCTGACGTTTTCGTAGATCTTCCGACACAGTTCTATGAAGCCGAGCTTGATTACTTCGGAAAGCACATGTACGATAGAAAGGGCGAGCATGTCGGCGCGCCGACAGAGGGAAAGCACCACTATGAATGGCACCCAGCTTGAAGGCTTGTTAGCGATAGAGGAGCGGACAATAATAGATTTTACCTTCAAAGCAACGGTTGGAATCAGATTCTGAACAAGTTAATCGTAGCAGCCGTCATATTGATCATGATTCTAGGGAACTGCCGCGCATGCAACCCTCTTCAGGAATAGCAAGGACACGTCCAGGTTGAGCTCTCGTCGGTTTGCAACGTTGCTTTTCATTACACTTTACCGCCACCAATTGGATTCTCAGCTGTGCGGAGACGCCGAAAGGCTTGTCAGCCACGTTGAGAACCTTCAGCTTTTGTCTTCGCAGTCCAATCAACGCTGCATTGGTTGTCATCTCAAGCAGTTCGCTAACGATATCGAGCCGCTGCGCATGGATTCCCATATCTACATGAGCTGAACATATGCATGGATGTCCATGTGAGGGATGTTCAGGTAAGAACGCGGCACAGGAACGGTCCTTTCAAGCTTCTCCATTGGCGCCAAGACGCCAAGGAAAGGCTATATCAGGTCGAGATTGGCGAACGCTGGCCCAGTTCGGGCTGGACCTTGTAGATCACAGCCACCGGCTTCCCCTTCTGTGCAGTCCCTAAAGCACAGTACATGAGGCTTATGCGGCAATAGATGGTTCGGACTCGTCAATAATCACCTGTAGGTTTCTACAAAGGTTGAGGTGTCAATGCAACCAATTGAGACCTAGTTGCTTCCATCGAAACGAGATGTGGCTGGCTGTGGACGGGAGAGTCTGCAAGGCTGCGAGGCGGTTACTTCGTCTTTCTAACTTAAAGTCAAGCTTACTGTCTTGCGAACAGGAATCGTTCATTAACTATCTATTCTTGACCATAGCCTGCTCAATAGGAACGACTACAGCAAGGGATAGGAATGATAATCTCGAACTTCTCCAACTCGAACGGATAATTCCACTTACCTTCTGGCAGTTCTTGGTTTACACGGACGATTGTTACCTCACACAACTCGCTTGCGCCCATTGCCTTCCAATCTAGGCCCAGTATGAAGACAGAATACGACATTGTCACCACCGAGGAGGTGTCATCAGCGGAGCGCTCTCCTGTGCGCAGTCCGCACACCGAACATGGTCGAGGCTCTAGCTCTCTCCCTACTATCAAAAACCGTTTAGGTCTTGTTGCAGCTATCGCGTTGTTCGCTAGTGCAGCTCTCGTGCTCGGTTCGATGGCTTTCTTGAGCTTTATCTGGTTCTCGGGACCTAACAACAGTGTATGGAGCAGAGTGATCACCAAGGACTGGACAACTCGAGTGGTTACTTTCATCAGTATTGGTATCCGCTGGGCGATCGGCACGCAGACAGCATCGTGTCTCGCCATGTTGGCGGCCCTTTCGCTCGAAAAGTACTACGTTCCTCATCCTGACGTCGCCGCCGTATCCATGATGCGGATTGGTGGTAGTGGCCTCATCGGGACTATTCGGGATTTACTCTTCCCTTTGGTGGTACGTGGTCCGCGGCAAGTTGTCTCGCTCTGGACCATTGTTGCGTCAATAATAGGTCCGTACATTGCTCGCTTGTCTGTGATATGAATCTAATGAAACTAACCGGAATTCCTCATAGCCCTGCTACTCACATCGACTTCCCTTCAATTTACCTCCACTCTTTTGCTCTCCGACTTAGCAGTCCGCCCGATACCGGAGCTTCCGCAAAACAATTCAATCCCTATAGATCATCGATGGGTGACCACCCCACAGGCGCCGTGCTACAGCAGCATGTGCCGTTATTATGGCACATGGGGAGTGCAGTACTTTGATAGTGGATATGTCTATAATCTCTCGTCCACCGACATAGCTTGGGGAGGAAGGCGACCTTCCGCGTACCCTGCCTTCGCAGAGCTCCATCGAGCCGACACCGTCATTCATCGTGACAATGTGAGTGACACTGGATCATCACTCCGCGCTTTGCTTCCCATCCAATCTCAGGCAAGCAGACAAAGTCTGCGCTCGTACTCTGGGAAAGCGGTAGTGATGGATTCACGAGTAACCTGCATACAACCGACGATTTCAAATGCGACCTGGGATGGAGAGGCAATATTTGGCAATATAACCGCATCGATGGTGCTGGAGCACGTCAACCCTACAGTCGGTTCAAATGAGTTCAGGTGCCCATCGCTCACATTTCAAGACTATGCGCTATGCGAGCTTCAAAGTAACGGCATAGTAAAAGTATATGAGGGACAATCGTTTGCTGGTGGGTTGCTAAGTGAAATGAGGAACTCACAGACCAACAATTCGGGCGCAGCATATGTCATTACCAGCAGTTTGAAGCAGAGTGGCTCGGAATGGCTGCCCGTCAACCTTACAGCAATCTGTAATATGCCTGAAGACTCTGGTCAGGGTTGTTACAGCTCTGGGGATTTGTTCGTGACCTTGTGTTATACAGCATCAGACGTGGCGCATCGCGCTGTTATAGCTTATAGCGGAAGCAACCGTACGGAGCCGGTACCGAAGCTCACAAAACAGCTGGACTCTCAGAAAGATGTCTACGACTTTTCTCCAGTAATCCGACAGATGACTCCTGGCCCGGCCGAGGATCGTGGCATCCTCAATCTCTCTCTAAGAGAAGGGGAGGAATGGAAGCAGCTGTACTCTAATCTGAACGACACAGATGGTCCAGCACCTATCTATGATAATTCATCAAGTTGGCAGCCCTTGCCTTACCTGGTGTCTACACTACATTTTCGCCGCCAAAGCGGTACGATAGGTAACTACGCACTTCTCCTCAAGGAGTCGGAGAATAGAGGGTTCGATATCGACCTGGCTGACGGGCGTGCCGCTCCTCCATGGATGACACATTTATTCAACGCTTTCCTGCCGCACGGTGGCGCCGCAAAAGCTCTGCAGAGCCTTTTACACATCGTAGCAACCAATGCTTATTACGACCCGGACCACTTCGAACTTTACGATAAATTCGTCAACGTTACGACGACCCGCTTTGGCGACCACCTTACCCCAGCAGCAACTTACTTCATTCCCCTGGGCAAGTACTCCCTTACCACCCGAGTGCCACCGTTCTTCACTGCTGTTTGCATTATATTGTTCATACATCACCTCTTGGTGGCGTCAATATTCTACCGCTTCATGAGAGAGACGAAGTACTCTCGCTTGGGCGACCCTTGGCAGGCGGTGGCACACGTGGTACTCGGCGAAGAGAGTTCACAGGTTCTGGAGACGTCGGGATCGATGACGGCTGACCGGACCGCGGCGCACAAGGTCATGAAGAGGGCAGGAATCACCAAGGTCTGCGTTGGGATCAAGGAGGATGAGGAGGGTGTTGTTGTTTTGACAAGGGCGAAAAGCCGGTAGATCACGTCCCGTTATGACGGAGGCGATTCTCTTCCCTCGCAGTGGGACTGTCAGATATACTACGAACAAAACCTCTCGTACGTCTTCCTCCCATGGCTGAGCGATTCTGTCGTTGAAAGTGAAGCTAAACCTGCTGTCTACAAAAGAGGAGCTGGACCTTCCTGCGCTGGATCAAACAGAGAAGAATGGCTCATAAGAGCTTCCTCGAAAGGGGCAAACTCGTTGTCGCATTCTTGCGCAAACCTGAAGCGGAGACACTGTCTCCTGAAGTCGGGTTGGACTGGCGATGTCCCGCAAGCTGACAGCCGTCCGCGTAAGCACAGCGTTACTTCCGCAAAATAAGAAAGGAAATGGATTCTGGAAAAAGCCGAGAATGGCTTCCTTCCAGCGGCACATAGCAGGTCGAAGACACCAAACATCAAAGTTGCTCGCCTCAACCAGAAATCTCTCTCTTCCCAGCATTCGCAAAACGCCTCAGCCCACAAAAATAGCACCCTTCAACAAATCCCCCGCAAACTCCGGAAACTCCTTCACCACCTCCCCAAACCCCTCACTTCCCTTCAACGTCGCAAACCTCAGCCTACAGTCCTTCAAAATCAACTCCCTCAACCCCCCTCCCGCTCCCGCACCCGCACCTGCACCAGCAGCACCAGCAGCAACGTCCCCCTCCCCCTCCGGCATCAGCGGCATGGAATAAACACAGCGAATCGCATCCAGCACCTCCCCCTCACTCTTGATAATCCCCGGGTTCTCAATCCTAGCCTTGAACTTCTCCTTCGCGACCTGTGAGAGAGGGGGGATGCCGTAGAATTGGCCAGCGGAGGACATGAGCGCGTGAAAGCCTAGTTGGCGCGGCTCTTGTACTTGTCCTGGCTCTTGCGCCTGGAGCGGCGGGTGCGGCTGGGGCTGCGACTCGTGCACGGGGAGGACTGCGATCATCCTTGGTGCAGGTGTGGGCGTGGGTAAGAGCGCGGGTAAAGGGGGGCTGAGGACGGGTTTGCGCATGATGCGACTTAATCTGCTGCCTTGCTTCTTGGGCTTACATGTCATCGGGGGGCTGCTTTCCTCTTGAAGCCCGCTTTTCTCGGAAACTGGGAGCGGTGGGCGGGTTTCCTCCGTGAAGCTGTAGCGCGGTGGGGCCTCGTCGTTGGGGGTGGCGACGGAGACGGAGGAGGTGGGCGTTAGGATGTTATCAGGTGACTCGAGGGGGCCTTTCTCTACGGTGATGGGCGTGTCTGGCTCCCCGCTGTAAGGGGGTGCTTCTGCGCGGAGGGGTTGGCGCGAGACGAGTTGGGAGCCTGTGTCTTTGTAGTCGTTTGTGTAGAGGTAGTTTAGCACGGCGGAGATGATTTCGGGGTGTTCGTCGGATGGGCAGTGGACTGTCAAGGGGAGGGTTGCCTGGGGCGCTTTTATCAGCTACAACGTGGAGGGTTTGGATTGAGGTTGAGGGCAGGAGAGGGATAGATAGTTGGGGGCCGCTTTACGTTTGGATCTTGCGCGTCGCAAACTTGCTCGAACCATGTCGAGCGCGTACAGACGATGGCGCGGTGGACGTAGTATTTCTCCTGGCCGCAGATGACGATGAGGTCGCTGTATTTGCTCTTCTCAAGCAGGCTTTTGATGCCGTAGTACAGATGTATGTAGGAAGTGGTGGGCTGGACGTGGTGGCCATCTGGCAGGCGGAAGTACGGCTTGGGGCCGTCGTACCCCGTCTTTGATTGTTCTTGGCCCATGTTGTCGAGGTTAACTCGCGATGGGACGTCGATCGAAGAGTACGACAGAGTCCCAATAAAGTGGAGATGGTACTTGACATATAGATAACGGCTATCCCAAGTTGCCTATGTGGACATTGGTTCCAGCACTATAGCTAACCCTACGGGCAGTGCGTTGCGCGTCATGGCGCATTTATTGGCTGCAGTAACGTTGAGGTCAATGAGGTTGTGCCTTAGCCTGAATCCTTCTTATATATGACTTCTCGTGTTGATTGGCTGTGATGCTGAAGTGCGGCGGAGTGCGGGAGAGCCAAGAGCGCAAAAGCCCGTACCCTTTGATGGCCCAACGCCATCTGCTACGAGATTATATCGAATTCAGACGTTTACATTCCCTGAGACCAACAAAGGCATGGGATCTACACTTTCTATGATCAGATAGTGGCAAGAAACCATTGTACATCCGTCTATATCTCTAACCGTCTATATGCGGAACACGGACAACATGGTACATAGCAACAGCTGCGCTTCAAGCAATCCATCATAACGTGCTTTCTCTCACATTCTCAAGCACTTGCATACCTGAGATGCCAGCAATATCTTCCTCCAAGCTCCTTCATCAAGCTCGAATTGAACAATTCATGGAATTCACTTCTAGAAAAGGTCGGTCATGGCACCATGACTGGCGTCACCCACGAGTGCCGAGTACTTCGCCAACGTACCCCTAGTCACCACCATCTTTGGTCTTGTCCACTCTTGCAAGCGCCTCTGTATCTCTTCGTCGCTAAGGTCTAGATCCAGAGAGTTCTTCTCCGCATCGATCGTGATGGTGTCGCCATCTCGCACAACAGCAATGGGACCGCCGACCGCTGCCTCGGGCACAATGTGGCCTACGATGAAACCGTGACTGGCTCCGCTGTACCTGCCGTCGGTGATGAGAGCAACATTGGTCAGCTTCGCGCCCATCAGAGCTGCCGAGGCCTTTAGCTGCTCCGGCATGCCGGGACCGCCTTTAGGACCCTCGTATCGGACGACAACTACTATATTCTCGCCGTGCTTGATCTCACCTTTGTTGAGCGCGCGGTCCAGCTCCAGTTCCTTGTTGAAGACGCGTGCCTTGCCCGTGAACCGAAGGCCCTCCTTGCCCGTAATCTTGGCAACGGCACCGCCGGGAGCAAGGTTGCCTCTAAGGATCTCGATGTGGCCAGTCTTTTTGATAGGATTGTCAAGAGAGCGGATGATTTCTTGTCCTTGTGGTAACGAGGGGAAGGACTCGATGTTCTGTGCAAGGGTCTTTCCGGTCACGGTGGGAATATCGCCGTAGAGCAGCCCAGCGGCTACCAGCAGCTTCATCACGGCTGGGACGCCACCAATGTCGTACAGATCAGCCATGTAGTACTTGCCGCTTGGCGCGAGATTGGCGATAAACGGGATCTTCCTAGAAACCCGCTGAAAGTCGTCCAATGTGAGGTCAACGCCGGCAGTTCCCGCCATGGCCAGGTAATGCAACACACCGTTTGTTGAGCCACCAAGAGCCATCATCATGACCATGGCGTTCTCGAAGGCCCTCTTTGTGAGCAGGTCACGCGGTTTGATGTCTTTCTCCATGCAGACCTTGATGGCTTCTGCAGCCTTTCCGCACTCTCTCATCTTGGCTGGGGAAGTGGCAGGTGTACTTGAAGAGCCAGGAAGAGTGAGACCCATTGCTTCAATGGCAGTCGACATGGTGTTTGCGGTATACATGCCTCCGCAAGCGCCCGCCCCAGGGCAAGCGTGTTGCTCGATATCCGACAAGATCTCGTCCTTGGTCTGTTTGGGATCATCTGGGTTCTTCAGTGAATCGTACAAGTAGGCACCATGTGCCTCGTAGCAAGTGCTGATGTTGATGGGCTTCCTCAGAAGATTGCTGTAGCCTGGCTGAATAGTGCCTCCGTAGATCATGATCGAGGGGCGGTTGTGACGTGCCATAGCCATGACAACGCCAGGCATGTTCTTGTCACATCCTGGTATTGCTATACACGCATCATGGTGCTGTGCACAAGTGACAGTCTCAATGCTGTCTGCTATGATCTCCCTTGTCTGCAGGGAGAACCTCATACCTGCGCATCCATCAGCTACCGCTCTCGGTCATGGCGGGGTCGCAGACTTTACCTTCGCCTCCCATGGTGATGCCGTCGGAAACACCAATGGTGTTGTATTGCCAAGCAAGCATGTCCTGCTTTTGAACAGCAGCTTTGACTGCTTTGCCTAGGTCCAGCACTGGGGATGGTCAGTACCTGAGCTGTTTTGGATAACCCTCAATGTCTCAATAAGACGGACGATGACCGGCACTTACGATGCATACTGGGGCGAGGCATTAGCAGAAGGTTTGTGATCACATCTAGGCCTCACCACTCACTTGCAAGGATTACCTTCCCACCATACCGAGGCGACTCCGACATGTGGAAACGTCTTCATGGCATGTTTATCGGGCACGCCTGCCGCATAAAGCATTGCCTTGGAACATGTCAGACCGACACCTGACTGACGTCGAGCTTACATACCTGCGCTCCAGGAAAGTCGTGCTCTCTCGTCAACTTTTGAGAGTACCGATTGAGCACGGGTTTGCCGTCTTGAGATGTTGCTCCATTAGTCAGGTGTGGGAAGTCCAGGTACCTGGGCACCTCCGGCTCCGAGGCCTTCTTGATGTTTGACGGATCCATGTTGGTCACTTCAATGGAGGAGTAATGGATTGTAACTTGTCGAGCAAGATTTGTACGGAGCAATTGAGGATGCAGGGGCAGCTGATGGATAAGAAGATGAGCTGATGATGGTCTCGACGACCTTCTCTTGAGGAAGTTCCAGAAGGCTGTTGAAATTGACTTGGACAAGAGACGTGAATTAGGCAGATGAGATGATAAGGGATTGATAACGCTGTTACACTAGAGTATATGATTGTGCGATGGTTGACAAGAGTCAGACCATGGAATCGGAAGAAAGTGGAAAGCGCGAACAGTTGTCGCGCTCCAGACTGCCAAATGGGACAAGAGCCTTTAAAGCCTTTTGGCCGATCATTCAAGCAGCAAGATACCTTACCTTAGCACAACGCTTTCTCCGCATCTTACCAGGGCTTCTTTGTCTCCTTTAGGATTACTAGTAGTGCCACGAGCTACAACACTATTACTCATGGGAGCTGTCTACCTTAGCCATCAGTATCCTCATCCTCTAGAAAGTCGCAGGCAGGGAAGTCGGCGATCGCCCTAGAGCCACTAGCCCTGCCACAGCTCAGCAGTCCACAGCGTAAAGACACAGGCTGTTTCAAGACTTTCAAGCCCTAGATATTTCTACCGGTTTTCCCTTGCTTGTGCCGTGAAAGCTTCCGAACCGTGTGGTGCCGCTCTGCTGGAACGAGATATCAAAGACCGAGGTGGCGGATACGGTAGCCATTCAAGGGTTTCAATTGGCAGATAAGCGAGGCATGGCCGTGTCCGAGCTCGAAAGTACCGACTGCCCGATGCATGCCAAGCACTTTCTTCAGCCTTGAGATTTCCCATCTCCTCTTGCTTTCGTCATGTCCGGTGTTGCGTGCACCTTTATTGTCTGCAATCTCTCTATCCAGGTACTTGGTTGTCATCCTTCCAAGCTTCGCATGTGCTGCAGGAGCAAAGTCTATTCCACTGAACAAACCGCGAACAACTGCGCGTGCAAATTGGTTCCCGTCCTGTCAAGATTGTCTTCATACTGTTCCGCGTCTTGGTAGCACTCTCCTTGGGCATCAGCCTAATCACTTGAAGAAGCCGTTTCTGGCTGCGGCATCCTGTACAAGCCTTGACTCACCGCAACTTTTCAGTCGCGTCTCAGGATTCTAAATTGGTAATGATGCGATAGTCATTACCATTCTCATTTTGCAACCCTGAGTTACTGTGTCGCAGCAATGCAGCTTGCGCGCAGGGACGACAAGCCATAAGGCTGGTCTTTTCCAGACGTTGCGGCACACTTACAGAAGCTTCATCTCATTGGTCAAAGAACGCCTTTGTTTCTTGAACGCCTGGATTGACTTATAAACGTTCAATATCCTCAACTTTTCGAATTTATCTGGAATGGCTCTTTCACAAGCTCAGGAATCTCGTGGCGTACTTTGGCGTCTGATTAGCGTTCCGTTGTGCATTATCGTACATACCGCTGCTGCAAGCTCATCAGCAACTGCCGAGGGGCTGTTGGATGCAAGACACGTATCACGGATAACCTCAGTAAAACACTATCTGTCTTTCCTATCCGTACCTGCCCATCATCTGCTATCGTTGATTGGATCGCGAACACCATCGCAGCCAACGGGTCTGGACATGGTCAAGTTAAGCTTGCTATGCGGCTTCCTACCCGGCCTCTGGTTTCTCCGTAAGCGGAAACAAACGGATAATCAGAGTATCAGTAGTAGTAGGAAGTCTTTGAAGAATGAGATCAGTACAGGTACGCTTGTTGAACGAAAGTCGATTCGCTCGATTCGAGTTGACTCTTAATAGACCCGACGGACAGCGATCCGGGATTGCTCAAGAAGCATTCAACACATGAATCCTACACAGTGCCTGAAACCGGTTATACGTATCCGTCGATCAGGACATTCTACCGACCTCATCCGCAAGGCAGCAAGCTCCCGTCAGAGCCTTATCCCATGCCCTTACTCGTCTTCATTCACGGCCTTGGCGGATCCGTTGCCCAGTTCCATCCGCTTCTAGTGAGCTTAGTCAATCTGTCCCCTTGTCTGGCCATAGATCTGCCGGGCTGTGGTCTTTCAAAATTCGAGCCGACTGACTGGAACGCTTATACGACTGAATGTCTGGTCCGACTGCTGGCTGTTGCTATTGAACGCTACAGGGATGCAGAAGCCAATCAACAAGTGATACTAATCGGCCATAGCATGGGATGCACCCTTTCAGCACTTTTGGCGTCTGCAACTTCTCCATACGCCAACCTGATCTCGGAACACGTCATTGGCGCAGTAGCCATCTGCCCGCCAGCTGAACCACCAAAGGAAAAGCAGGCTGCACAGTTCAGGAAACTGCTGGCCATCCCAGGGCCCATTTTCAATCTCTGGAGACGCTGGGATAGGAGAGGGGGTACGGAGAGCGCGAGTGTCGCACGCTTCGTAGGTGCGAATCCTGAGCCGGAAACGAAGAAGCTGCAGTACCGGTTCAACGAGCAGAGTCGCACCCCGGTATGGCGGAGAATGGCTCGTGGTATGCTGCCGAACGTGAAGACCAAGCGTGGCGGTATGGCCGGGAAGGAGGTATGGGGTGGTCTCAAGGTGCCGTTATATTTGATCGCTGGCGAATCAGACCCCGTCACTCCTCCTGGAGAGGTGCAGAAGATCGTAGTATTCCTGGGGAGGTCACCTACCAAGCAGATGCCGAGCACTCAGTCAATGCCTCCGCCCGACTCAGCGGCACCTGTAGATACCGGCATTGACAGGAAGTTGTCCGACACCACGACAGACTCTCGTCACGACTCAGCGATGGGATCTACTGGAACGCCGTCTCCGGTCATCCCGTCTATGGAGTCCGTTCCAAGTAATCCCAAACAACCACCTCTCAAGACAACGATATTACCAGCACCCGCATCCCACGCTCTTCTGTATGCGCCTACGACGTCCCGTACGATTGCAGGCCTGATTTCGACTTTTCTCTCCGCCCACCTGGACAAGCGGCTGTCGCTCGGTTGGCAGCTACAGTACCTATGCACCGAGGGAAAGTGGGATGTCAAGAATCTGGCCAAATGGCAAGCGGTGCAGCCCGTCAGCGAGCCAATTGCTGGTATATTCAGGGCCATGAAAACTTTACGTGAAGTGGATGAACAGCATTCACCTGCTGTGTTCGTGCAAGAGTGGGGATGGAAGGTGAAGAAAAAGGATGGTTTAGCTGTGGTTGTGGACATCAGTCACGAAAGCCCTGTCTACGATCCTAAAGGGCTGGAAGCAGGAGGCATCGGCTACCGCAAGTTCCCAACAGTCTCCAAGCTGCCGCCAAGCCTGGAAGAGGTGCTGGATTTCTGCAACCTGATCGATGAGCTGAGGAGTAACCTACTCTCCACTGCTAGAGCGCTGCCGGAAGGACAGGAGCAGGAGCCTGGGGTTGAAAGCGGAGAAAGCGGCAAGCCCCTCATAGGTGTACACTGCCATTATGGATTTAACAGGACGGGGTTCTTCATCTGCAGTTATCTGATAGAAAGGATGGGTTACCGGCTACAGGACGCCATAGAGGAGTTTAAGGAAAAAAGGCCGCCCGGGATCCGGCATGAGCACTTTATAGATGCTCTCTACGTTCGGTACGGAATGAACTTGAAGAGAGCGCCTACTCTCTAAAAGAGAATCTTGTAGGGTTAAGAGATTTAGAGGCTTACGTGCTCGGGCTGTTGAAGCGCTTGTAACCAATGTAATAGTATCGTTCTTAGCGACCTTCACGCATGACGAGATACGAAACGATTTGATGAAATTTCCAATTACTACTATACCATCACGGACAATGACTCTCTATCGCGTTGAGGTTGTCTCTATATGCTCTTTCATTGAAGCTACGCAGTTTGAGCTAGGGTTTGATGCGAGCGAACCCTAGCGGGAGGCTGCGCGATTGGACAATTAAGCGAGACAAGCGGAATTTCGATGCACCTCCGAAATGAAGCGGCTCTAACGAGACAATCACCAAACGACAACGACCATCACCGTAGACTCTGTCGCTCCAGGACGAAACTCAACCACTTTCACAGAGTCAATCCTCAATCGCAAACATGGGTGGTGTCAGCGTTCGTGACGTTCCGGTATGTTGCAGACCACCGAGCGCACAAATCTTGCACATTCGACACTTCGATTTCTGGACGCCAACTGACGAAATCTCTGCTACAGGCCAACAAGTTCATCGAGTCCTATGCCGCTTTCTTGAAGCGACAGGGAAAGCTCCCCATTCCTGGTTCGTAAGCCCTCGACACTCGACTGCGTTACAAACCCCACATCCGGCTCCTGCACCACAACAGCAGCCTAGCCTGAATCCCGTAATTGGGGGATAAGCAGACACTGTTACTGGTTCAGCAGGGTGGAAGAGATCAACAGGACAAAAGCTGACCAGTGTCGCTATCTACAGGTTGGGTCGACACTGTCAAGACTGGCCATGCCAAGGAGCTGCCTCCCCAGAACATTGACTGGTAAGGATAGCTAGATTTCATACCAATTGATCGTGGCATGTTGTCTGCATGGACTATAGCTGACTAGATACAACAGGTTCTACGTCCGCGCCGCATCCGTAGCCCGTCACATCTACCTCCGCAAGACCGTCGGCGTCGGTCGTCTCCGCAAGGTTCACGGTTCACAGAAGAACAGGGGCGCAAGGCCTAGCCACCACACCGATGCCTCCGGCAGCGTTGACCGAAAGGTCCTCCAAGCACTCGAAAAGATTGGCGTCGTTGAGCAGGATGAGGAGAAGGGCGGCAGGAGAATTACTCAGTCTGGCCAGCGGGATTTGGATCGCATTGCGATGACTACCCTGGAGGCTGAGGAGGGCGAGGACGACGAGTAGATGGTTGCATTACGGGCGGGAGCATAGGTTCGATACTTCAAAATGCTATGTACATTGACCTGGTTGGGTCATTTACGATCAATGGGTAAAGGGTAGCGAATACCATTTCTCAAGAGGCCGAATTCATGGCTTCGATCTCCCTCATCTTCTTTCTATCAACCCGTGAAGTAATACCATGATCGCTTGCTTTTTTTTGGTACTTGCTGAACGCTTCTTGACATGGATCCTCCCCTTCCCACTGTACCGGTCACTGTCAAATAAAAGATACATATCTTTTGATTTCACGCAGACAAGCTCAGTCTCTGCTTTTCTGAACATCGGTATCCATCAAAGCCGCCTCCCGGATTGCCCTACTTTGCACTACCCTCTGCGAGGGCAAAGGAGGTGACACTTCAGGTTCAAGGTACAGATCATCGTACTACCAAAGGATCCCTCGGTCATTCTCGGATGTTACACCGTCGTGAACACGCACCTGGTACTCTTCCGACCGGGTATGTGGATGGATCTGTGAGACAGCAGCACAGCGGTGTTACCCCACATACGCTAGAAGCTGTCCATGCTCGGCACATGTTTCATGGGAAGGTCCGAACGTCGAGACATTGAGTAGCAGATGCATTGAGGTTATCCGTGTGACCAACGCCAGCGTGAATCAAGGAAAGCCTTGAGCTCACCGAAAAGAAAACAATGAGTCGGCAGGCGTACGTTTGCAAGGATGCTAGAGAATCGCAGCCCCCCGGCGATCCTTGGAAAGACGAGGAGAGGGCTGCTTACCGGTTGCTCAAGCTGCACAACCATTCTCTGGGGCCGGGCGTGACAGTTAACCCAAACCTGTAGGAAACGAAACAGGAAACCCCAGAGCAATGTACGGTGCAAGTAGTTTCAACGTCATTTACTATATTTTGGTAGTCTAACTTATTCCTATGTCATAAACCTTCACTACTTCCAGCTGCAGTATGCTAGGTCTAGCTTTACATGCCGGACAGGGTTTTAAGATGAAGTATTGGGTCTACAGGATTTCCCCTCTGTGCAAGCTCCACCGGTTCTTATACCAGCTGATGTTGATCTTGCCACCTACTGCCATGGGAGTAGATGCCTGTTCGAGATGTACGCCCGATGTCAGAAAGACTCTACGTGGTCACGAGCTCCCGTTCGAGCTGCCAGATGCCTCTCGGAGCCATTGTACTTGATGCACGATACTGACTCATCCAGCTTTTGCCATTCAACGGCAAGCCCGATAGTGCAATGATGATAGTGTGTCGTCATGGCATTGGCCAGCATCAACAGAATCATATTGTGGCAGCCGTGTCCTTCTTCTGCAGCCGGAGCATTCTCTTGGCGTATGGAAGTTGATACCTGATCAGCTCCTAGCTCTCACACCATAAAGTCCTGCTATGCCCGCAGATCCAGGCCTCGACGACGTTGACTAAGTGATTTCTCTAGCGTATGGAAACCATTTCCTGTCTTGATCAGGCTGCCTTGCGGCTCCTTGGATTGTCGTTGCTGTTGACGAGGCGAGGACGCTCATGAAGCAACTCTTAACTATCGTGACGGAGCTGTCGCGTGCTGTTCGTCGGCTCTTGGCACCATAGATAGCCAGAGCAAGATAATGCGGTTACATTCGGAGACTTCTTTGTCGACGCGGCCTCGACCAGCACATCCCCAAGCCGTGTTGATGGACGGAGGAAAGAGTCACGATGCCAGCAGAAACTTCCTCCCAGACTTGAAAGCGGAAGAAACGCCGATTTGTGCTGTCCAAGGAACAACTCGTACTGAAGATCTATGTGCGGGGTAGGGAATGCTGACAACGGCGGTGCCTTCTCCGCACGAAGTTGTACAGACAAAGACGACGACCAGGACTCCTTTCTCCAGCTTCCAAGTGAGCGTAGAAAACAGATATAAAGACACTGAACAAAAGACCGAAGTCAAATGAAGCTACGAAAGTCACCTACCATATCCATCCTCGGTCGACGCTCCGCTTTCCTAAAACTCACCTATCTCTGGGCACGCGACAACCGCGATGCGATACCCAATCACCACCATCCACAACAAGCTCAAGATGATGCAGACGCATGCTTTGTTTTTCAGGAGATTCGCTTAAAAGTTCCACTGTGGCCTGCGTCACCGCTAGACCTCACTTCCATCTCTTTTTCTCCCACACACGGCCGTGTCCAGCACCACGGGTGGGAAACAACTGGGGCTGTGGAGGAGTGAGGACGGGGAAGCGCGGACGAAGATGACAATGATGTACTTCTGAATTCATGTATGATAATCAAGATCAGAGATCCCGTAGCTTGCTAATGTCATGGTCCGTCATCCCGACGCGTCCTTGTTCGCTGTCGAGATCTGGCTCGCGGATTGCGTGCTGCGTCCTCGGGCGATGGTGCAATTGACCTTTTACTAGGAGGCAACCACGCGCACCTACTATTTGACCATCGACCGAGAGTGCATCGTACAGATAGCACGCTGGACGCCGATTACGCTTTGGGACATAGGATCCTTGGGTCGCCGTTCCTCGCACGCGACCTTATCTGGGGGAAGAGGAGGGTTAGATGCGCATCAACGCCCCTTTATGACACTTTAATACACCGTAAACTTTGGTTTCCTCCCGACGCTCCACCCGCACATTCATCGGTGCCCGGTTGGTCTATATATTTCTCTTCGCACCTTCTTCTTTGTTTCGTTTCCTCATTTCCTTATTCAAGAAATCCCATAACGGTCTAGAAGGGTTGCTACTAGCCCTACCGCCTTCCCGCATAGGCCTACCGGATTTTTTCCACCTCGACCACCTCTCTTCACCGCACCCACAACACCACCTCACTTCTCGGTCATGGCACCACACGCCACATCCCCAGTTCCTTGCGACTCACCACCAAACGGCTACGTCGGTCAGCATGTGCCAGTTCAAGCCCCTCTCCCCTCCGGCCCGGAGCGCCCCAACATCCTCTACATCATGGCGGACCAGATGGCCGCCCAAATCCTACCCATGCACGACCCCTCCTCCGTCATCAAGACCCCAAACCTCGACAAACTCGCCTCCAGCGGCGTAGTTTTTGACTCTGCCTACTGCAATAGCCCCCTATGTGCACCTAGCCGCTTCTGCATGGTCACCGGACAGCTTCCCTCGAAGATCGGCGGCTACGACAACGCCTCACAACTGGGTTCAGACGTTCCTACATTCGCACACTACCTGCGCAGGGAGGGATATGAAACTACACTAGCGGGCAAGATGCATTTCATCGGGCCAGACCAGCTACACGGCTTCGAGAACAGGCTGACCAGCGACATCTACCCCGGCGACTTCGGCTGGATGGTAAACTGGGACAAGCCCGAGGAGCGGTTGGAATGGTACCACAACATGAGCAGCGTGCTGCAAGCCGGCCCCGCCGTGCGCACGAACCAGATGGACTACGACGAGGAGGTCATGTACAAGAGCACGCAGTACCTGTACGACTACGTGCGGAAGGGGCAGGAGAAGCGGCCGTTTTGCCTGACGGTCAGCCTGACGCACCCGCACGATCCGTATGCGATCAGTCGCGAGTATTGGGATTTATATGAGGGGGTGGAGATTCCGATGCCTGAGGTTACGATTCCGCAGGAGCAGCAGGATAGCCACTCGAAGAGGTTGCTGAAGTGCATTGATTTGTGGGATAATCCGGTGCCGCAGGAGGCCATTAGGCGCGCGAGAAGGGCCTACTACGGAGCTTGCAGCTATGTGGACTCGCAGATTGGCAAGCTTATGCGTACCCTGAAGGATTGTGGGTTGGATCAGGATACCGTTGTTGTGTTCAGCGGTGATCATGGCGATATGCTTGGCGAAAGGGGCATGTGGTACAAGATGTCATTCCTCGAGATGTCCGCTCGTGTACCTCTGCTGGTGAACTACCCATCGCGCTTTGCTCCACGCAGAGTCAAGGAATCTGTCTCTACTATGGACTTGTTGCCTACCTTGTTGCAAATTGCAGGCGGAAGAGTCAGCGACGTTCTGCCCATTGACGGCAATAGCTTCTATCCTGCCTTGACTGGTGGCAGAGTCCAAGATGAGGTTTTTGGCGAATATATGGGTGAAGGCACCATCGCCACCATCATCATGATCCGCCGCGGACAGTACAAGTACATAGCCTCCCGTGTTGACCCGCCTCAGCTCTTCGATCTATCGTCCGATCCCAAGGAACTCAGGAACCTAGCCAAAGATGCAAAGCATGCCGAGTTGGCTAGACAGTTCAGGGAGGAGGTGGAGAGCAAGTGGGACCTGGAGAAGCTCGACAAGGACGTGGTCAAGAGTCAGAGGCAGCGAAGGATCGTCTGGGAGGGCTTGAGGCAGGGCAAATTCGAGGCCTGGGATTATGAGCCACCGGCTCAGGACAAGATGAAGTGAGTTTTGCAGCCTTCTGTTTTCTGAAGTTGCTAATAGTCTACAAGGTATATCCGCTCCACCATCCCGCTCGATGATCTCGAGCTCCGCGCTCGCTTCCCACCAGTCGACTACTACGGCCATCCCATCAAGACCAACCACCCTCACGGTCAAGCCGGTGCTATCGGCGAGTAGCCTTTCACAAAATTGGCATTTCAACGAGTTTCTTTCCCACACTCTCAAGCATTTTCAGCGAAGCTCAACCTTGCAAATTGCTCATTTAGCGGAATACCCATGCTGATTTCAACGTGCTCTCTTTCACGGTATTCCCTTTTCACATCAAGGTTCTGCACAGTTAGCGAGGCGTTTAAAACAAAAGGCGATGGCTTTATGGTGGCATAATCTGCATTCAACGATCAGGATGGCGTTTGCTTTTCAGAGAGTGTTTTGATGTACGTAGTGAAGATAGTTGTAGCTGTAGCTCGTAATGAAAACAAGAATCATATCAGAACCATGGTGGATCCCCCGGATTTTGTAATCTCCACTGACTTTCTTTCCATCTCATGTCCCCATACTCTTGACCAAAGTATTCCAGTCCATAACCATCAACACATCTCAAAAAATGGTTCATCCCGGAACCCCCTCAAGCCCCAACGGCAACACCTCCGTAAGCATCTGTGCCTTTCCCTACGATCTCAGATGCAAGCACGATGATCCCCGCAGATGCGACGGTAATCTGCTCTGTCGTGATACCTGAGAGGTCGAGCGGTGCCCCTGTCGATCATCACGTGCAAGCACATCTTCAAGGGGAGTGAGCACGCAATGTGCCGCGAGAGATCGGGTTTTGGTAATGATATCCGAGAGACGCTAGGACACGGAGGGAGTAGTGACGGTAACGCTGTATGCAGGAATGGGTAAGGCTAGAGGATTGTGAAGGGTGATGGAGGTGCCGTAGGATGGGGAGGAGAACAGACTCGAGCAATCCAATTTTTTGGTAGTATATGAATTATATTGCGACCAGAGAATCTTGATCTTGCGATCTCTCGCCTGGCTAGCTCAATGGCTAGAGCGTGAGGCTTTTAACCTCAAGGCTGCGGGTTCGAGTCCCGCGTCAGGCTTTTGCGGATGTTTATGATGATGCTGGATTTCTCTTTTCTTCTCCTTTTGGAAGAGGGTTGGACCGGCAACACACTGCCTTTTCTAAATATACAGATAAAACGTGGTTGGTTGCGACAGTCTTTTGCGCAATAGCCGGGCGGCTTCTAGTGCCTAACTGCTATTCAATGATTATACTGCAACACCATGATCGTGGAATGATGGGCAATTCTCATACAGTGAGTTAGTAGCACCACCCCGTGATGGTTTGCAATCTGCGCGAGCTATTCTAGCAGTTTCAAAGACTTTGAGTATGGGATCTGAACCGCACCAGGGAAATCTTCTGATCGCGCCGTACTAGGTTTGTGGGTAGGACATTAAGAACATCATTCACAATAGGCATACGAGTGTATCCTTGTAGTGCATCTTTGATCTGTCTTTGATACTGCGTTTTTCAGCATATTTCTCATCTCGCGAAGAATAAACAACCCAGACTCCATCAACGAAGCTACAGATGGCGCTCCGTCATACAAGGACTGGTATCGACAAAGCAACAATATGTACACTGATACAGAAACACATATATACCACAGGCACGATTCGTCATCCACATGCATATGACAGGATCAAGATTACTATCAAGGCCACTTTCATAGTTTCTAAGAAGACACTAAGTTCAATGAGCAAACACTCCAAGCAATGGTTCCGACCGGCGCAACCATCACTGGATCATCATTTTTATCACCATCTACAACCTCCACTCCAGCCTGCCGAAGTTACCAACTGTCAACCTACCACGTCTACCTCCCCTCCCATACCTCACTCCTCCACCTCCCCATCAATTCTCCCCCTAACAACCCTACTCTTCCCCGCCACAACCCCACCCAACACCTCAATACTCAAATTCCCCATGAGCTCAAAAACCGCAACATCAGCCTTGACCTCCTTCGCGAGCCAGTTCCTCACCTCCACCGCGACAAGACTATCCACGCCGTAGACGTGCATCGGCTTGGAGGTGTCGATCTCCGAGGGGTCGATGGAGAGGGACTTTGCGAGTTTAGTTGTTAGGGCTGTTGTAATGATGTGAGCGGCTTCGAGGGTAGAGGGGGTGGTTGAGAGGAGGGTGGTGATGTCGTTGGTGGGGTCGGTGGAGGTGGATGAGGAGGGGTGCGTGTGTTTGGTGTCCAGGGCGTAGAGAGGGCGGAAGAGGGGGCGGGAGAGCCATTGGGGCGGGTCATGGCCTTTGGATGTGAAGGAGGTGGGAGTCTCGAGGCCGATGATGATTTGTGAGTCCGTAGCTGATGGTAGAGGGAGGTTCGGGGCGCAGTGGTAGTCCAGCAAGTTTAGGAAGTCCTCCTCGGGGATCGGCTTGTGGCCGGCTGCTTTGACTGAGGACATCAACTCCGGACGTTCGGCGACATAGCCTACAGAGTCCATCATGCCGAGGTCGAGAGCAACAGCTTTCTCGCCGTGTATAATCCTGTACCTGGCTAGGGCGTCTTGGTAGGTGTTGCCGGATGCGTAGTTGGATTGTCCAGCATTTCCGATCACTCCGGTCACTGAGGATAAGAGGATAAAGAAATCCATGCGCTTTGGTAGTAATTGATGGAGATTCCAGGACCCTTCGACTTTAGGTCTGATTGCTGCCGTGTAATCATCATATGGCATGTTGGAGAGTGTAGCATCCTTTCTCAGCGTCAGCATTGTCAAACCGCTGGTCAAGTTCCACGAGGAAAGCTTACCCTTAGTACCATAGCACCCTGCACGCAGCCCTTCACCGGAGGCATCTTCCGAGCGCAATCGGCCAGAATCGCGGCCAAATCGTCTTTCTTGCTAATGTCGCATGGCGGAGCGGCTACAACGCAGCTCGAAGCTTCGAGATCCGCGACGAGTTGCTTCGCATTGTCTGTAATCACGCCGGAGCGGGAGAGAAGGATCAGATTTCTGGCTCCCCGACCTACCATCCACTGGGCTATGCTCCGACCTAGGCCTCCGAGACCACCAGCTATAACATACGAAGCATTTGGGTCGAAGCTCCACTTAGAACGAGTGTCTCGCACGATCTGTTGTAAATGTTAGCGGCGGACCACAGGATAAGGAAAGGCAATAGCTTACCGGTACCAATTCGCCCTCTTCCGGCGTTAATACGATCTTACCAATGTGCTTGCCTCCTTGAAGGACCCTGAACGCCTCCTCGACTTGGCCAAACGTGAAAGACTTGATCGGATGAGGAGCTTTGATGTTTCCTTCCACCAGCAGAGTATTCACATCTGCCAGAAGCTTTGAAGCCAATGGCATATTGTGCAGGTACATCTTCGACAGGTCCACTGACGAGAAGCTGACATTCTTATCGAAAACTGACATCGGAAGGCCGGTGTTGGAGATGATGTCCTTCTTTCCTAGCTCCACGAAACGCCCAAAAGGAGCCATGCAGTTCCATGTAGCATGCAACAGCTCCCCCGCTAGGGAGTTGAGTACAACATCGACACCGTAGCCGTTCGTCATCCGCTTGATCCCTAGTTCAAACGAAGTGTTCCTACTCGAGAAGATGTGATCCTCAGGGATGTAGAGGGAATCTACAAGGAACCGTTTCTTGTCTTCACTGCCGACGGTGGCAAAGATCTCCGCACCGACATGTCTCGCAAGGCATATTGCGGCTTGACCCACACCTCCGGCAGCTGAGTGAATCAGCACTTTCTCGCCTGCTTTCAACCGGGCAAGATCGTGCAAGGCGTACACGCAGGTGCCGTACACTATGGGGATACATGCAGCTTCCTCCAAGGAGAGACCGTCCGGTAACAATTGCACGAGGGAACTGTGAGCGCGAGCATGAGTCCGGAAAGTATCGGAAGACCATGCCCAGACCCGGTCGCCAACCTTGCAATGTGAGTTCTTGCCAGTCCGGGTAACAACGCCTGAGCACTCGAACCCAAGATGACTAGACGGTAGCTGAGCCAGTGCGGTCATGACGTCGCGGAAGTTCATAGCCGTTGCCTTGACTGCTATCTCCACTTCGTCATCGTTCAAAGGCTGCTCGTACTGAGGATCGTCGATGAAGTGAAGTGTGTCAAGGAGGCCGGGCGAGGCGATTGTCAGCTTAACTGGTCGCTTCAAGCTCAAAGGTTGTTGCTCAACTTTTTGGGATGACTGACTCCCCTTCATCTGATCGTTCAGGTGAGTGGCCGCAACCAGGCGGTTGATGTGGAGGAGCCCGTCTTTCTCGACATATTCATCTTCCGTGCTACTGTGATCCCCAAAGACGGTAGTTTTGAGGACCTTGCTTGCGGTCTCTGCAATTTTCGAAGGGTCATCAACACACTCGACGCCGAGGGTGACGAACTTGAGGGACGTATTCTCTGAGCGCATAGTACGGGCGAAGCCAACAACCAGCTCATACGCCGGATCACCTGCTGATGGGTATAGCCAGAGGATGCTTTTTGCCGTGACAAGGTGCTGGAGGCAGCCGTATCCACTTGGATCCAAGTTGGCCAGGAACGGCGTCTCTACTTCTGGAAGGAAGATACAGACGGTATCCTGCAGCGACATCTCGGTGACCTGCTCTAGAGAGCAGACAGATATCTCAGAGCTGTAACGGTCTATAGCTTGCAAGGACTGCTGAATGCTCGTCGCAATTGCGTGTTGGAATGGAGACCCATCCTTAGTCACGATGACTGTCTTCTGGGGATGGTGCGTTATGTGGGTACATTCGTCTCCGGCTGTGGACAGTATGACGCTCACGATATGGTTGCCATCCTCCTCGTGATCGCGAAGAACAACATCGTTCCCTGTAAAGCCGTTCCGACTCAGGGTTTGATTCCAGTCAGCTTCACGCATCAAAGGTCCCGACTGCCGGTTCCCTTCAACACTGAGCCACCACCCTGGTAGCAAGCCGAAAGGCAGGCCGAGTCTGATTGATTCCGGGTTGCAGCCCTCCAGCAAGAGCAGCCTTCCTCCAGGCTTCATGAGCTTTCGGGTGTTGGTCAGGGTATTATTGAGATCTCTGGTTGCGTGAATGACGTTGGCAGCAATGACCAAGTCATACGTCCCCAAATCAAATCCTTGCTGAGCAGGATCGTCTTCAATGTTGAGGATCTGAAAAGTCATTCGGTCTCTGTGCTCCTTGAACGTCTCCTTCGCTTTCTCGAAGAAGCTGGGCGAGATGTCGGTATAAGTATAGTGGGAGAAGCGAGGATGATCGAACGCTACATCTTGTTGTCCCTGTAGAGCACGCAGAACAGAGACGGTGGCGCCGCCAGTTCCAGCGCCGATCTCCAGTATGCTGAGGTTCGACTGCTTGTGCGCGATAAGATTGATGCACCGCTCCATGTTTTGATTGGCAAGGTCAAGTCCAAAGCCAGAGCGGTAAGCTTCTGTCATGAGATCATCTTGGAACATGAGCTCTAAGGGGTCCATGTCACCCTTGAGGATAGCCGGCAGCTTTGGCCCCATCCGATGGAGAAGCTTGCCTTCAGCGGAAGTCTTCATCCACTCGTGCAACTTCGCAGTCTTGGAAGAGTCCCCCAAGATGTCCTTCACTATCTCATCACTGTCTACCCTCTCCACCCTACGTTGTAACCAGCGAACATATTTCTTTAGATGCTCCTTCTCAGGAACGATGTTGGAAGAAGCAATTTTTTCCCATGCTTTGTGGATGTAATAGAAGCTCATCCGTTCGAGATCCTGTGGTGACATTGAAGGCTTGACGTCGCTTATCAACAGCAGCCGACGTGCCTTCTCCGCTTCCAAGAGGTCGATATCCGGCTGCCATTCCATCTGGAAACACAAGGGCTTCCCCTCATCGACCGAGGGTTCCTCCCTGTTAGCAATAGATATTGCCCGGAAGTTGTCGATAGTCGCGAGCAGCTTGTCTCCAGTTGAGTTAGCGGCTACAATGGAGCACTCAAGCTCCCGCAGACCTCTCTTCAGAGTCGCCCCGCAAGATTGCAGAGTAGTAGACCCAAGTGGGCACACATCGGAGGATACCCACAGCTTCTCTATGTGGGACGGCACAAACGTAATCTTCGATTGCCGCCCTCCCTGCAAGTACGGAGCGATGATGGTCTGGAAGATCCCATCGAGGGTAGTAGGATGAATGATCAGGTCATTGTTGACGTGAGGCCTGTAACCCTCCTTAATGCTGACCTCAGCCACACCCTCGCTTTGCATGTTGTAGTGCAATTTTGAGATAGTCTGGAACGATGGTCCAAAGGCAAAGTCGTAAGTCTTGCAAATCTTGTACAGGGAGCTGCCCTCCAGAAAGATGTTGCATCTCTTCTTATAATCTTCCAGCTTCAGCAGAGCGTTCTTTTGCACCCACTCGGCCTCCTTGTTTGCATCTTTCGCAGGCGACCCTTGCTCAAGTTCCGCCTTGATTGCACCACGGCAATGATCGTGCCATTCACCGTTGCTGTACGAGCACAGCTTGAATTCGGACCATACCGTCGACGTCTCAAAGTTGCTGAGTTTGACCGGTCGCAAGTAGAACTCAACCTCAATGCCTTCGGCAGAGGATGGGATGATCAAAGCCTTGTCAAAAACAAGATCTTTGAGGGCAAACCCATGGATTGTCTTGCTGGGACCCGCCAATTGGCGCGCTGCTTCGATCGCCATTACAGCCATGCCCGCTGCTGGGTACAAGATTTGACCGGCGATCTGTGTTTATTAGCGCAAGTGTGTCTGTAATCTTTCGTGTACACTGACCTGATGATCTCTGATCCACTCTTGTTCAGATAGCCGTATGTATGAGCGCCATCTCGCTTCCTTCGGATCCCAATCAGGGACCTGAGTCCCGAGTACCTGGTTCCGAGAGTGCTCCCGAAAGCGGAAGTTCTTACTGATGCGGCTCTCTGCCCAGTACTTCTGGGTATGGTTGAAAGGGTACTCGGGGAGGTCCACCAATATGGCCGGTTTCCCAGCCTGAGGAAGATTCAGGTTCGTAAAGTCGAGTGGCACTCCCATACAGAACAAGCGGCCCACCACGTTGAGTGCACTGGATGCCGCTGGTACATTCCTGGTCAAGAGCGAGTCATAATTGACGAATGATGCTGCAGGAGCTCCGTCCAGAATCTCCTTCACATACCGTCGTAAGGCTCCGTGAGGTCCAACCTCTAGTAGGAAGTTAATATCTAGGCCCTCTTGCGTCTTCCGTCGTGCTCCTAATTTCTTGACAGAACCTTTCGTAGATCGCACCAGCATCTTTGACAGCGCTTCTGAAAATCTTACAGGTGAGATCATGTTTTGGACCCAGTACTCGCTGGTTGACAGTTGATCTATTGGTACCATGTCTCCAGTAACAGATGAGAACATCGGAATCGTACGAGTCGGATTAAGAGGCTTATCGTCGCCTTCGAGTGTACTCAGTGATCTCCAGTAATCCAGAGCTATCTCTTGCATGAAATGCGAATGGTACGCATTGTCGACCTTGAGCACCTGACAAAATACGTTTTGCTCCGCGAGTTCTGTCTTAAGTTCTGTCAACGCTTCTGCTGCCCCCGTCAGAGTGATGTTTACGGGGCTGTTGATGCACCCAACAGTTACGCTTGGCTGAGCTCCTTGGTTGAACGTGCTGATGTACGGTTGAACAGCCTCAGCAGAAAGGCCTACCGCCATCATTCCGCAGCGCGAACGGCCGAACTTGGCCAGTGCAGAAGACAGAAGCCCTCGATAGTAGGCAATCTTCCATGCCGCCTGTCGAGAGATAGCTCCAGCACAATATGCCGCTGCAATCTCTCCAGAGGAATGGCCAACAACCGCAGCTGGCTCTACGTTCCATGTCCGGAGAAGATCCACCAGGGCAATCTGTACCGCTGCACAAAGTGGCTGGCTATAGGCCGGGTCGTTGACCTTGGAGACTTGTGCTTCTTGCTGAAGCTCATCTAAAGATCAATCAGCAGATATATCGACTACCAGACTTGTATGCAAACCTGTGAGTGACCACCGGCACCCTAGCGTGTAGAGATAATCTCTTGCTGCCGCAAGCGAATCCCTATATGCTGGATACGCGGAAAGCTCCCGACCCATCGCATGCCATTGGGCACCTTGTCCCGTGAAGACAAAGCCAATCTTGGGGGTCTCCGGGGCGGTCCGGGTTGGCTTGGGCAAGCCTTTGCCGAGGTTCCGAAGTAGCTCTTGGTGGGAATCGGCGACTATGAACGACTTCCAGGGGAATCTACTTCGTTTACATGCTAGAGTATATGAAAGATTATCCAAGAATCTGCCTTCCTCTTCAGGCTGCTTTGATGACAGATGATTTGTATACAAGGCGGCAAGACGTTTCAGGCCCCCCTCATCAGACGAAGACCAGACGAACAGTCGGTGGGAAGACGGCAACTTGGTGGCACCCTTGATGAGCTTGTCTGCACTTTTTTGATGTCTAATAGTTATCGAGACGATATCAGTTTCATCGACGGTAGTTTCTGGTGCCCGACCGATGGGCTTGCCGGTTGCATCCGTTGTAGGCACGCCATTCAGCAGTCCGTTGGTCAAGGCTGATCCGAGCGTCTCTTGCTCGGTAGGAACAGTAGCTGCGACTGTGTGGTGATTCCCAGAGAGGCCACGTGATTGAAGGTAGTGATATGCGTCGTCAAGGACGGCGTGCGCATTGCTCCCGCCGAACCCAAAGCTATTGACTGAAGCTCTTCTAAGGCCTTTGCTGGGCCAAGCTGTTGGTTTTGTGGGAAACTATAGCCGGTCAGTACAAAGCTGGAACGTACAATGCCTTGACTTCACCTTCAGGTTCCACTCGGGAAGAATTCTAGGATTGGGCTTCTCAAACCAGATGTTGGGAGGGATAGTGCCGGACTCGAGTACAAGAACAGTCTTGATGAGCCCTGGCATACCACTAGCGGCTTCAAGATGACCTATGTTTGATTTGACGGCTCCAACGTACAGAGGCTCATCGGCCGATCGGGACTGCTGAAATACGCTTGCTAGGGCCTTGGCTTCCAGAGGGTCCCCAATCGACGTTCCAGTTCCGTGAGCTTCGACGAACCTGGTTGTCTTGAGATCCAGCTTCGCCTTGGCATAGGTGTCCCGGATCAGCTGCTCTTGGGCCTGGCTGCTTGGTTGAGTGATTCCCGGAGTTCTCCCATCCTGATTCGTCCCAGTTGCTCGAATCACCGCTCGGATGGTGTCGCCGTCCCGAAGTGCATCTGAGAGCAACTTGAGTACCACAACACCAAAGCCCTCACCTCTTGCGTAGCCGTTTGCCCTGTGGTCGAAGCTGTATGATTTGCTGTCCGGGCTCAGGAAGTGGAGGCTAGTTAGAGACATGGCGGGGTTGGGGCTATAGATCAAGTTGCAGCCACCGACCAGACCCTATTGACATTCAGTTTGTGTATCTTACTGTAACCATCAAGAAAACAAACCATGGAAGCGTCACGGTTGCGCAAACCTTCGCATGCCAGATGTAGTGCAACCATACTGCTCGAACACGCTGTGTCAACTGTAACACTAGACCCGCGCAAGTCATAGAACCAACTTATTCGGTTCGCCGCTATGGAGCTTGCGGTTCCGGTAGCTCGATACTTTGCCGCCATGTCGGGATCTCTCTGCAGCAGTGCCTCGTAGTCTTGAGCCCAGAACCCCACGTGGACAGATGTTTTCGACCCTGTTGCCTTCTCCATTGGGATCCCGGCTATTGGCTGGTTAGCTGTACGAACTCCAAAGCTTTTGGTAAACTACACACCGTTCTCCAACGCTCTGTATGCACATTCCAATAGGCCTCTTTGCTGTGGGTCGATACAGTTGGCTTCCGTCGATGTAATAGAAAAGAATGGTGCATCGAATAATGCGATATCCTCCTCGAGCAAGTGGGCTCTCTTTGTATGGATCTACTTGCACCATGAGCTTGTGTTTTGCCTTCCAAGTACACATAAAGGAGCTTGACTTACCGTTCCAGGCTTGTCCGGGTCAGGGTCATGGAACGCTTCCGCGTTGAAGCGGTCTTTGGGGATGTCGGTTAATGCGGATCTGCCTCCTATCAACATGTCCCAGAAGCCCTCGGCGCTGGTGGCTTCCTGAGGAAACTTCATGGACATGCCGATAATGGCAATGGGTTCGACTGGGCCATTGTGGAACTGGTCTTCGCATGCCGTGTCTTCCGATGTGACAGAAGTATCAGCATCAGTTGTGTGAAGATGTATACCCTCCATCTTCAGGTCGGCTTCTGCTGAGATTACGGGCAAGAGTTGCTGGTCATGTGGAGGAGTTGAATCCGGGGTAATCAACATTTTTAGAATAGTGGGCACAGCCCTTCTTCTATAAGAACGGGTTGTCAAGTGGTGTCTACCGGTGACGGGGTCAGGAGGCTACGGCAAGGAGCGGCTGACGGCGGCCAGATTTGGTCGTTTTGCGGGCAGCGGTATGTCCACTGCGTGACTCGGTGTCTCCAACCATTGATAGCAAACAGACTCAAACACCCCTGATATTGCTTATGAAAGAGCAATGTAGGGAACATGCATGTTTCAGGAGGCTACAAGAGATCGTGCGGACGATGCAAAGTGTAACACAACACTTTTGCATAGCAATGAGCACGGCAGAGCAACAAAAAGCACGAGGAACTGAGCAAGAGAAGTTCGTTGTACTGAGACAAGGACGACTACCGCAGTACTTATGGACATTGTGGCACATCAACCCGTGCTTTGCTATAGAAGCATGGAAGCTGCGGAAGAAACCATTGGTGTTGCTGATATCTGTACGAGAATATAATGAAGGAAGTAGAAGAGAAGTACAAACCAATGACAGCGCCGCCTTGACACGAACAAATGCAAGGGCGGCCACCTTTACTGAAAGCATGCGATTGCTTCCCCATACTCGGTATCCTCCACGTTGGCTACTGATGCAGGAGCGCCACGCTACTTCGGCCTCGGCTTTATGGAAGATTAGACTGCAGCCATAATGAACTGACTCTCAAGCCATCGGATTCTGGTACTTTGCTGACGCCATTAGGTTGTCTCCGACTGCTCGATCAGTCCTTTCGCGCTGTTTGTCCTTGTGGCCTTGAGTTTGCGACCAAATTGGTCGGCTTCCCGAACGTACAAGTTCACGACCGCTAGCCGAAGTGTGTCAGTGTAACTCTAGCTCGAGTAGGAAAGTACCACAGTATTCGCGGTACTCATGAGGCTGGAAAAAACAGATTTCAACTGCTGTTGAAGCTTGGGGTGTAGTCAAAGAAAGCGATGTGGTGGTGTCTCGGTCTAATCGAAAAAGACTAGTTTATCTTGGCAACTGGACCGAAGTATAAATTATCTTGCAACCACCTCTGAATCATTGATTGTGGCACAGTTCTTCGCTGGCCATTCTGTAGTGCTTGGAGATCTTGGTGATGTGTGGACGCGTAGTCACAATGGACTCGTCCCGGCAGATGCGCGCTGAATCCGCAGCCTGGCTCATGGAAGACTACCACCTATCCCCATACTCCGGCGTCCGGTCCGGGCCTCGCAACGTCGTACCTGGTTGCCGGCATGCCTGTGAAATCAAGTATTTGGAGGTCTGAGCTGTTGATACATATGTGGCACAGGCTATGCATTCATTTCCTATTCAAGCCACCTCTCAGAGCGTCTTCTACTGCCCTATCCGTGACCGGGAATTATTTCTCAGAAGCAAGCCAGGAGCCAAGATAAACAGTGTGGGAATAATCTCAGCAACCTCAATCAAGTAGTTTCCCTCCAATTTTAGCATCATTCCAACCCCTAAGAGAATGAAGTTCCTATGTCTGCACGGGCGTGGCACGAACTCAAAGGTAGGCTTTCAGGGACATAGTCCTTGAGAACACAACTAAAGTGATCGATCAAAGGTGCTAGAACTCCAAATAGCGCCCATAATACACGCCCTAGGCTCAGAACATGAGTTCCTCTACGTCGAAGGCAGCATACCAGCGCCACCAGCTCCAGGTAACCTCGCCCAGCACCCTTCACCTACACCAAGCCTCAACCCCATCGATCAAACAAACCCCATCTATCAAACAACCCCCCAACTCACCGCCCACAGAAATCAAGAACCTCATCCACCCAGACGAAGAGTGCTTCGACTACTGCAACAACCCCCTTACCTACCTAACCGCCCTCAACGACCTCACCGACCACCTCACCCACGAAGGCCCCTTCGACGCCATCCTCGGCTTCTCCCAAGGCGCCCTCCTCGCCGCCACCCTCATGATCCGGCACCAAGCCCTGAATCCCACCGCTGACCCCCTCTTCAAATGCTGTATCTTCCTTTGCGCTGGGCCGGTGCATGACCCTCTTGCGCTGGAGCGAGGGGAGATGAGGTTGGCGGACGGGAGGACGGCGGGGGTGCCGATTAGGGTGCCTACTGCGCATGTGGTGGGGAGGGGGGATGGGTTTTGTGGGGAGGATAGTAGGAGGCTTGTGGGATTGTGTGGGGAGGGGTTGAGGGAGGTGTTTGAGCATGGGGGTGGGCATGAGGTGCCAAGGGGGCCGGAGGGTGTTGTTCGGGGGATGGTAGGGGCGATTGAGGAGACGATAAGGAAGGTGCAGTACCTTCAGTAGGTGCTTGTGTGTGTCAACTCATTGAAGTTCAACTATTTCTCAATGTATAGCAAGGGGGGAACCAATGTGGGAGAGCTAAGGTATTGATGAGGTCAAGGGGTCTTGGTGTCGGAGAGTACTCCTGAGCTCAGGTAACTCACAGCGGATAGATGCCGTACACTTCGAGAGAATGCAGCACTATCTCAAGCAATATAGACAAGGATTTGGGAAGAAGTCTGCTCCGAAGTGAAAGTGCTCGTTGCTGAATTCAGTACAGCGGGTATCCTACGAATGATGTGTCCAATACTCAAATGCCCAATCTACCCATAACATCGTAACCAAATGCGTCTTCATCTCGCATGAAACCCGCCAGTTCCCTGCCCACCGGCTTGAAAAGCGCTGTTCCACTGCACCGACGGCGGGTGCCCAAACACATCTGGTCCATCACCCCAGTCCGGGTTGACACCCTGATCCCTCCTGCCAGTCTGCCGAGACTCATACCTTGCACTATGAGGTCCACTCACACCCTCAAATGCTTTGGTACCTCGAAGCTCCTGCACGCTCGTGACCGTGCCCCCTGAGTTCTTCCTACCTAGCGTGCTTGGAGGCCATGATAGTCGGAAGTATTTCTTGCTCTTATTCACCCACCCAAACAATCCGTTCTTCATCTTAATTCCAACCGTACTGGTCCTCCTCCCAAGACTGACTGGAAACCCGCTAACGAACTTGAGCTCATACACATGATCACCCTCCTTCTCCCCCGTCAACCCCTCCAGTGTCTTTCTCTTGGTTTCAGGAACCAGGAAACTAGTGAGTATCCCACAAGCCATAAACAGCGCAAAAATCTTCATCACGCCATGCAGCCATGCGTTCGGGTTGTCAGGAGTAGCTCCCTTCTTCACCATCGGCGCGAATACCACCTGCGCCAGTATCGCGCCAACCTTCCCTGCTGCCGCAGAGATACCATGACCCGTGCTCCTGACTCTCGTCGGGAAGATCTCCGCCGGTGTTATGAAAGTCGTAGCATTCGGTCCAAAGTTGAAGAAGAACTGACTCATTATGTATAGCGCTAGCAGAGCCTTAGCATTGAGGCTATGGAAAGCGAAGCCTATTACGGCGAAGATGATGGTCAGGATCGTAAAGCCCGCGATTTGAATAGGTCGACGGCCCAAGATGTCAACGAGAAAGACTGTCATCCAGTAGCCAGGGATAGCACCGGCGCAGATGAGCACGAGCTGGCCGACAGCGGTGTTGAGGAGGGTTTGATAGATGTTGCTGTGGCCGGCAAAGCCAATGGCGGACATGATCGTGGGGGTGTTGAGGCCAAGGCCATAGAACGCTAGAAGTTGTTAGTTGGTAGTAAGGTAGCGGGAAGAAA
This sequence comes from Floridaphiala radiotolerans, assembly GCA_022813185.1. Classification (NCBI taxonomy): domain Eukaryota; kingdom Fungi; phylum Ascomycota; class Dothideomycetes; genus Floridaphiala; species Floridaphiala radiotolerans. The sequence continues at coordinate 237,702 of JAKLMZ010000019.1, read as the reverse complement.
CACACTGACCAATATCAAGGAAGAACCAAGAGCCAGCGGTTCCGAAGAGGTGAAGGAAGTTGCGGCCTCGAGTAAAGTATCTGAACACCTCTGCGAGTGATGGACGACCAATCCGATATCTGGCCATCTCAGCTCGGTGCTGTGCGTGCTTCAAGGTATCCAGCTTTGCTTCGCCCTTCTTCCCTGTTGCGTACACTCCAACATCTGCAGCCGCCTTGTCGACATCTTGAAGTACATCAAATGTATATCGTGGTGTTTCGGGGATCGTGAGTCGGTAATAGAGCGCAAACCAGCCTGGAATACCGCCAAAGGCAATCATGATCCGCCACATGCTATCCACCGCAAGCATGCATCTATCATCACACTGGCCCACGCTCTTGACAGATTCTAGAGAGCCGCGCCAAGATACTGCCAGGATAAGTGCCATGAGTGCAGCTGCAAATTGACCTATGCCCTGCATGGCAAACACCGCTGCTATGAGTGATCCTCTCCACCTCGTTGGTGACAATTCCGCCGTTATAACTGCGCTCATTGGGTAATCGCCTCCCACTCCTACCCCCATAATGACTCTGTAGAAGACAATGACTCCGACGAAGGACATGGCTCGTGAGGGTGCTGTGAGCGATTGTGCCAAGGTAGCTGTAATGATGAGCAGCAACTCCACTCCGTACATCCTTTTTCGCCCGAGAAGATCTGCTAAGTAACCGAATACCAGCTGACCGATGACTGTTCCTCCCGCCGTTGCGACCTTGATGGCTGTGTCCACGTTGTGGGGCATGACGCCGTTGTTCGACTCTTGCCAGAACGCCATGCCCATGAGGATAGTTGTGAGGTTAATAGCGAACAGCTACACAGATTCTGAGTTAGCCTCACTGCCCATGCATATATCTGGCATGCGTAGTAGCTGTAGTATACTCACACTGTACGCATCGGTAAAGAAGCCGACACCAGTTACGACAACAAGCCGTATGTGATACCAAGAAAACGGAGCTCGGTCGACCTCGGCCAGAGCAAGCCGCCGTCTTTCGTTTGGATCCAGTACATGTTGATATGATCGTTGATGATCGTGATAAGCAGAGTTACCGACTTTGTCGACTCGGAGCATGGTTGCTGTGGGGTACAGCGGGGTCCGCCGACAACCTTTAGAGTATAAGGACTACTAAGGAACTTATGAAGGACGATGTGAAAGAAACAGTTCGGAAGGGAAAAAACTCCCAATGTAAGCTTACGGGACCATGCCTCGAAGCTGAGCTGCTGTACGAGGTGAGGCTGCATGTACCTACACCACGGCAAACCGGACACCCAACATATGTATAGTCGGACTCATAGGATCGGGCATTTGCAGTCGCCACATCAGAGGCCTGGAGATATCAGAGCGACTATTCCCCGTTGGTTCGGGGTTCTGTACAAGTACTTTTTCGTTCGATCAAAGGCCCATCATGCGTACAAACCGGGGCAAAACGACCGTTGACGACCTCGGCAAGCGGGCGCAAGTGCCTCCTATTGCGTCTTGGTATCCAAGGGCTGGGCCATTCCCGCGACTTTCGTAGAATTGTCGCGACAATGTGCGTAGAGGGCGCCCGGCTATTGGCCGTTTGCAGAGACGGCCGGAGTCAGCCTTGTGCTGGTGGCGTCCTGAAGCGTGGTCGAGTGGTCGAGGTTTGGGAGGGAGTTGGGGGAAGTGACGCTAGTTGACCCTGCGTGGGGGTGTTCTGACGAGGGTTTTCCCACAACATGCCATCTTCCCGCACTCCTACGACAATCTCTCGACCGAAAAACAACTTCGGAGGAGCTCACCAAGGCAGGTACACTGCATCGTCGAATGATGTCTAACGAGAATGTCTCAAAGCGTTGAAGGCACATCCCCGTGTCAGTGAAGATGGAGTTCGATTGGGTGTGTATAGGCTTCGAACAACAGCTTCAAAATCGCCTGTCAACATCGTGTGGTGCCTGACCTAACCACTGCATACCAGGGCGCAAGCATCGTCAAACCCTTTGGGCGTCATCCGATGATGCCAGTCACCCACACCGCATTGAGGGTCAAGGCGACCTGTCAAGACGCTTGATGACGACCCGAAACGCAGCTAGATCTTCATGTACACGATGATTATCGCAAGTACCGCGCTAGCGACATGCAGTGGTGCAGGTACAGGCTGCTTCCGACGCCCTCAGACGGCAGTACCTGGACGTTGTTCTCGCTTGCCGCGTCGACCATTCGAGAGGTCTGACGCTCCGATCGATGAACAGACGGAGATAGCGGCTTCTTAGGCGGAACATGTTGTGGGGGTTGCTCAACTTCTAAAGGGGGCGTTCGATGCGTTCCGCCTGCATATTGAAAAGTTGTAACGCGTCTGGCTTCCAGGCTCAGCAGGGACTGGCCGCACCCGCCACATGTCGTCCATGTGAGGCATTCGAGTGGTCCTACTGCGAAAGTTCGCATATAGCTTCTACTTCGAGGAACTTCCCCTTCCGTTTTGCAAGATTGGAAGCCGGACCACCACCAGCCCTAGATGCGCTTCGCCTGATCCTGGCATCCAGAAGGGGCGCCCGCAATTGCAGTCCCACGTGTAAGAGACTGGACAAACGAGACGGTATGCTTCTCGGTTTCTCATCATCATGCCTGTTCACCTCACCTTGCACGGTTTCAAGAGTTGGCGTTTGGCCCAGGGTCATGATCGGTAAGGGAAAGCAGAGATATTCCGCGTGTCCAAAACAACTTTACAGCGTACATTTTCCCCTTAATGTATCCTTGGCAAGTTCCCTTCTCCTAGAGTTTGTGCCATTTGATTGTTGCCATGAGCTTCAGTGGCTAAGCGCCTGTTATGGATGGCTGCTACGCTGCTGCAGTCCTGTATCGAAAGACAGGGCCTACCAAGATACACTCGGATCGAGTCAAAGACCTAGGGCGGGTTTCCCTAGTATGGGAGCCGTACAGACGCTGTTGTCATCATGGTAACTTGGACGATTATCAAGCATACAAAGCTGACAGCGCTATCACAGGTAGCAGGGCTAGCTATGTTGCAGGAGGGCGTATGTGTCCCCAGCTCTTGTTGTCAAGAGAAAAACGACCCTGGCCAACATTGACCATACCACAGCTAGTCCGCGAAGGTAGCGTAAGGCAAAGAAAAGAGACTAAGCACAGGCATGACCGCATTACTGACCCAAGGAAGCATTTCTTTCCTAGATTTGTATCTGGGACAGCAAGACGAGAGCAAAGAACTAAACAGCACCAAATTTATACGATATATATATCTATAGTATAATTGGCGCCTCTTCTTCGTTCCAGGGTGTCCTCATCAAGCTTTCCTTTCCAAGAGTATTATTGTCCACAATGGCCAGAGCGAGATCGAGAGTCATTGCTGTCCTTTGATGTTTTTAATGTCCTGGTCGTGCTACCAGTGTATCTGTCAGTCACTGTCTTCTCGTCTGCTGCTCCTCCGTTTTCCCAGCACCTCGTCTAGTCCATCCACACCTTTCCCTGTCAGATCTGTTCCGACCTTCGTCTGTGCTGATGACAACAACCTTTCGTGCTCCTGATATCTTCCTTCTGTATTGTCGTCTCGGAAGCCGGCCATCAAGCTCGATTTTCACCTCGGCAGCCACGATTTGGAGCTACTTCGCGCAAGGGAGGCCGAGCCCAATTTCGGCATGCGTTCGCCGACGTATCTCACGCCATTATGCATGTACGAATTCGGCTCGTCCCATAAAACATCTGCGTAGCTGTCGTGATAGGCGTCCCAACAAGCTGGTTTCTGTGCGATTTCGGAGCCGGCAATGTTGTTGGCGTGATTGAACATAAGCTATTGAAAGATGATGTCGTAGGGATACCGTTGAGGCGCGCATGTAGTGTTAACTGTCCCGGTTTGTCCGCTTCTTTATTCTTGTCATTCGTTGTTCAGGGCTTGCTGCAGTCTGCAGTACTGAAGACTTCTGTCAGTTCAGTGTGAGCCTCGCTCATCGCGCTCTCTTCACTCGCCTGGCTCAATGATTGCTCTTTAAGGAGCCATCTGGGCCATACAGCTTTCGGACGAAGTCATGCTGCCGCGTGGTCGAAGCCAGTCGTTCATTGTGATGATTAATCACCGCACATCGTAGTTCGTGCTCTCTAGATGACTTTGGTAGTGCCGTCGACGAAGAGTCTCATAGTCTCTATGCTGTAACTTTCCCGTACTGTATTGAACGGCCTTTGCGCATGGGTGCGGTCGGAGCTGGTGAAAAGCCTTGGTTCGAGCTCAATGCATCGTGTCAGTGGATACTGGTGAGTGCCTAGATGTAAATTCCTATCAACTAAAAACGGTGCCTCACCATGTCTAATTTGTACGTCAAAGGTGATCTATGCAGTCTTACCAGTGCATTGGTCTGCTGTTGTACGGTCGCTGGCTCTCTCGCTCTGGATGGCGACTCCGCGGACTGTAGATGGGACAATGCCGCGATTGCCCTATCACAACACACCGTGTTCGATACTTGCTACTCTATCATCTTTGTCTGCAAATTAGTATTTGTCAGTGGAACTGAGGGTATGGATGGTTCGACGCTGTTGTGGTTGACGGTGATGGAAGTAGAGGTCCGTGGCGGGATTACATGGACAACCCGGTAGGTCATGAGCACTCTGCAATCAGTTTGTTTCCATGTCTTCCACCTTTGTCGTATGGTACAAATTTTTTACTCTCAAAGTTTACTGTTCATATCAATCTAATATCACCACCTACAACGCTTGGTTTGCTCTGCTTGGGTGCTGTACTGCGTGAGGGAGGGCGAGCACATAAGAACTGGACAGCTCCTGCTAGGGCTACACAGTCGTCACGAACATTTCCTGGTGCTGACACTGAGCTTCCATTTCAAGCATGATGATGGGAGTGCCAATGTACTCTGCTTCACAAGAACCTCCTTGATCCACTGGCGTCCCTACTCCTTGTTGTCTGATCAGTGCTCTCAGCAACGACATGGACCCGGACTCTGCACGCCTGAGCTGATGAGTAGTTGCCTGGGAGTCTTCGTCTCGCATATGAGATGACCCACTTTTCACACACACTGCCTTGCCGATTTAGATTTGTCTCTTTACTCCTTCCCCTCTCACGCTCACGTACAACCATCACAACAACAAACACCGACTTGTCTACAACTTCAAGAAATATCGACAATGTGTAAGCAACTCGTCTCATGCTCTCTGTGTCTCTTTCTGACACTGCGCCTCACTATTCCCTCTGCACGGTTACTCCAAACATCCTTCCTACATCTGATCTCTACTGCTTCTGGTTGCAGTGAGCTCATCGTAGATCTCAAGCCTCAAAGCAGAGCTCTGAGTACTCATTGCCTAGTCATCGGCGGCTCCTGATCTATCGTTGTCGGCTCAAACACCTCACTTTAGTAGTGGTGCTGAACCAGCCTGCCGTCAGAGCCCTCATCGAGCCTCATCCCGTTCACCAGACCCACCGTTGAATCTCTTTCTGCTTGTCTTTCTCTTTACTAAAAGCTCACACTAACACCTCACTCCACAAGCAGTCAAAAGCTTCTTTACAAACTGCTTCGGGTGTGGGGAGGATCTCGACGACCGCCCACGCCCCCTCAACACTCTCGTCGTCCCCGGCGCCCCACCTCCCTCCGGCAGCGTACGCACTCCTCAGGCGGCAACCGAAAAAGTCATCTCAGTCCGGCCCTGTTCTTGGGTCCCTAACGATCCACCTGAGTTGCTTCGCCAGCCTGGAGGGAGTGTGGAGGTGTCCGTCACTCCTCGGCGTCTCGCTCACCTCACTTCGCCTGCTCTCAACGATGCAGTCTGCAGACACTGTCAGGCGAAAGTTTCGACCTCGTGTTGCCCTCAAGGCAATGTCGTGGAAGGACCGTAGTCAAAGGTGTTTGTAGGATGCTTACATACAGAGCAGTGACGTGTTGTGAAGTGTTGACGATGTCTTTCGGTCGGTCGTTTTGGCAATGCCTTCTTTCGGGTTGCCTGCCAGCAAGTGAGTACACTACAGTTCGATCTCTTCCAACTTTGGATTTCGCTTACAAGGGTGACTTCGCAGCAAGGTGCTGGGAAAGAATACGTGTGTGTCATTCGTCTACATGACACAGTATATGGTGGTGGTGCAGCTTTTGCCCACACAGCAAGATGCTGGGAAAGAATACGTGTGTGTCATTCGTCTACATGACACAGTATATGGTGGTGAGGCTGCTTTTGCCCGCGCACGGCAAGCCCAGCATGACACCTTCAGGAAAAGCAACTTTGAACAGCCTCACATGCCAACTCAGTCGATTGACAAAGGTACAACAACTGCTTGGTCGACGAACAACGGCCTGGATGCTAAGGAGATCTTCCCTGGTGTTCCTCACTTGACAGACGATGAATCGGTGCCGGTGGCTCGCGACCCACGCTTCTCAATCCATACCGACATGACAGAAGGGCTGAAGCCTAAATACCATATTTGGTGAGTGCGGTGTCCCAATCATAACACATATGACCCTCTCCAATCTGGCGGATCGATCCGCTAACCTTGCTGTGTACAGGCTTGTCAAGATCTCGAGGCCCTCCCGTCTCCGCGGTCGGTTACTGCCGTGGTGCTAGGATACTTGGACCCTCCTTGTGTTCATCAAAAGCAACGGGCGGCACTTCAGACTCTGCATCACGATGCTCATAAACTTTGCTGCGGCCGTGTCGACAATGGACGGATACACGTTTAGGGAACTTGAGCAGCTCTGCAATCACACATACAAACACGCACACACATACACACACCCACACACAACCATATGCAACACATTCAACTCACCTCAACTTCACTCGCGTCGGCCTGATCAGCGATGACAGACCCACCCGGCCCAGGCCGAGTGCCTCTCTAGCCGATCAGCCGTTCGATGCGTTTGAAAAAAAATTCATTTGTGTTTTCATAGTGGTCTTTCTACCTCCGTGTGTATGACCACTACTGTCCGTTCCGGTGGGGCCTTCAGGCAAGGGCTGCACCAAGACCACCCTCTAACCGAACCCAAGCCATGTGGTGCTGGCGGGGGTGGGGTGGTGGTCTTGGTTGCAGAACCTAAGCCTGACGTGCTAGCTCGCACCGACGAGGACGCCGATGCAGATGTTGGGGGGTTTGGTTGCTGTTGGTCTGGCCTGGACCGGATGGGATATAACCGATGGGTGGGCGTGTGGGAGTTACTCCATGGGTACGGCGTTTGTTCTTGCTTTCTTCCTTTCGCTTACCGATGTAAATCACATCAAAACGAACACAGAGCCAGTGAAATCACGAATGTCAGAGTACATAGGTGTGTCTTTCCGGGTGAGAAGGGGGAGGAGGAGGAGTTTGACGAGTCCTACAAAGAGACCCAGCGGATGCCCTAGGTTCATCACAGCAGATAAACAAGCCGGGCAAAAACCTGAGGACTTTCTGAAATCAAATCTTCCTCAAACCCAATTCATTGTGTGCCACAAACTGGTGTGATTGCTTGTTCTTTTGCTAAGATGGAACACTGAGAATACTAAGCTTACCCGCAGGTCTAGAACCAAGTGCATCGGTAGCAGGATCCTGCCCAGCTTCATCTCCGCTAAGAGGCTAGGTCGTTGTTCGAACTATCTTCATGCGTAGCGGATGCCTTGTTTCACGCATTCGTTGTAAGGTCCGAGGACTCAGTAGCCAGTCTGCCACCAGTCCACTATGATGTCCAGCCAACACTGTCACAAAAACAATGCCGATTCGGTGATTGGAGATGAAACGCAGGAGGATATCCAGTGACTACTTCGGGCATACGAAACGGAAGATTGATGGCAGCTATCATGATCGAACGCCACGCGTTGGCCTGGACTCGTTCCCCTACAGCAGTGCTATGGTTGTGCATTCAACAGTCACCTTGACGCCGCTTTCCGTATCTCATAAAACATGCTTGCACCATTGTAGAGTACACCCTCCTTCCCAGGAATAAACACAACACTCTTATTGAAGTGTATTTTGCAATCTAGACAACGTATACACAACCAGTGCGTCTATCGCGCAATTCCCCTGGCCTTCATGATATCTTCAAGTTTGGTTGCGCTGGAAGTGATACATGGATTTTACCGTACAGTGGCGCAGGCGCGTGATACAGTACGTTGAGATAGAAATAGAACTGGAAATAAGCTTATAATTCTTTCGAATCAGAGTGTGCAGCGCAGGTTAGTGAAGGCTTGAGCGCAAAACCTTGAGTGAAGAAGGAAGGAACGATCGTGAGTTCCTTCCTAAACGGACACAATATATATTGCCGCAGAAGCGGTACTTCCAATCAACCCTCGGATATGGTGTAGGGGTTATCATCGCCCGCTCTCATAGAAAGCTTCTAGCAAGTTGCCGGGCAGACCCGGGTTCGATTCCCGGTATCCGAATTTTTGCCATTTTGGGCTCTCAGGGTCGCGCCTTCTGTTTTGATGAGCTGCCGAGGGCAAGAACTCCACTTTTAAACAGTCACAAGAGCGCATGAAACTGGTGAAGTTGTACGAAGCCCTTCTTGGAGTTTTGGTGGAAACACGATTATTGGTTTCTGGGGAGCTTGATAGGCTTATAGTTAATCATACACGATTGGTGTCTCGTACATCTAGGGATGGAAAGCTCTGCCCAAACTCCACAACCACATCGCCGGAGCGAGTGTTGGAGCAGGACGTACCTTTCACCCACCCTAAGTATGCTAACAACATTAAAACCAAGCCAACGTCCACAGCGCCGGCAAATGCGGCCATCTCTCCTGCCACTCCCCCAAAATCTCCGGCACCCTCTCGTCAAAGCCCCTCCTCGCACTCCCCTGCCCACTGCTCCACCCTTCCGTGCCATATGCCTCCAACTCCGTCTTCGCCGCCTCATTCAGCCGTCCCGCAAGGTCCAAGATCGCCTTCCCACCCACCAGCGCCTCCTCATGATTATCTTTGATATCCACGTTGAACACATGCACCGGCCTGTTCAGCGGTGATCCCCTGTTCAACAGGTCATCCACCACAGCGTCCCAACACCTCTCCTCACAGGTAATCACCACATCCACGACACCCCCTTCTACGCCTTTGCTGCCCCTGTCCGCCTCATGCGTCAATCTCGGCAAGCCAACCTGCCAGTCCTGCCACCTCTCCGGTCCCCATTTGACCCCTCGATTCCGTGCCAGCATATTCAGGATCCCATTGGCTTTGTATAGTCGCGCGTCTTTGGACTCCAGCTCGCGGTACATGGCGTCGTAGGAGGTGACGTTGAAGTGGTAGATGTTTGGTTGGCTTATGCTAGGGCCGGGCAGGCGGACGAGGGAGCCGGTGCCGAAGGAGAGGCAGGGGTAGGTTGCGGAGGCGAGTTGGAGGTGGGCTTCCATGGATCTGTTGGAAAAGGTGTTAGTGTGGGTTACCATGCGTAGAAGAGTGGCAAGGATCCTAAGGGCCAGAGAGATCAAAGACAAAGACTTTCTGGACGGCCCGTTGCTCTGGCGTGTTGACACAAACGAACGAACGTTGGACGCAGCGATGTGCGAGCGAGCAGTTGAAGATATGTTTGATTGGTATATAAGTACAACATGGAGCACTCTCCGCTGGAAGCGAGCAAACATTGATATGAATTACGGAACGATAGCATGTCACATCAACCGGCCGGGGCCTGAAGTCTGGCCTGGCTCTTACCTATTGTTATTACTTGCGCATACTGTGCAAAACTTCAACTTGAAACTCTCCTCATCAGCGAGCTGCGGCTGCTGAGCGGGAGCATTAGCTGTTCCGTCTATTGCTACTGGTGATGGTGCTGGCGCGAGCGCTGGCAGGTTATTTGTTGGCGGCGGAGGTGGTGGAGGAGGCTGCACGGGCTGTCTCCGTAGTCTGGGGTCTTGCGCCATGTCGAGAGGTTTTGTAAAGAGGAACAGTCAAAGGCAAAAAGGACGCCACGGCCCTGGATGGTTGAGAAGACTACAAGTCGCAATTGAAGGAACCGATGCAGCTGGGAAATCTGAAAGAGACTGCTCGAGGTTAGCCTGGATACTGGCAAGTAAACCATCTAAGATTCATGAAAGTGCTGAGTATCAGAAAAAGCGTATAAGGTATAAAGTTTGTCGTCAGACTAGGAACGTCGGACAGCTCCAATAAATAGTATTCATCATAGAAGAGATAGGCTTCGGAGAGGGCTGGAAGCTTACACAATGTGAAGTTGAAATAGCTTGAAGAGTAGTCAGCGTTTGTGTGCGACTGCTTGTGAGCGTGAGTGCTATGTTCGGGAGAGAGTCGAATGTGGATGTTGTACGATTCAACAAGTCTTTGATATCGCAGGTGAAGCTATGGACGGGAAGAAGCCGAAGATGGACCGATGTCAGAACGCGTCCAGAGCACGTGAAGCCCCGCGCTACTGCCTTATCGTCGACGGGCAACAAGGCCTCAGCATCCTCCGCCCCCATGCCCCGCCTTGCTGACGATTCAAGTGCTTTGAGACGAATATTAGGGCGGCGCACGTCGACTCATCCACACCTCTATTACCATATGAAGTCAATCCTTCAATTCTCGTGTCTGATCGCTGTCGGCCTTCAGCGGAAGTCTCCCCGTTGGTTGTCAAGCCCGGGATGACACTCACAATCCAAAGAGACGGTTTGGACGATGGAGGGGCCAATGGACGTGTCCTGCGCTAAGGCACGCTTGAAACACACTAGAACATGGCCCAGGATGAGCGGCCTGGCGACAGATCATGAAAGCGTTGCAACATGAGCGAATATGGTCAAGCCTTTTAGCTGATTTACACCGCTTGACAATTTATATTGCTTCTCCAGTTCTGCGGCATCCCCTCTGTTGTATGTCTGCATCGTTATCGCTGTTGTCCACCCTTGCACTGCATGGCAGCAAAGTGAGGTTCTAGAAGGACTCGGTAGCTGAAACGGTCCTTATATGTATCTCAGCTCCAAAAATAGCATCCACAACCTGGCCCTCACCAAACCTCGACTCTTCAATTCCTCTTTTCTCCGCTTCAAGCACAACAACTTTTCCACCTTCGAGAACGGCTCCCAGACAGTCGCCAGAGCAACCCCTATCGAAGCCAAGTTGATCGCCGACTGCGCCGCGCTCAGGAGCCTGGTTAAACTACTCAGCGGCTGTTTGTTTCGAACTACTCCACCGAGCGGCAGGAGCCTCCTCTCATCTATCGCCAGGGTCTTAGCGCCAGCCTTTGGGAAGCGCTTCTTCAAGCCTGCCCGCACTTTTCAGGCCACATACAACCTCTTTTCTGCAGAAAGGAATCCAGTCGCGTGTTTTCCCCTTTCAAACATTCTGAAAAGCGTCACGAACCTCTCTCGTCTGGTTCCAGGCCGAACCCGCACCTCCATCATTCTACCCGACAACAACACCCATATAGTTTGCGCCGGAGCTCGAAACCTTCTGTCTCACTGACGCGAGCGTTGACATTTTGCAATCCTTACACACTTCAACACTCGAGACCACCCGGCTGCAGTTTCGTTGCTGGCTACCGACCGGATACTCTTTGGACAAGCACTTCCACTACAACGTGACGACCCAGTCTCCGTCTATACACACGCTGGTTTACGGTTCCTCTGGTGTCCACGACTTCACCCTAGTCTGCCTTGACATAAATCTACGATCGAGAGCTGCGCTTGCGCATTGCCTTCTTAAATCTGAGCCTTTATTGGCAATCTGGACCAAGGTTGCATGGAGTGAAGATATCGCAACAACAGCATCCTCAATTCACAATCTGACACGATGGCTGCGGTACTGAGCCCTCACGCAAACACGTCCTCTCCATCTCCTTCACCGAGTGCGCTACCACCACGGTCGTCACCCTCTCCTGCTGTCAGTTTACCACCACTAGTCACATCCCCACCGTCACGACCAAGTGCCTCAAGAATACCGTCATACGCCAAGAACAGGCTTTCAACATTCTCCATGAATTCAGCGCCCAGCTCAAAGTCTAGACCTCAGTCGACCGTCTTTCCCCTCTTCCACTCCAGCCTACCGTATGCCCTAGTCCGCGACTTTGCGTATCCACCTTTCCACCCGCTACACTACGGTCCTCCCCCAGATGAGCCCTCGGGCATGTCAACACCAGCCAGTGAGCACCAGCGGCGGCTCTCAGATCCACCACCTAGTTGGGATGGGTCCAGAGGACAATGGTCGGCAGGACCCTGGGGAGGCGACGGCGGATACGGACAGCATCTTCCATCCACATCTTTTGGGGATGGTCCACCATACGAGGAAGATGAGGACTTACACAGCCCGGTGGTGACTTCCTCAAAGCATAAGAAGCATAAGTCTAATATGGTCGAGTTCGATCAAAGTCGGGGCCGCAGGAGGGAGTCGGTCCAGGACCACCGGCAAAGCCAGTTCGCTGGTCTTAATGGCGATGGTAGCTCCAACTACTACCTCCACGAGCCAAACGAGACTGCGGGCGGTCCGGGCGGCGAGTACATCACGTTCCCACCAGCACATCAGAATAGTCTTCAGGTGCCGGACTCCCAACATGACCCGCGACGAGACTCACACTTCGCTGCAACGCTTCCGAACCGCTCTTATCCTTCACAGAACGACTTTTCACCGGAAGATCCTTCACCTTCCGACGAATCCGACCTTTCGCCTTCAGAAGCCGAATCACCCTACCACGATTTCTATACGGACGAGTCGCGGTATAGCCGGGATTACCAGTTCACCATCGCTTCACCTGACGAAGAGATGCACGGCAAGGCAGTCGCACTCTTTGACTTTGAGCGGGAAAATGAAAACGAGTTGCCACTCATAGAAGGACAGGTTATACTGGTCAGCTACAGACATGGACAAGGTTGGCTGGTAGCACAGGATCCAAAAACAGGCGAATCGGGTCTTGTGCCTGAGGCGTATGTAAGGCTGCTACGGGATATCGAAGGTGGATGGCAAGGGCTGAACGGTTTGACACATGCGGATAGTGGATTGATGAGCCCGGTCAGCCAGTCTGGAGAAGGCTTCAATGCGACTACACCGACACAGAGCGATTGGCCGGCTGGCACTACGAGCCGTGGCGGCGATAAGGAAGGCCGGTATACTCCAGTAGTTAGCTCGTTCAGCACTAGCAGCAAGGATTTTGAGGAGAGGTTCACCAAGGAGCAAATCCAGGAAGAGCGCGAAAGAGCCAATTCAAGTCCGGAAAGGAGATCTAAGATCCAAGAGACGGTGGAAAAGACGGTGGACGACCAAGTTGAACAGCTTCAGGAGGAAGGCCAACATCAGATGAACGTTGAGAAAGAGGCGAAGAACGAGGAGGAGAAGGTCGAGGCACGGTGATTGATAGTGAGGTGATCCGATCACAGTCAAATCATCACGAGATCACGCGCTATGTTTCGCTACGAAGTTACGGCAGCAAGGGCCGGCTTGTTCGGTTATGGATTTGTTCAAGGTTTCTGTACTGTTCTACTTGGGTGCATCATGTTCGGAGTATCTGCTTTCCCTTCTTCCTACCTCAGTTGGATACGGCTATGTTCAAAGCCTTGGCGATCTTTGACGGTCACTCATCTGTCACTTCTGTAAACTTCAATAGCCCCTTGACGTGCGTCGGGATGTGCTACTCTTCAATTTGCCTGTGGACCAAGTTTGGGTCTGTAAGGTCAGTGTGAGGGAAGAGCTTAGTTCAGCATGCTGCATAGCACAGCATATTAGACGGCAATTGCACCTTTTCAGCGTCTGCACTCGAGCTTATAGCCCTGCGATGCGCATTGATCTCAATATCTATATCTTGCCAGAAACTACAGCCTCCGTGCCTGCCAAGACCAGAGGCCGGAGGCACCTCCTCCCCCCACCTCCCCGCGCTTTAGTCAGGGTCCCCGCTGCTGCTGTCCCTCTTCTACGATAGTGATCCCATCAACGACACAATCTGACAAATGTTTAAGACCACTTGCAGACTCCTTTCGAAAACTCCCCAATTGCAAAGAAGCAACCTCAGCGTACCCATTGCAATCCTGGACTCAGCTCGCTCGCCAGTCAGAAGAGTTGCACTAGTACAAGGACAGCTACAACAACAGCGACATTACCAGCTCGGAACCGGCGAGATGGAGAAGGTTTATACGGATAAAGCGTGCCCTCGTACGTCCTGATCCACCTCATTAATTGACAGATACATCCTCACTCGATCCTTTGCAGCTGCCGGGCCATACGTACGGAAGACCTTCCAGCTCCAATCCTGCCTCGCTAATGCTGGCATAGACCCAAGCGATCAAAGCACCACCCTTCCTCTTCGTCTCCGGCCAAATCCCCGCCGACGCGCAGGGAAACCTCGTCGAGTCCGTCACCCTGTCCCTTGCACCCCTCTCTCTTATATCTAACTAATCCCTTCCACAGAGGCAGCATCGCCGACAAAACCCGCACCTGCATCCAAAACATCACCGCCATCCTCGAAGCCTCGGGCACAGACATCAGCCAAGTGGTAAAGACGACGGTGTTCCTAGATGACATGGGGAACTTTGGCGAGATGAACGGGGAGTATGAGAAGTGGTTCGCGCATCGGCCGGCGAGGAGTTGCGTTGCGGTTAGGACGCTGCCGAAGGGGGTGCCGGTGGAGATTGAGTGTATCGTGCTGCTGAAATAGGGGGTTTCTAGTCGTTCGTATATAGATGTATGTTGGAAAGAGAACATTGCTGTATCACACTGGCCGAGAAGGGTGCGGTATAGATCGATTGTTTCCAGCTGACCTTCTTTCCATTTACGTTAAGGACTTAAAGCCTGCCAGTAGTCCCGAACACCATCTCAGATAACTGTAAGACACGGCCTCAAGCTCAAACGAAGAACAATATATCGACTCCCCTTCACTCCAGTTTTCACCACATCTCCCATCTTCACGGATCAATACCTCTATCACTAGGTTATATAAGACCACAACAGCAAACCGCCATGAACTACGCACAGAATAACCAGCAAAAACGAACCGCCAGACGCAAATTCCATGTGGACTTTCCTATCTTCAATGCGTGTGATCACTTGAAGATAGCCGAACGCGATCAATGCCTATACGCTGAGGTACGCCACAAACCTCGTTATGGTATACACGAAAGGATCACCAGATGCCTTACTGTACCGGAGAATGAGAACACCAATTGCAAGGAGCCCAAGATGAGTACGGTACCGCGCAGGAACCGCAGGTTTCATCTGGGTCCACTGATGACGGCTCTTTAGATGCATCTGCCAAAGTCGAAAAGCGTCTGCGACCCGTTCTTGGGCAAGAAGTTGACACTGAGATCTAAGCTTCCAGAGAACGGTTCAGCCTTACTGTTTCCGCTCTCGGAGATGAAGGTGATCACAACATCGTCAGCTGACTTGATGATCTTGACTATGTGCAGGGCACCAAGGATGTCGGCGTGTCTCTAGTTTTAGTTGCTTGTGCAAACGTCTGCGTTAATCATGTTCGTTCTGTAGGGTTGCGAAGGGTGTACAGGAATGATGTGGCGTATAGTTACGTTTGGGGGAGTCAGTGAAAGGAAAGGGGTGTTGGACTTGGAGCTTGGAGTGAGCAGAAGCCGTAATGCAGATGCTCATAGGTGTTTTGCAGCTTCAGAGAATGGTACACTCATCAGAGCCACGGACAGTGTTTTCCAAGCAAAGAACGGGTCTTGTGGGATGCTGAACGAGGCATCCGGATCATCTGCGCACGTGAACTGTAGCCTCCGTTGACGGCAAGTGACTAACTGGTCAGGATAATACTTTTTAGGCAGAGAACCAGAGTCCTTCCTAAGTCACTGTATTCCAGACAACAAGAGACAGGAGCAGAAGTGATATCGTATGCCCTTAATGGTACACTAATCGCACAGCCACCATGCAGACCACTGATGGCCACACGGAACATAGCTAATCTCTCGAGACAAAGCTTGCAATGCTGCCTGCCAAAGCCCAGATAATCAACTCTTCGTTCTTCAATTGTTGATTCTGCTATCCTGTGACCGAAAGCGAATCCTGATTGGAAAATATGCACTTTAAACACTCACTTTCAGTGCTACTGACCAGACCAAGCTCTTCAATTACGCCATTTGTGTCAAAGACGTGATAGGCGCCGAATCTGGACCCGTCTACACGAATAAACTGCGAATGCAAGAGAGCGTAGAAACTGAGTATCAAGAGTGGACCATTTGATAACAGAGCAGCATGTGTTACAGCTTGCCTTAGGTTGTGGAATAAGCATCAGTGGAAGCAACGCATCGGTCACGTGACCTTTGGGGCAGCGCTCTCGGAGCATACTAACTTCTCATCTTTTTCCCGACGAATACAGAAATGAACTTTCAGCTGGAAGATTGACCCGCAACCCTTTGCCCACCTTTAAAAGTGGCTCTAAATGTAAAAGTCGTTCTTGCAGAGCACACGCTCCTTGGCTGTGAACATGGTTTTGCTTCTCTGTATAAGCTCATGCTCGAACAACAACACCTTAGAGTCAACTGCCACTGATACGTGGGGAAGTAACCATCACCCGAGACTCTAACCGGGCATTAGGTCGTATCCAGCAAAAGAAGTCTATGTGGTCCTGTGGATGAAAGGAACTTTCAGTGAGTGCATAACCATCTCCACATGTGGAGGAGGTGCTTCAGTATTTCATCATGATAGGATACTGAAGCAGCAGCTGACCCTCTAGTGCCTCATCTCGTGTCAAAAAGAAAGCATAACGCCTCGGTACATCAAACGCTTCCCCAGATCTTCTCGTGATAGAAAGCGTGGATTGTCGTGGAGATTTCCGTCCGGGAATGAGGAGTTAAAGGCCGGCGTGAAAGGCTTCGCTTGGTCCTCCGTGCCAAGGTCAGCCACAGCCGTCGATCCTGTCTCCTCCGAGCGGCATCCCCGTCATCACGTCCTCCCTGCCGTTGTTCTGCCAACCTTCCCCGACTTCTAGCGAGCGATCAAACGCCAAGCTCGGCCAGACAGACATTCCCGGTACGTCACCGCTTCTGCCGTCTTGTGAGAGCCAGTCTTAACCCGCTAAGAAGGAGGACGGGCGGGTTGTCGAGCTTCTGGTTAGGCTGGTACAGTGATACAAACTTGCTTTCGTCGCTGACACGAGGTTGGGATGCGACTTAACAACGCTCGACTATTGATGAGCTGTCAAGTTGTGTCAATAGACCCTGTCCGTGGATATCCTGCTCAGGGAACGAGAATCAGGAAACAGTTTGGCAGCATAGCGACTTGACAAGACGGCAGTTGTCGACCTGGCAGCGCCTCGACGCAGCCCTACAAGCCAAGGTAAGCCACCCGTACCGTGGTGGTCTCCATCCGCATCTACTACTTCATCGCCAAGTGCCTGCCCTTACAGGTTGGTGGTGCAACCCCGCGCGGTACCTGACGGTTTTTATTGGGATGTTTCTAAGGCCCTGCATGAACAAGACGAGGATCAGTTGCCGCATACGGTAGGATGTCCACAAAGATGTGCGTCATTTGCAATCTCCAGCTCTGAAGCTTCCCAATTTCCCGCATGGTCTTCAAAATTCCCCTTTCTCATGGTCATGAGGCTTGCATGGCTTGCGTTTTCCGGTTAGTTCGACCGCTCGTTTCCTTTGTCAGCCAAGCCCTGTATTGCAACCTTGCCAGTGATCTCCATAATATGTTTCTGAGCTGGGCTGTTTCACCATTCTGCCTGTTTACACGCTTGTGGGCGGTGGGATTTTTATGAAGATCCTGGCTTTGTAGCGGGCAGCTATGGTCTCTTGACCGTAGCATCATCGGTCCATCATGCCTTGGACTCTGCTCATGGAGCGTGTCTGGAGAGGATGCTACTTAAGCCAGCGATTCCCCGCATCGTGAGGCTTTTGTCCCTCTCGAAGCTGTCATCCGATACAATCTTGTGAAACAGAATCGACTTTTGAAGGCCTATGCCCTTCACGCAAGCAGCTACAAGCACTTGTCCCACTATCACACAGTTACCACGTACAATCTGATCTTGCAACATGCTGTCTAGAGTAGCTTCCGTTGCACTCGCAGCTTTGGCTGTGCTGCCATCTTTCAGCAACGCCGCACCAGTCGACCAGTTCAAGTAAGCTCTCTCGAGATTACTGTAATGCATTGTAGTTGGGAAGAATCTTACTAACAGTCCCTCGCAGCAAGCTCGGCAAGCGTGACCTCAAGTTTCCGTATGGAGACGAGAAAGTCCGCGGCGTGAACCTGGGCGGTTGGTTTGTGCTCGAGCCCTGGATCACCCCCAGCATCTTCGATGAGTGGGCAACCTCAGGCCAAGTAGTGGATGAGTTGACCTACTGCGCCACTCTCGGAGCCGACGAGGCTTACAGACGTCTCAATGACCACTGGAACTCTTGGATCACCCAAGAAGACTTCGGTGCCATTGCAGGCGCGGGTATGAATCACGTGAGAATACCAATCGGTTGGTGGAGCGTTACCAAGGGTGACTCTTCGCCCTATGTCAAGGGCGCCTATGAGAAGTTGGGCGAGGCTTTGGATTGGGCAAACTCTGCTGGCTTGAAGGTCATGATTGACTTGCATGGAGGTAAGTCCATCAAGGGCACTACGACGCGTCTTTACGCGTCGAAGCGCGTTAGACTTTGGGAGCATAGTGCTGACTACTCATATAGCTCCTGGTTCACAAAACGGCTTCGACAACAGCGGCAAGTACGGTTCAGTTGGTTTGGGTCAGGGTGACACTGTCAGCCAGACCCTAGACGTCCTCAACATCATCCGCGATGACCACGCTGGTCACCCGGCAGTGGCATCCATCCAGCTCCTCAATGAGCCACTCGGCCCTGCTTTGGACATGAACGTAGTCCGCCAGTTCTACATGGACGGCTGGGGCAACCTCAAAGACTCCAACGTCGCCATCTCATTCCACGATGCCTTCCAAGGTGTCAACAACTGGAACGACTGGGGCTCAGGCATGTGGTCCTTGCTCGAGGACACCCACCACTACGAAGTCTTCGACAACGGCCAACTCAACAGCGACGTCAACGGACACGTTGGCCAGGCTTGTGGCTTCGGCACTCTGATGGGCCAGAGCAATAAGTGGGTCATCTCGGGTGAATGGACTGGTGCCATGACCGACTGCGCCAAGTGGCTCAACGGTCTGGGTAAGGGTGCCCGGTACGATGGTACATTCTCGAACCCAACACCGTTCGGTAGCTGTGATGGCAAGTACATGGGTAGCGTCGCTGCCTTGTCAGACACAGACAAGACCAACACCAGGAGGTTCATCGAGGCTCAGCTTGATGCTTATGAGAGGCAGGGTGATGGTTGGATCTTCTGGACCTGGAAGACCGAGAGTGCACCTGAGTGGCACATGCAGGACCTTCTTGCTAATGGTGTCTTCCCTCAGCCGTTGGATTCTCGACAGTGTAAGTGGTACCTTGCAGACTCACTGAGGGACGTTCTACTAACTTGGTCTCACAGTCCCTGGCCAATGTGGCTACTAGCCATCTCGAATCCTTCTTACTTACATCGAAAGACTCTTACGAATAACGAATCTCTTCCGAACGCTTTTCTTACCCGTTGATACCATGTATCACCACCGCTCGCTTCACGTTGCATTGGGCGGAGAGGGTGCTTGATATACTGAGCTCAGGAAGCATACGTACATATGGTTGGAGCTCTCTGGAGATATGGAGAGCAGTGGACCATCTACGGTCGGGCAGCCTGAGAGCGGGTGATCTGGATCACCCTGCTGCGGCTCGCCTTTTCTTTGCGCAATACTTGTCTAAATAGTAGTATGATCAATCAATTGTTCAAATACTCATTGATGAGGTGATGCCATAATCTTACTTTGATTGATCCTTGCTCACGAACCTATGTACTAGCCCTAAATATGAGGCAAAACGCGTGTTTGTATGTCAGGCCAACATATAGCCACATTTTGAACCTTCCAGCCACTTTCCAAGTGTCAGTCGAAACCTACCCTTGTCCAATCAGTACTTGAGAACTCTGAAGACTCGTTCGCCATCTCTAACGTTACTATCAACATCCTCTTAATTTCTCTCCACTGAGCGTCGAGTAGTTCCACGGACCAAAGTGTCAAGTGCTCTCACGATGAACACCAGAACGGGCTCGGTGTATGAAGGATTCGTAGAGGAGAGATAACATCTCAATCTCTAGCATAGAGAAACAGCAGTGTGACAGACGCAGCAATGAGCTGCCCAAACGCCATAGCCGTCGACCAATCGCCTCCCTTCCGTCCCCAAGCCATTGCGCACAACCATATAACGGCAATGAACAGCCACATCCACGTTGCCCGCAACGGCAGCTTCTTCTTTATCAGGTCCCATTGCCATCCAATGACGTATTCCAGCGCCCTGACCTCACCGCTGTTCCAGAAGTGTCCGCTGAAATCACTATCAGGGTTAATGCTGTTGATGTCCTCCTAGCTCCTTGGGAAGCGCACTTACGAAATGTTGTATATTGGCGTGTCCTGCGCCATTCCTTCGAGGGTTCTGTATTCACTGGCCCGCTCTGGGTCTCGGGCGTAGTCTGTAAGTTTGTAGAGCAGGTGAAGCCGCTTTCTGTGCTCTCTGAGATCGTGCAACCGGTCTTGTTCTGTTGCATACTGCTCCGAGTTGAAACCTTGTTCTATTGCATACTGCTCCGAGCTGAAAGCATTTTCTTCAAACTCGTTCTCTTCTGTAGAATCATTCCTAAACCATGACTGGACAGCTGATTGAGCGTCGGAGATTTCAGCTTTGACTTTCTCCTGTATTCGGTCCAGATCAATGGGGAGGATGTGGACTGGGATTCTCTTGTTTAGCTGGGGCTTCTGAAGGAGGTACATCTGCCAAGTAGGTGTTACTGTTGCCCCAAGCTCATTACTGCAGCCGTCTTACATTAACCTCGCAAACACGAACGACGCCGTAGAAGGGGAGGTATCGTTTCCATCTCGGCTGGCTGTTCATGTATGCTTCTTTGAGTTTCGTGAACACGACAGTATCCGAATCTCTTTGCAGAAATGCTGCCTTACTACTGCTCCCGAACCCAAACACGGGCTGCAGCTGTATTTCGAACTCTTCCTCGTGCACTTCTACTCCTACCATGAGAGCATACTGTCCATAGGATTGAGAATTGAAACACACGAAGCAACATCTTGGTGGTTGATGCTCAACTTTGACCTTGTCTGGATCTTTTGGAGCTTCGTCGTCTTTAACCGCTGATGGTGTAGCGGCGTTATTTGCTTCTCCGACCTTGCCTGGTGCTTGCCCTTTAGGAATTCCACGCTGCTCTTCGATATCCGTTAGGGCGATGCCCTTGGCTGTTTGACGGCCTCGGAAGTGGGCCAGAGACGGCACCTTGGGCCAGAGACCCATGTTATATTTTGATGGACTGCGAAGTTGAGCGCGCGTGCTCGAGATGTTTTTTGCCGGAATGACTATTCCCAGAGACTAAGGGAACATGGTACTCTCAAAGAATGGATTTGGGAGACCTGATGCCGAAGGGTGAAAGGCTCGCACTCGAACATGCAGAGATAATATGACCAAGACGAAACACAGCTACCATAAAGAAAGCAGTCAGCTCGAGCTTGACGTGGTTTTCGAACTTTGATCCAATATTCCGTTGTTCAGAGTGCTGCGCCTGCTCACCGGGAGACAGCCTTGCCGTGTGGTTGTGAGCCTTGCCCAGCCACTTGTTGGAGCGGGCGTATGCATGAGCCTCCTGCTGCAACCTTTATTCAATTACATGTATGGCTTTGTTTGTGAGCATTGAACGCATACATCACAGCACAATAGTCTGCAAAGAACGGATCTAAACAGCGACTGTAAAACTCAGTCCAGGACTAAAGCAGGTCTGTGCGCTCGAGAGCATGAGAGCCTTGCTGCTCGACCATTCTCACAACAACCAGAGCGCTACCATCAACTCTAGTCCTCACTCAGTGTATCGTTGTTCATCTCTCCAAAAGGTTTCGAAAACGTTCAAGATATGGAGAATGCACGTTTTGAAGTAAATCTTCATTCTATCGTAACCGTCTCGTACGACCCTTGCGACCAGGCCAACCTCGACACAGAAGTAGCCCCTGAATAAGGAGTATCGAAGAAGCGATGGAAGGTCTCCGCATACTTATCACGCGTATCAACATTCGGGTAAGACGTTACTCGATAGTGTCCAGCACGACGATAGACATCGTCCCCAGTCTTCCACAACACCAAGCCCCAACTCCACCGTGAGTCCTCTTCGTAGTAGCCTTCATCAGACATACCACCATAGCATCTGGCTATCTCTAAGCACCAATACTGGTCGTCGAAGGAGCCGGATGCTTGAGGACTGTCGCCAGGATCGTCTAGATACATGAAGCTATGTGGATTCGCATAGCGCCTCAGATACCCTCGGATTTGCAGTTTGCCGAATCTCACATATGAGAACGGGGCTATAGCTTCCACGGGTAAAACTTGAAACTCTTCTATGGAAGCTGTAGGCTCGAACCAAACATGTCTGTCAGCTTCCCAGGACACCACGCCGTCAACTGACATCCAAGACCAAGAAGGAGCACGCCACACGGACGGCCGAATGCCTTCATTGACCGTCCAGGACATGTCATGGTACAGGTGCTTCTTCCAGAGGCCAGCCAGATATGTATCGTTCATCTCTTTCTGGAAGTAGCTCACTATTCCCGACAAAGCAGGTAGTTTGTCCATAGGGTTTGTAAGTCTTCGCGATGAATAGTCACTGACAACCAGCTTCCAGATCCTGAACTGTGCAGGCAGCTTTTCTGCAGATGGCGAGTTGAGTATATTGTACAGACCCGGTGTCTGCAGACTCAATGTCGGTTGGATCATCCGCCCATCGACACGTAATCGTATCGTCGTCAAACCTGATCGCGCGCAATAACCATTCCAGTCCAAACTGGAACGTCCAGAAAGCTCCTTCGCAGCGGCTGGATCACGCCAAAAGACGCAATCAGCACCGTAGATCAGCAGCCGCGGTGCAAGCAGCGTCTCCTGGAGCGTCCACGCTCTCTCATACAGTGGCTCCTTGATAGTCTCTGTTCTCTGGCACAGGAACAGCTCGCCTGTCCGGCCATCCTCGAAGTGGCAGGGTAGGGCGACAAGCACAGTTTGGCTCGGATCCGCGTTGTCTGGGTTCCACTTGAGAAAGCCTGCGTCAGAGTTGGCAGCACATGCTGCAACAATTGTCACTGTGGATCGCTGATAGATACCCTGCATGCATGCCATCTCCTCGCGCTTGTCTGACTCGGAATCTTGGATGATGCAGAGAGCATCGATCCACAGATAGCGAATTCCTAGCTCTCGACTGACTTGAACAGCGTCTTGCAAGGACTGTGGTAGGGTGCTCAGTCCTATCCCTTCCAAGCGGTCTTCTAGATTAGCTAGAGTGGTTACGGCAGGCACGGATGCGCCCCAGGAGTAGCTCAGGGCAGCATATGGAGCTCTACGGCCCTTAGATTCCACTAGTCGGACAACGTCTGAATTGCCAGCAAGGTCCAGCACTCGTAGGGGAAGTTCCATTGGCGCTTCGGAGCTTCGTAAGAGATCTTTAGCCTCCGTTGTTGTATGATTGCCTCTATCGGTAAGCGCTTTTCGCTCCGGTACTGCCTGATACAATGGATCAGTGACTTCATTGAAGGTTAGCAAAAACGCTGCCCGCTCAATTACGAGAGGGGCAAGCATACCTCCTGAGCACATAGCTTGAAACTCCACCCGCCTTGCGAAAAGATTCCTAGGCATACTGAGAAACATCCTTCCCCTACGATCCCCATCCACAGTAAAATCAAACATCACTTCCCCCTGCCGCCTCGAATATATATCACCCCCTCTTCCCTGCGGTCGATCAAGCCGAGTCGCATCATGATCCAAGTCAATGAGCATCTGACAGAGCTTACATCCATTCTCAGCTGTGCGGTAAAGGGAGCTAAATTCACGAGTATACCGAACGCTGAAACTGCCAGCGTTCACGTCTCGTGGCGTTAAGCCGGAGAAGATGCCTGAGCAGTGTGCACATGGTGATACGCCGTGAACCATCTCTTATAACAATGACTGGGATAGTGAAGAAACAATAGTACACCGGAAAACGTTACTTAACTTGGCTTCTTTGGCCATGTATCCTACAAGACTGGGATAATCCATCAGAAAGATTTACTAACCAAGAAGCGGTGACTAAGGAGACGAGAAACTGCACGATTACATCGGACTGAGGATGCCCACCATTTGTCTTCTCGATTCATATTCAAAGAGGGTGGGGGCCGTTCCTCGGGCAGCCATCGGCGTGTTGTTTTGCCAAAGAATTGCAGAGGGCAGCGAGAGGGAGACAGTGACGTTGCCCCGCACCCGTTGGCAAAGGGGTAGTTGCGGCTTAAGGGGTGAGTATTAGGGCTGCCCTTTCAATACTATGGATACAATCAGATCGTGCTTAGCATTCCGACGGCAAATGGTCGAAACCTCGCTCAAGAGACATTCTCCTGGATAAGGGCTTCGACGTTGTAAAGATTGGACACCGCGTATATCAAAGAAGACAAAGCGTGAGCACCTTACGATCATTCCCAGTACCGCTAAAGCTATTTTTGCTCTCTTTGTCGTGAACATATAGTCTAGCATTCTTTTCATAAGACGACCGGTTACTGTTACAGTGATTACTTCTTAGCTACCACTTAGATCCCCTGATATATCGTCCACCGCCTAGATGTTTTGGTGGTGGCTCCCGCTGATTTTCCTTCCATTTAAGACAGACTCTTCGTAGCATTCCTAATAATCCCCTCAATGATCCCCTCCCACTTCTCTATGCCCTCCTTATTCCTCGCCTCGATGCTCTCCACCAACCCCGGGTACGTCGCGCCAGCATATCCCGTCCACAAACCCGGTGCAAACACCACGTGCTTGAACCAGTTCCTCCCATCCAGACCAGGTGCATACAAGAACTGCCTCTCGAGATACTTGTACCTATCGTTGATCTGGCGGACTTGGTAGTAGATCTTGACCTTCTCCCACCACTTCCACCAGGGGATATCTGAGTGGGCGAGCTTCTCGGCGAGCTCGTCGGCTTTGGCATCGAAGGCGATTGAGGCGTTGCGTAGAGCTTGGATTGATTCAGTCAAGTTCTTGAACTTCGGGGCTGTGAAGGCGACTTCCGTATTCTCGGCTGTCTTCGTTGCCAGTGCCTTCACGCTGTCGAGGTACTTCATGAGTCCATCGGCATAATCCGTTGCGTTCAGGACAATGATGGGAGTCTCGACGATCTTAGCTGCAAGCAATGACCAGAGTTTGACCATGGCGCCGTGGTATTCGAACCCCTTGTCGCCGTAGGTGTCCATCCAGTAGAAGCTGTCGTAGTTTGAATGGTAGTGGTACACTGCGTCCTTGGTAGAATAGGAGAAGCCCATGTCCACACATGGAATACCAGCAAAGTCTTGGAAGGCGGTGAAGTCACTACCGCTGCCCATTGTGCGGATGTGGCCGTTCCATACGTCACCAACGGTCTGGCCCTTGACTGTTTGGTTGGGAGACTGGACCATCTGAGTGACCTCAATGAGAGCTTTGTTGAGGAGAGGAGCTGCTGAAGCCTCGAAGTGAGTGCCAGCAGCGCCTACGTCAACGTTGAGGTACGCTACAGTGGCCTTTGACAGCCACGGGAGATACTCCTCGACCCACTCCGTGGAGCCAATCAGGCCGTACTCTTCACCATCCCAGCTGGCAAAGACGATGGTGCGGAGGGGCTTCCATCCCTTGGCAAGGGCTTCACCAAAGCTGCGAACCACCTCGACCATAACAGCGGAACCGCTATTGGGATCGCCAGCGCCCCCCGCAATCCAGGCATCACGATGATTGCCCAAAACGACAACCTCATCGGGAATCGTGCCGTTGATGATGCCGATGACGTTCCATAGAGGAGTGGTAACATACTCCTGCTCATTGACCAGGTTCAAAGTCACGTTGTCTGGAGTGGGGCCAATGTTGTACTTCACGCCCTTGTAATCTAGACCGCCGCCCTGCCAGTACTTGTTGAAGTCGGAGGCTTTAGGGCCATGACCATTAAGAGCTTTGAGCAAAGGCAGCGCATCGGTGTACGAAATCGGAATAGATGGGATATCGGGAATAGATCCATTGACAGGCTGTCTGGGTACACCCGGCTTTGATGGGTACCCGGGAGTGGTGGGATCGCCCGGGGCTACGCCTATACTTGTCAGTATTATCATAGCGAGGATACAGCAATACACAACTCACTCAAGTATTGAACGCTACCACGCTGGACACTGCTTGGTTGTCTCGCAGGTCCTTCCGGGTACGGCTTGTATCCGTTTTTTTCTGTAACGTCACCATCGTCACCTGGGTCGGAGTAGATGACAGCGCCAACCATGCCCAAAGCTTGTGCGCGCTTGACCTTGAGACCCCTGAAGACACCACCGTACTTGACCAGAGCAATCTTACCCTTGAGGCTGACGTTCGCTTTGACAAGGTCCTCAAAATCTTGGTATGTGCCATAGTTAACATACACGTATGGTGCAGTCACATTACCGCTAGCAGAGTATCCATGGAAAGTTGGGATTCTGTCAGGTAGGCCGCTTGTAGGGTCTTCCTTGAGAATGTCCTCTTCCAAGCTAGCTTCGTATGTGACCTTCGTCTTTCCTCTGCTCTCTTCCAAGAGCGCCAACCGGTGTCCCTTGGGATAGTTGATATAGGTATCATATGCAACGATCGAGCTGGCAACGCCAAACTCCTCCCACTTATCCTTTGTCCACACTGCTTGACTCAGGTTCTTGCCCGCCAGATGTGGCCCAGCGGTATAGTACTTGCTCCATTCTCGAGCTTTCTTCGGGTCAGGCGTCTTGAGAAGGATTTCCTTCAACTCCTCAAAGCTGACACCCTCGCTCTGGGGCCACGCTTGGTTCGGGACGGCGGTCCATTTCAGCGATCGTAGCGAGCTTGTGTCGCCGTCGTTGTCGTCAGGGATCCACGGTAGAGGGAAGGGTGCGATCAGAGCGAGGAGAAGGACGCCGAAAACAAAGACAGGAACGGTAGCTAGCAGAGCCGTGCAGACTCGCCGAAGATTTCGATGGGGATATCGCTCCCGGGGCGGCGCGACCTGCACGACCGCGACGAGAGGCGTATGCTCGTTCGACGACATCGTTGGCTTCTCATTCATGATGGTTGATGGCCTATACAATTAGGCGCAGTTGAACGGAACCCGAGGAACGAAAGATGAAGAGGAATCTCCAATCTTTTATCCCATCGTTTCTGTTCCTGATTATGCAAGCCGTTGAGCGTTGCCAATGATAGAGAGCTTCAAGTAGCTTCAGAGCTTCCTGTTTAGGCTTGGCAGTGCGGAGGCTTTAGTGGAGACAGCTCCGTGACATCACCTGCAGGTACAAGGGACAATTTCATCCCGATGTTTTACCTGCTAAGGATACAGTAACACGTACGTATTTCATCCTCATTATATCTGGAATCAAATCAGATATCACCAAGGCGCAGACGCCAGCCCTCTGTTCTTTCCACGTTTCTTAAGATGTTAGAAGAATGAGAAGCCTGTCCTGCCATGGATGGCTTAACGTATGAGGCCTCCAATAGCGGGCCGCTGCGAAAGACATATAACTCTATTGACTCCCCATAGTGTGACCTCAAAAATATGCTTGCTGCGAGAGATGCTGCTTTTCACTGCTGATCGTCTCAGAACAGTTATTCCCATGGAGCGTCTGCCATAGTGCTATATAACTTCCAGATCGGCATCAAGTCTGCTCGTACCTTATTTAACGACTGTGCGCTAAAGAGAGGCACATTCAAGAACATCACGTGGGCATCAGAATTACCCCGCGCCAAGACAGAGCTTGAAAACAACCTTACCCAACCTTGTCTAGACGGTTGCCCTGACGTCGAACTTCTGCCGTCTCAGTTGTTGTATCTCGAAAGATACCTACGACGCCAATGTACCCGTTCTTCCAGGGGCATTGAGAGCTCGGTCGGGCCTATACCCGGGCATCCTTTTTCATTTAGGCGCTCCTGAACAGAATTGACGCGTCTCGGCCCTCCCAAGAACATCATACCCGCCTTGTATAAGGCTGGGCAGAAGGTGGCTAAATGGGTAAATACTGGACGTAAGCTTAGGAGAGAACCATCAGGTACCCTTCTCTCATCAGGTGCCCCTCAGTGGGGCAGAGATACAAATTGTACAGGACAGTAGGTAAGTCCCTGGGCCATTTATAAAGCGACTTGATCCTCCGGGCTTGTGAAATCATACCTTCCATTGCTTTCACACTACCTTACCAGACCAATTGCTATATATCTACAATATGGCATCAACCAACATCAAACCTATTGTGTCCCATCTCTTCACAGCCGACCCTTCGGCTCACGTCTTCAACGGCAAGCTCTATGTCTACCCCTCCCACGACCGCGAGACCGACATCGAGGACAACGACAATGGCGACCAATACGATATGGTCGACTACCATGTCTTCAGCATGGACTCTGTCGATGGTCCTACAACGGACCACGGTGTTGCCCTAAAGATGGAGGACATCCCGTGGGTATCGAAGCAACTGTGGGCTCCCGACGCAGCCACCAAGAACGGCAAATACTACCTCTACTTCCCCGCTAGGGATAAGGACGGCATCTTCCGCATTGGTGTTGCTGAAGCAGATACCCCCGAGGGACCCTTCAAGCCCGAGCCAGACTACATCCAGGGCACTTACAGCATTGACCCCGCTACTTTCGTCGATGATGATGGAAAGGCATACCTATACTTTGGAGGCATCTGGGGCGGTCAGTTGCAATGCTGGCAAAGCGGCAAGTTCGACGATTCGTGGTCTGGTCCACAAGAGCCAAAGGGCGATGTCCCGGCTCTTGTTCCCCGTGTTGCCATTCTCAACGACGATATGAAGACACTGGCTTCAGAAGTCAAGCTTCTTCAGATCAACGACGATGCTGGCAAGCCCTTGATGGCTGATGACCACGACCGTCGATTCTTCGAGGCTGCATGGATGCACAAGTACAACGGAAAGTACTACTTCTCATACTCCACTGGTGACTCTCACTACTTGGTCTACGCCATTGGTGACAGCCCGCTTGGCCCCTTCACCTACGCTGGCAGGATTCTAGAGCCCGTCATGGGCTGGACCACCCACCACTCGATTGTGGAGTTCAAGGGCAAGTGGTACCTGTTCCACCACGACACCTCCCTATCCAACGGCAAGAACCATCTTAGGTGTGTCAAGATCAAGGAGTTGTTCTACGACAAGGAAGGCAAGCTCCACACTGAGCCGCAGTAGATGCGCCGAGCAGAGAGCGAGTGAGGAGAATTCTTCGTATATATGTATTTGATACGTAAAATGAACGCTTACAATCGTTTGGCAATCGAAGCTACACTATGACATCCGAATGCGAAGCCTGACTAGGGATACTAACCAACAGCACCAGACAGAGGATCCTCGGCTTATGTAAGCTCCTGTCTTTGCTTTCGACCTGCCAATCTTCATCCTCATGTCTTCTACTCTCAACGTCTGAAACCATCCACACTAGTCATCCGTGTCTGCAGATACAGGCCAAGGAACTATGTGCGTGATGCATCATGGACATAGAACCGAGGTGTACAATTGCAAGGTGGGTGCGTCGACTGTTGCTTCACGGCAGCCAAGCACTGGGGCTCGTTGGACCCACGTGTATCATCTCGTCGCGTCCGTCAGCCAACCTTCATCATGAGTTCCTACATCTCTAGGAGTATCAACCTGATATTCCACCCTCAAGAATTGGCATTTCTTGGCTACATACATACCAGTCTTTACCTTCCAAAACTTTTCTAGACCCCGTTGTCGCCCAGCCAATGCTTGAGTTTGCGCGATGTTTCCCTGCATCTTTCTTCCTGTTGGCGGAGGGGCGGCGCCGGCTCGGTAGGATCACGATGCTGTTCCTGACCATCTTCACTCCGGTATGACCTGCATTTGCGGGAGACCTGCAGTATAACGGGCATCTCTTGCCCAATGACGGCGAACAATGGCGGCACGCTGCGAACACTCCCATCAAGGACTTCTCATAAATCCTGAAGTTCTGTTGTTGCATCTGCAACTTTTCTTTTGCATTCGGGGAGGGTACTAATAAGGTAACGCTTCAAGATGGATACTCCACTATCCCATCGTTGAGCGGGATGAGAAACTATAAAAGAGGCATCGAAGGCCGTAAACCTTGTGCACCAGAAGAGCAGACTTTCCCCAAACAGACGATCAGCTTTCACTGTTGGACACGATGATTTGCTCCTCAATCGTTCAACTCATCCTCCTCGTGAGCGCAGCTGTCGCATCACCAGTAGGACTTGAGCGCCGCGCCGTCATTGCGCATAATGCGGTTGTTGGCTTCCCACAAACGGTACCCACCGGCTTGACAGGCACACTGTACTTGAAGTACAAGCCATGGTTGGAGGTCTACAACGGCTGCGTTCCCTTCCCGGCAGTGGAGGCGGACGGTGACACCAGGTCTGCCTTGCTCTGAGCTGGTACTGCGCGACCCCCCTACTAACAGCGATACAGCGGCGGTCTCGCCACGTCCGGTGCACCCAACGGTGGCTGCTCCAGCAACCTGGGCCAAGTCTACTCGCGCGCCGGCACCTACAACGGACGCTACGCGATCATGTACTCCTGGTACATGCCCAAAGACTCCCCCGCCAGCGGCCTCGGCCACCGCCACGAGTGGGAGAACACCGTCGTCTGGCTATCTGGCGCCTCGACCACCGCCTCCATCCTCGGCGTCGCCGTCTCCCAGCATGGCAACTACCAGAAGGATACCACCCCTCCGCTGGCGGGAACGAGGCCGAAGATTGGGTACATCAGTCTTTTCCCGATCAATCATCAGATGATCTTTACCGATGAGCAGGGTGGGGAACAGCCGTTGATCGCTTGGGAGAGCTTGACGGCGGCGGCGAGGACGGCGTTGAGTAATACGGATTTTGGGGATGCGACGGTGCCGTTCAAGGATTCAACGTTCAACGCCAACTTGGCGAAGGCTGCCTTGTAGCTTGTGAAGGGATGAAGAGAAGATGAGCGTGGTAGTTTGAGGATTATCATCGCAGAGTACTCAAGACGGATAGATCTTAATGGAATACGCTGCCAATGTAGCTTGTGGTCAAGAAGGGTGATACATCTCAAACCGAATGGAAATGCGAAATCAGTTGTTCTACTACTGTGCAGGAGGGACTAAGGGCACCGTATTGCTGTTCTCTGAAGCTATCAACGGTATCGTGAAGGCTGATTATCCAGACTTGGAGCGAGCTCTGGACCGCAGAGCAACCCTTCCCCTGAATCCCTGAATCTCTATACGGGCATCCACCTTTACATCGCCTTTTCAAACATTACTGCAGCCCACTTTGCGCCCGTGAAAGCTGCAACCTTGACTCAAGCATTCTGGACAGTCAACTAAAGGGATCTATCGAAGCGCACAGGATGTTCCAAAAGCCAAGTTAGTGCCTTGACGCGGCCATTCCAGGGGTAGCACGTGCGCAACTCAAGCCATCCGGCGCCAAGCACTACCGTTGTCGGAAACGCGTCAGTCGATCAGGCAAGCAATCAACAGGGTCCCAGCTTAGCCTCAAGCTTCCCTAGCTTTCGCAATCAGTTCCGCTGACGACGTCGCCTTCAAGCATCAATATAGTGACTTCAGTATATCTTCATCTCTCCTCGCAGTATAGGCCTAAGCTCTCGTCGCACCTTCCAAGAGACTGTACGATAGCTAGAGGGCGGCATCGCCTCCGCCAAAGCTCGTCATGCCATTCAACATGAACATCTTCCGCATCCTCGGCGACGTCTCCCACATCGTCTCAAAATGCATCCTCATATTCGCCATCCACGCCAACCGCAGCGCCGAAGGTAGGCTCCCCCCGCCTCCACCCCCATCCTCACAACCCCTACCGTACTAACATCTCCCCCTCTCTGCAGGCGTCTCCCTAATCACCCAAGCCCTCTACCTCCTCGTCTTCTCCACCCGCTACCTCGACCTCTTTTGGACCCCTCCCTTCGCCGCCTTCCTCTACTTCTGGAACTTCTGCGTCAAGATCTTCTACATCGCCTCCTCCGCCTACATCATCTTCCTGATGATGCGCGTCTTCGCGCGGACCCGCGAGCGAGAAAAGGCCTGGAAGCTGGGCGGGTACTGCCTCGCGGGCAGCGTGGTGCTGGCGCCGCTATGCGTGCTGGTGTTTGAGGGCGCGAGGCAAGTGCTGAAGTTCAGCGAGGTGATGTGGGCGTTTAGCATTGTGTTGGAGAGCGTGTGTGTGGTGCCGCAGCTATTGTTGCTGAGGCAGACGACGGTGCCGACGGTGATTGATAGTTTTTATCTGGTGACGTTGGGGAGTTATCGGTTCTTTTATCTGCTGAATTGGATCGTGAGGTATGCGGGAGAGAGGTACTTTGATCCGATTGCGGTGGTGTTTGGGATTGTGCAGACGGCGCTGTACGTCGACTTTGCCTACGTCTACTGGTTCCGACAAAGGGTTAAGCTTCGGAATGGAGGAGTGGTGGATAGCGAGGATCTGGGTAGGGGATGGCTGATAAGGAGATTCCAAGTCGGTAGGAAAAGCATGGACTTGAACCCCGATGAGGAAGCACCTGCGCTGGGTGATGAGGAAGTTGGATCAGGAAGACCAAGACCGCACAGTGGAAGAAGTTGGGGCGCCAGAGGCATATCGGTATCTGCTGATGAGGGCGTGTACGAGGCGGAGGCGCATCAGCGACAAGATCTTGCAGGTTCTGGGAAGCAGAACGGGCATACAAAGAAGGACGAGCCCCTGAGCGATCCAACAGAGTTCGAGGATGGAGATGAAGATGCCCTGGAGACAGACCATCTGAACGCAGCCGGGAGTGGAGTCGGTAATGGTTCAGAGTGGCGGGATGATCATCGATAGGTGCAGAGCAATTTTGTCTATATTCAGCGCTTTCATCGCCGACCTTAAACGGACGGACTTGGGTATATAGGGATCTATATAGGAAGAAAGCCCGCCTACCAACGGCGGTAATGGAATCCAATCCTTCAACAACTGCTATACTGCAACGGCCTGTCCCGCGGTCACATTAAGACCTGGGTCGTCCGCATCGTCTATGTCCTCTTCCTCGTCTAAGTCTTCGAGGGGGAATGTGAGAATGGCGGCGATGTTGCCTAAGCCCTCTAATCGCTTTCCGCTCTCATGCTCCGAGCTGAGTACCCTAACTTCACCACCCTCGACATCTCTCACCCTGTCCACTAGCGCAACCCACCTCTTCCTTTCTGCCACGTTCTGGCTTCTAAACAGAGCGTTACTGATTAACAACACGCCTCCGCCCCTCCCAACAGCGCCTTTGTCCACTGCTCTCTCCACTTCCTTCGGCCCATACCACGCCCTCATATCGTCTTTCCTCATGAGCTCAAAGAACCGATTCATCAACGCCGTCTCCCTCGCAAACTTAGCATTGCTCAATTTCGTCATGACCTGCGTATCCGCCAACACCTCCTTCAGCGCATGCAAATTCCCACTCGCACTATGCGCCACAATACTCTTCTCATTCACCCACTGCAGCAACTTCTTATTATCCGTCCTCACCGCCTCCTTCCGCACATACGCCTGGAAGCTCCCCGCCGTAAAACCCGGACTCGCCAACAGCAGCGGTTTCGCCGGCTTATCCAGGTCAACCTGCCGCAGCAGCGTCGCCAGCAACGTGCTGAAGAAGCGCTCCACAGCCTTGTCGTGATCGCTGCCGCTCGCGCTCTTGCTCGGCACGCTCGTCTGCACCGTCTGCCGGAGGATGGTCTGGAACTCGGTGATCAGGCAGATGTTCGCCATGCCTTCTTGCATGACGATCGCCCACACGCTCGCCCGCTCCCCGGCATCAACGGCTTCTTTCAGTATTTGGATCGCGACGCTGTCCCATCCGTCCGCCTTCTCGAGCGTGAAGTTCCGGTGCAGCTCTAGGTCGAGCGTGTGGTACTGGCCCTGCGCGACATGGGCGTTTGCCTCGGCGACTTTGCCCGAGACGTGCAGCTGCGAGGCTTGCGGGTCGAAGTCTGTGGATGTGACGCGCAGGGTGAGGGTCATGTGGACGCGTTGGCTGGTGGAGGAGCCGGTGTCGGAGGTGGTGGTTACGCGGCGGATGGCGCTGGCGCGGAGGAGGTCGGAGGGGCGGATGAGGTTGTAGGCGTGCCACTGGGGGGGTAAGAAGGTTGGAAGAGGGATGGGGGTGAGAGGCGTACCATGTCTTCGGGCTCTTCTGGGAGGAGCGTTGCGCTGCCTGAGCAGTGCTTGGCGTCGATTTGGTTCTTGATGAGACGCATTGTTCGTTGAGCCCACTGGAGGTCTGGATATGGTACTTCTTGCGGGTAGCGGGCAGAGAGGCACGGGCGAGGAGACGTATACTGGAGGAGGTCTGTTCGTGGATTGCAAGGCGGCAAGAGTTCGAGGCGCACCGTTATGGAATTATTAAAATTGCTTGACCGCGCAGGAGTTTACCCCGCTGACGTCGTGCAATCTTGAGCCCTTGAAAGCTTGGCGTTGCTTGGATATTTCCAGACCATCAAGGTGCTTGTGATGCACGTTTGAGACAGTCAAAACAGCTACATCGCTTTCGCGTTCCTGATGGTCTGCAGGCTTCATGAAACTCAAGATATGGTTAGGAGCATATTTTCTAAT
Organism: Floridaphiala radiotolerans; assembly: GCA_022813185.1. Lineage (NCBI taxonomy): Eukaryota > Fungi > Ascomycota > Dothideomycetes > Floridaphiala > Floridaphiala radiotolerans. The sequence goes on along the minus strand of JAKLMZ010000019.1, from coordinate 203,222 downwards.
TCTTGCACCCAAGCATGCTCGGGAAATGCTACACACAAAGCATCTTCAACGACCTGCCTAGTCCTTACTTGTAGTAGGATCCCAAGCACATGGCTCGTACTTCCCTGTATCCAGCTTCTTCATGTCTTCTGCATCCAGCTCAAAGTCGTACACGTCCGCGTTCTCCTCGATGCGAGAAAGTGTAACAGACTTGGGCAATGGCACGAAGCCCATCTGCAAGCTCCACCTGATCAGTATCTGCGAAGGCGTCTTATTGTACTTCTTCGCCAGCTCCTGCACCTCCGGCTCATTGAACCTCTGCCCTCTCACAATCGGGCAATACGCCTATCATCATCGTCAGCCACTGCACTCACCCTCCACCAGCAAACCACTCACCTCAAGAACAACCCCCCTATCCTTACACCACTTCACAATATCCGGCCTCGCCAACCACGGATGCAACTCCACCTGATTCACACTCAACACCCCCCCTTCCTCCCCCTTCTCCTTGATATAACCCTCCAACTCCTCCAAATGATGCACCCCAAAGTTACTAACCCCAATACTCCTCACCTTCCCCTCCCTCACCGCCTCCACCAGCGCCTTCCAAGCCCCCAACCTCCCCTCCCTCCCCCCATACGGCGCATGCAGCAAGTATAAATCCACATAGTCCAGCCCCGTGACTTTCAAGGTTTCGGCGACGCAGGCCTTGGCGCCGTCGTAGGAGATGGAGCCGGGGGGCACTTTGGAGGTGAAGAAGAGGGAGGAGCGCGGGAGGGAGGAGGAGAGGAGGGCGGCGGCGGTGGGGGATTCGTTGCGGTAGGCGACGGCGGAGTCGACGTGGCGGTAGCCGGATTTTAGGGCGTGGGCGGTGACTTTTTCGCATTCTGCGGCGGGGCTGTGGGTGGTGGGTTAGTGGGTGTGGTTGCGGATGAGGAGGGGTGAGGGGTGGTACGTTTGGTAGACCTGTGGTCGGGTTAGTATCGTGAGTGGCACGTGGTGAAATCAGTTGTGGGTAGAGTGGTCGTGAGGGAGCTTCATACCCCGTATCCTAAAGCTGGAATCTCATAACCAGAGTTCATCTTATACTTTGTCTCAATCGTAAATTTCTCCATGGTTTTGGCGGCAGATGTGAAGCTTCTTGTTGTGGCTGTGAGATTGGTCGGTCTGAGTTGGGATGCTAACAATGAGAGTCTTTGATAAGCAGGCATCAAGTGATCAATTGTCGTCGTTGAGAATGTGCTTCGAGTGTTGAATAGTGTTGTGATGAATTTGTGAGTTTTCATAACTGACGAACTGCCGCCCCTCCATGACATAATGTATACACAAGCTTGGCATTCAGGTACCCGCGCGGGTCGGCAATCAGAATGCGGGATCTCTGCATGAGTAAGCATCGTTGCTCCTAAAGCCTGCAGGTGCTCGACGTGCAACAATCCATATAGCAGCTTCCCCCGGTACTCCGCAAGTGAAGATACACAAAGAATGCCGACACAAGGCCATTTAGTCGCTACAATATTCGACCGAAAAGAAGCTGAAGAGAAGAAATCGTCATCAACATGATGCGGGTATCACAGATGGTCTTACTGCGCCATCCCAGACCTCTCAAACCATAGGTCTAGGCGCAACCGGCTGTCCACCCACCGGACTCGGCGTCATCCTATTCATCTGAATATCATTCGGCCCATACGGCGGCGGCATATGCTGCCCCTGCCCCTGAAACCCTCCCTGCGGCGGCGGCGGAGACCCCGGCACAAACGCCTGCCCCCCAGACTGCTGCTGCTCCCTAACCCCCTGGTGGAAGTTCTGCGCATGGATGCTGTTCCTCGCCTCCTGGCTGCGGTTCCTCCTGCCCTTGAGCCAGCTCATGCCGGTGACGAGGAGCATCATGGCGACAAAGATGAGCAGCAGCGGGATGATGTAGCGGTTGTTGAAGGAGAGGTTGAAGCCGAGGCAGGCGTTGACGACGCCGAGGGAGATGAGGGCGGGGCCGAGGTAGCGGTGGATGCGGATCATGATGGTGGGCTGTTGGGTTTTCAGGTATTTGTGGTGGTGGACAAGGCCGAGGCCGAGTTGGATGAGCATGAAGCCGACGACTAGGAGACCGATGATTTGGTGTGCGGTGTTGAAGTGCTTGGACTGGAAGAAGTAGAAGTTAGCAGAGCGTCCAGTAGTGCAACAGAGGGCATGGCCAGGTATGCAGAACAGCGCTCCGCAGCTCTGAGCAGCCCCTGCAGCCGTTCGATGGTCGTCAAACTTACCTTGTTATAGAACATGCTCGCCCAGATACCAATACCAGCACCCCCAAGCACACCCAACAAAGCCAATCCCATAACCATCATATGCCACTTCACACTTGAAAACACCCTCAGCAGTATAACAGCAAGCGGCATCAAAACCACAAAGCAGAAGCACATAACCACCGCATGCGTACTCCCCCGATTCGAATCACTCTCCACCGGCAACACCGTAACCTTCGCCCCATTCATCCCCCCCGGCAAATACGGCACGCCCCTCTCCCCACTGCTAGCCTGCACCATATCCATCGTAAACTTGCCAAAGAAGTCGTGTTGTCTCAGATCCGCCGTCTTGCTGTTGGATTTGAGGGTCATACCCGGACCGAAAGCCCAGATGAAGGGTGCTTGGCGGGAGCCGATGTCGAGCTTGACGCCGAGGGGGCTGTTGGCGCATTTTGCGCAGATGGCGTGGACGACGAAGGTGCCGTTGTTGACGCCGCTGGTGAGGGTGCCGTTGTTTTCGATGGTGAGTCTGCTGTCGATGGTTGCGGCGTAGGTGGGCTCGGTGTGGGAGGAGGCCCATCGAGGGGAGACGATGATGTTTCCTGGGGCTTTGTTAGGATCGTTGTCCCGCGCTGGGGGAGTGTATGTATTGTGGGCGTACCTTTGCCATCGTCGGCTTCGTAGACGACGAACATGAGTGCGTCTTTCATCCCGTTGCCGACGCCGAAAGCAACCCAGGAGCTTCCTCCGGGTGCGTAGATTGTGAAGGCCAAATCGGCTGATCCATCGCTGTTCTTGGCTACATTGAGCGCAAATGTGAGGTTGTTGGAGGGGTCTTGCCCGGCAGCGTAGTTGAAGACAGCTGAGGAGATTTTGTTACTGCTTTGGCGCGTTTGCAATGAGGTTTCTGTAGAATCTGCTTGAGCGAACGTGAGGAGGTAGTTGAGGACTATACAGCATTCTCAGTCAGCGCATTGGAGGCCTCAGTGTGTGGTGCTCAGCGTGTGCTTACAGGTGAAAAGGAGCGCAAATCGCGCCGACGCGACGCGGGAGAGCATCCTGAACTAGGTACAAATAGGAGATGTGATTGACTGCGACGCCGAAAGCTGTCAAGTGAACAACAAGTCGAGGGTATCTAGGAAATAGCAAGAGCACAGCTCCAGCAGAAATACTCAAAGAACGTCTTTGTTCTCCGCAACAAATGTCCGCGCGTTTCAGGCGTTCCCATGCGGACCCTTTAAGTCTCAAACAGCTGATCTCAATAGCATGATTCCCGCTTGGCGAGGTTCCTCCCAGGGCGCTTGCAGAGGGGAGCGATGCTATTTTCAGACGTTGGTAGGGATGCTCCTTAACCGCCCACCTAAAGACGGCCAATCAGAAGCGGCTATAGGTCAGCAACCATACAAGGAGAGTTTGCCCTGGATAGGCGTCTTCAGCTACAGGCCGGATAGGGGACGTCTTGCACATGTAAATTTATATACTATCGCATTGCAGCCGAAGTGACCTACCGGTAAAAGGCTAGTTCAAACATAATCCGATCTTGCATTTTAAACAGCTGTTGATGTCCAAGGAATAATATGTCGAACTTTGGCGATTCTCGACTTACGATTGTGTTGATACGGCTCGTATATATATACCATGAAATGAAGCCTTCCATGGCAGAATTCCGCAAGTCACTACCTATTTACGGCGTCATTTCCTTCTGCTCGAATATATCCTGCTGAAATCATTCAACTTCACAAATATCATAGTACGACTGGCCATCCACCGCAGTACTAGTCACAATACCGCGAACGGCAATCAGATCAGAGCAGCCATGATCCTACAACATGGCTGACGGGCAGACTCCTGCAAACTCCCTAAGACTCCAAGACGTCAAGTCATCCTTGAGCATGCCTCTCCATTTCCGACATCTCCCATCACCATCTTCCGTCACTATCTCCACGCCCAGCTCCCCTCCCAACTCAAGCGAAGATCAATTCATCAAAAATCCCGTTCGAAAACCTCTCCTTCACCTCCCCCAACCCCCACCCCTGCCTCTCCCCCAAGCGTTCCAACCCTTCCCTAAACCTCGCAATCTGCCCCTTGAAAGCGACCTCCTTCAAATATCTCCTAATCGGCATCCCCTCCACCACCAGCCCCTCCCACTCCTTCGCGAGATGTGGCCTGATATTGACTCCATACTCTTTCCCTAGCTTCATCCACCGGTCACACACCTTCTGCAGGAAGCCTAGCCACTCCTTGTCTGTGACTGCATCGGGCAGGGTGAGGACTTCGATCGCGCAGGTGCCGAGGGAGTTTGCGTGGTACGGTGCCAAGGTGAGGTTACTCTCGCCCATGATGCGCATCTCCAGCAAGAGACGCATCGGCGACGAGGGATCGAGGGGGTTCTCGCCGGCGATTTCGTATACGAGGTTAATGACATCCCACCACGCGCGGCGCACGATGGAGAAGTCCGGTTTCGTCGGGTCGTTGGGGAGAGGCGGCAAAGGGATCTCGAGCTCCATGTCTCGGACGCGCATGTTTTGGACGCCGCGCCGGAAGTGCAGAGCGTCGGGGAGGGCGGTTTTGATGGTTACCTCTTCTGATTCGCCCAAGGTGGGTGGCAGGGTTGCCAGCTGGGCTGTCGCAAGGAGTTGGGCTTGCCAGTAGCCGGGGATGGCGTTGAAGAAGGGGGACGAGGTTAGGACGCCGCCGATCCAGCCTTGGACCCACTGGAGGAAAGTCTCACTGTCATCCGGGTAATCCTGTGCGCCGATGGAGTCCGAGGTTGGGTTCCAGCTCTGCACCCATGACTTTTGCTGGTAGGGGAGCCAGAACCACTCGCTGTAGTAGTCGTTGGTGGCGCGATCGATGAACACATTGGCTGCCTGCTCTAAGATCGTGTCGACCTTGGGTGAGCTGTACCAGTCGGGTCGGAGAGCAACGGGTATCTCTTTCTTGTCCATCGGCGGGACCGCTAGGCCTGCATCGATCTTGCGAGGCTTCATGACTGCATAGGTCATGGCATCGAGCTCAAGAGTCACATGAGTAAGTATGCCGAGCTGTCCATAGTTAGCTTCCTAGGCAGTGCTGTAGGCAAGGGAAGATTGACCAATCCATAGTTGCCAGCAGCAATCTTCAACCCCTCTGTATCGTTGACCACTTGGAGATTACCTTTGCAGTCTACGTATTCAACCTCTCGGACAAGGTCAGGAATCGCGTTGTGCTGCCTGCCAGCACCGTGGCATATCCCCTGCATGATGCCACCGATTGTGACCTCTACCAGTACAGTGTTGACAGGGAGCACCCAACCGTTTGCAAGCTGCCATCGACGGAAGTCCTCCATAGTCACGGAGGTACCGATCCTGCACAAACGCTTGTTGGGAGCGGTTTGCTCTTTCAGCTGGATTGTCCTGAGTTCTGGCACGTTCATCCCCGTGTAGTCGCCTTCCAAGATCGTGAGGGGGTCTGGAACAGTCGTAACCTGCTCTAGATCAACGAAGGAGATGAGGATCTCATTGTCTTGACCGAAGATAGGTCCCCAACTGTGACGATAGCCGGCGCATCTCAAGCGTTTCTTTTGCTCGATAGCGTAAGTGACGAGGTTCCTGACTCCTGGTACCGTAGTTGGTAGGAAAGTAAAGCTCGGCTTGTTCTTGACATTCTGACCCCAGTTCTCAAACGGTACGTTCGAGTAGACCTAGATTCATCAGCAACGCCGGTACTATGAAGCAGTTCTGAGGAGCGGTAATCCTACCTCCATTGGTTGCTTCCTCGCAGCGTCCTCATATACAATTGGGAGACCCTTTAAGTGCTTCTTCTTATCAATCTGCTCAATGTCTTCCTTAAGCTGAAAGCAGTCACCAACCACCCTGCGCAGGGTACCCAACAGTGAGAAATGCTTTTTCACTCCTGGGCTAGCAACCATCTGGAAGCCTTTCTCAGCAGTGACCTGCTTTGCTGGCTTGCCATCCATGAAGGCGCTGATCTGACCTTGCAACTTGGGATTGCCAAGATCCTCGAACGCCTTTCTAAAGTGTGGTGTCCTCCGAAGGGTCCTTAAGTAGCCTCGGGTCTGCACTTCGGGATTATATTTCTCCTCAAGGACGGGTTTAAGGACATCGCTTTTCAGGACATCGTAGTCAACTTTGTCGTAATCCTTTCTGAAGACATCGCAGTTGTCAAAGATCTAGCACGGTTAGAGGACTCGTGCTGATGTCTCTCGAGAGACTTGAACGTACTTCATGCAAGATGGTCGTGCGCTCTAGCCTCTCTGAAGGAGGAGGCGCAGAGGTTTTGTGCGCCATGTCCACAAACAACGTGTCTGCGATACCGCGAGTAGTAGTTGATGCCGAATGTAAGCTCAGCTCTATGAAGGGGAACTGACAGATGCCTAGAGCAGCCCCGGACCACGTGTGGACACGCTGAAAGAGAGAGAGAATGGGAGACCGAACAAGAAAGACTTGGTTACATGGGAAGACAGAAAAGCCGAAGCATTCCTCGTTATATAAAGGAATGCCACCGCCCGCTGAGAGCTGACATGCTGCTCAGCTGAGGGACCGGGGCAGAGGGCAAAGCGACGTGTCGCAACATAAACAAGGGAAAAGGCCTGGCCACCGCCGCCATCGCGGGTGCGATTGCCGAAGCCTTCACTGACTCAGCATCTCAAGAATTTTGGCGTTAGAGCTGAACGTCTTGGTAGCCAAGCGGTATAGGTATAAGCTTGGCTGAAGCCACAAGGGCACCTTATAGGAGGATTGTGAGACCCTTGCCCCGTTCTCATGCAGTCCTTACCGATGGCTAACGGTAAGGCTGCAAGCTTGGTCTAGTCACCTTTTGTGATATCCTAAAATGCGTTGTGATGATTGGCTCGGACGATGAAGATGGATTCAACGTAAGAAGTACGGCACGTGAAAGAACACCGAGATACCGTGCTATTTGGGAGCTCTTAAAAAGAGGGATTCTCCTCTCCGATACCAAGTCTATCCTTTCCTACAAGAGCGGAAGTACTTAGAAGGTAAGAAAATTGTACAGTCAATCATGCGACTGTCAGCTGAGCCTACCGCTTTCCTGCTTTCGATAAAGGCAGAACCTTGACTCTTCGCCAGCCACAACGAGCCGGGTCCGTGATAAGCCTTGCCAATCCCGGCCACTCATCGAGTACTTGGCGTTACAGGGAATAAGACAGCTACATGGGAATGGAGACATGCAGACGCATACACGAGGCCCATTGGACGATGCCGTGAGAACGCGCGGGATAAGTTGAAGGTGGTCAGACTTCAGCGAGCTGCAGCTCCAGAAAATTTGAGACGAAATTGGAGCGGAGCGGAGAAACGTCTGCCGGCCGAATTTCAATACCTAACCCTTCTTCAACGTCTTTCATGCGCTTCCATCCTTTCATATGCGTGATAACTGGTGAGGCTGTATACTAACATAAATACGTGATCGGCTAGCTTTCATGGACATTGTCACGTCACCGAAGCAAGGACGTGATGCAACCGTCAAATCCAAATAGTCCCTTTTGAATATTTTTATCGTCAGAGCAACGAGGTTCAACTACTTAGATACCTGAGCGCACACGAGACTGCAGAGCAGCTCCACCTTTGAGTCTCCGAACCATGGGATCATTTTGAATTCTCGACTCGGCACGATGTAGCTGTCACCTCCATAAAATACACAACGCCAACCATGCAAACTATGCTAACCAACCGAAATGCATCATCAACATTTCTCCCATCCAGACATCACACGTCAAACTTTCAAGGCAAGCTCAAGTACAACGCCAACAACTTAGGGAAGTTAGGCGTGCCCAAACCCGTAACCGGATCCCAACCCTTCGCGGAGCTGAACCCAGCGGTACCGCAGCCCTGGTTACCACCTTGAGTGATATCGTTAAGGACCTCAGGGTGGGCGTAGAGAGTTGGGTTGACGAAGCCGACAGAGGACTTGCCGATGGCCAGACGGGCTTCATTGACGAGGGTGAGGATGGAACCGAGGGTCGGGGAAGAGGCGGAGGTTCCGAAGACGAGGGAGAATCTTCCGTCGACGGCGACGACCTGGTGATGGGTTAGCATACCTGCGTCAGGTAAGTCAAGAGACTTCAGGGACTTACGTAGTTGGCACCGTTGGCAGAGACGTCAGGGAAACCACGGGTGGTCTGGGAGTTGTTGAAGCGGTCGGCACCGTATGGTGGTGGGTGGTTCTTGAACCATCCCTTGACGGCTGAGGCCTGGTAGGATGGCAGAGGGAAGACGTTGGAGAAACCACCACCGGAGTAGATGACGGTCTCGCAAGCCTGCTCGGGCTGGGTACCCGTAGCAAGAGCCTTGATGATATTGGTGCCGGGGATGACCTGGGTAGCACCCACAGCGGTGACGTACGGGCAAGTAGCGGGGAAAGATGGGTTGAAGATTCCAGATTGTCCGTTGTTGTAGTTGCCAGTAGCAGGATCGATGCACTGGCCGCCGTTACCAGCGACACCGTAGTCACCAGATGAGTAGAGGACAGAGACACCTTGGAGACCAAGCTTCATGTACTCGTTGCACTGACGTTGCTCATAGGCAGGCGTGAGATCCGCCTCGTTGTATCCGTACGATGTTGAGATGACCTTGGTTGCCGCGAAGCCGCCGCAAGTCTCAGGACCCTTGTAGGCCCCAGGGTAGTTGTATGGGTCAGGGTAGATACCGTCCTGAGTCGGGTCATCGCCGCCACCGCTGGTGCAATAGCTTGCGTCGATACCATCTAGGAAGTTGTTGAAGGATGCACCCTCAACCAAGTCGCCCACCTGGTACAGAGTCAGTTACACAATCGAACAGATGAGGATCAATGCAAACATACTTGATATAGAGTGACTTTTTGGGGGTAGACAAGCGTCATCGCATACTCCAAGTCCAAGTCTGATTCTCCGTTGAAGTTGAAGGACATGTTGGTCTGCTGAACAACACCTCCATCAATGGAGTCGAGGATGGGGCGGTCACCAACTTGAGCGGTGGAGAAGTTCTTGAAGAAGAGGTCGAGATCGCCAGGAACGTAAGCCTGAGGAGTGTACTCAACGATACCGTAGCTGTTCTTGGGGTTCTTGCTGATTCCAGGTGGGAACTCGTACAAGGCGCGCAAGCAGTTTGGTGTGATCTGCTGGTCACAGTTTTCAAGCTGCTTGATGACGTCCTTGATACCGCTCAACACCTTTCCGAGCTTGGGCAGCGAGCCAGAGTTTGTGCCAATGGCATGACCGGTACCTGGGCTGACACGGCGCTTCTCGACGTCGGCGGTCTCGTCACGGGGCCTGACCTTGGCGTCGAAGTGGACGGTGGGTGTGATGAAGTCGACATGAGACTTGATGTGGGAGGGGAGACTGTACTCCTCACAAGCAACGTGCGGTTGCCCGGTCTCGGAGTGCTCGAAGACATGGTACTTGGTCTTGAGTAGGCGTTCAGCCTCATCGACCGAGGCATCGAAGTTCAGCCAGTTCAGGCCTTGTGAGAGCTTGATCCGGTCACTGCTGATGCCGGAGTCGACGAGCCAGGCTCTGACGCTTTCAACGGTTTCGCCACTAGCAACTGTCAGCTACTCTACGTAATTGTAGAACGTTGATCAGGTTTCGTCTGAGTACATACCTTGGGGCGAACATCTCGGCCACCTCCTTGGCAGTCCAGTGCTTTCCATACTTCTCGGACTGTGGGTGTGAGACTTCATTCAAGAATTCGTACCCGCGGTCGAGGTTTCTTTGTCTCAGGGCAATACGCATAGGGAGCAATGCCCGGCGGTCGAGAGCGGAGCGCTTCTCCCATGATGTGGGGAGACTGCTGCGCTTCTCGTGAAGCTCGTAGATACCAGCAGGGGAAGCAACGACGCTGGCCACAAGGGCACCAGCGGCCAAAAGAGAGGAGTAGAGCATATCGATCGCTGCTCAATGAACGAAGGAATGGTAGAGCGAGTGAAAGCGGCTGCTTGCTTCGTGTAGACGAGGTCCTCTCATGGTTTATATATCTCTTGTACACCTGTAGACATTGGCTTATCATGATCAAAGTAGAGCTATACTGAAGGCCTCCATGCTCTAGAGAACCCTAGATCGATGTTCAATGCCCACCTTCCCTTTGAGGAGGGGACACCGATACGCGCCGTTCCGCATTCTCCTTACTGACTGCCGAACTATGAGGGGATTAGAAGGTTGATCGGAGCAGGTGGCGGTATGAAAAGCACAACAAAGAAAAGTAGCTGGGGTGATCACGAAGCCGCGGTAGAAAATGTCATGGATGGTTATCAGTTTTGGTGACGGAGGGTACCTAGATGCTTGTGTAGAACGGATGGGTTGTCAATCGTGCATGGGCCGGCGCGTGTGAACATGGCGACTCAGCCTATCAGCACTTTAATCGTTGTCGGACCCTAGTGATGCCCCTTACACAAGAGGCTGAACCAGCTCCTTAACGGTATGGGGGCATATGCAAGTGAAGTCTGGTGGTTGCTCGTGTGCTAGGCCAAGGGAATATAAGCCTCCGTTCCTGCCTGATAAGGTTAGCACGTCCGAGGCAAGGCAGCCCCCACCACAGCCAAAAAAGCTTCGACATTGCTTCTATCAAGCAACGAACGACGTTGGCCCAGCTTTTCTGTGCTTCTCCGGTGCAACAATGAGCAAAGGCAGGTCGAGCAGTGGCAAAGACAGCATTGAGTACGGCGTCTACGGCTCTTCTCGCTCCCGCCACTACGTCGTCCAGCTCATCACCGGCAACCCAGGACTTATCGGATATTATGACGGGTTCATGCGCATATTGGCCCATCGTCTGAACGTCGACTCCAAGAGCGCATTTTCCATCCAAGGGTCCTCCCTGGCGGGCTTTGAGATCAGCCGAGAGGGACCTGCTGCCCCGCTTTCGCTGCAGGAACAGGTGGAGGCTGTCGAATCGCAGCTTGTTGATACGTTCAAGCAACGTTCACTCCGCAGTAGAGAGGCTGGCCTCAACGAGCCTAGGTTCATCCTCATGAGCCATTCCGTCGGTGGCTACATTATGTTGGAGCTCCTGCGTAGGCGGAACGAAGGCAGTAGGTTGAGGGATTTTCCTATCATTGGAGGCATTCTGCTGTTTCCTACAGTGACCTACATTGGAAGGTCGAAACAGGGCGCCATTCTAACAGTAAGTCTACGTGAAGTTTTCTCTACAACTTCCTATTCGGGCAAGACAAGATCACCAACATAACACTAGGGCCTATCCCAAATACCAAGCTTCCCCTCCATTGTGGCGTCTTTCGCTTATGTATGCACTGTTTTGTTTACCATAAACTTTCTTTCCAACATCATTGGCCTCGTGATGGGGTTTCCGCCTGATGCAGCGGAGACGACTGCTCGCTTCTTGAAGAGCCGCATCGGAGTGGAGCAGGCACTGCATATGGGTGCCGATGAGATGCGTACGATCACTGAAGACAGATGGAAAGACGACATCTGGGGCGCTCAAGACCGAGCCGCCGTCCCATTGATCTTCCACTATGCGAAGACAGTAAGTCATAGCATCTCCATGTTCTCTCCGTTAGTACAAATCTGATGTTGCCAACTCATAGGATCGTTGGGTACACAACGGCAGCCGAGATGAGCTTATAAAGCTTAGAGGCAGGACTTCGGATGCTGATGTTCAAGAAAGATGGAAGCCGAAGATGCTGATAGCGCAGGAGAATATACCGCATGCCTTTTGCATACAACCAGGTATTGCTCATTAATGAAAACCCCTGTACCAGATGGCTGATGCGTTCGAAGAGCATAGCAAGAGTGTCGCATACAAAGCAGTCCAATGGATAGAGGAGCTGGTAGGACTTGACAGACAGTACTGAACGTTTGTGGTCAGGGTTCGGTGGTTTGATTAGAACCTACACAACCCCTCGATGTGAAGAGTGCAGATAAGAATGCCTGAGCTGGCTCTGACAGCTCTTAATGTGACTGAGGAGGCTTTGATATACAGGGTCCAGAGGTGCTCCCCAGTAACTATCGTTACCCTTCTGGACGGGCTACCAGTCTATCAAGGGCATAGACGGTACTCATCACTAGAAGAGCGATACATGTTTTGGCAGGTCATGGGCTACAATGCTTCTAGGGGACAAGACATTAGCCGCTCCTAATAATGAAGGCTCCGCTATCACACAGCGAATGTCAACTATCGTGTACTAGCTGGCTGTGCTCAAATTCCTCACACAGTAGTACAGAAGTCACTTCTGCTCCCATAGCGAGAAGTTTCATCATCATTGTCACTTTAGCCATTTTCCTTCCCCTGTGGTTCAGGCTTGGAGCAACACAATCTGTTAGAGCAAAGACCCTTCCTGCATATTTCGTAGTTCTCAGTTGCTTTATCTGATGACATTGAAGAGTTAAAATCATAACTTGTGACGAGTGAGGACCAGATACCCCTTGGTCTACATCCAGAGCTGTCGTGCCTACCCGCAATTTCCGCTACTATGTGATACTGGTTCTCAGACGCGCTCCACCCAATCAAAACCAAAGCCTTTGTTGGTATGATGGAATGATTCAGAATGGTCACGTGCGGAGTTGAATCCGAGCTTTAGCACGATCGGTCGGCTTAACCTGAGGGGCGCCCTATGACAGCATAACGCATCCTTTGTCTGGGCTTTCACCCCTCTCCCAACCTCATATAGCTATTTCAGCGACGATCATAGTGAATCAGCTCCAATCAACAGCATGTTATCACCGTCATCTGCCTATAAGCAACAATTTGTGTGCAGTAGTTCGATCCTCCGTCTCCGGAGAATCAGGGTTCGAAAAGCCACTGAGGGCATGCGCATACGTAGTATTACTCTCTTCGCGCTCCAAGAGCTAAAGCTAAGCCATCTTATTTCACTCAAGCCAGCCGCACAAGGATTTCGTAGTCATTTTTCGTCTTCTTTGTCTGTGCATTTTTAACTACCACCAAGGGCTCGGTACTTGGCTTTCCTACTTCCACCCCGTACACTAATGCTTCGTCGTACCTGAGTACAAGCGCAACATGGCGACCAGCTACCCCGAGGGCCAACCCGACCCCGGCCACTACGAGAAGCCCGAAGACAGCGAACAGCGACTCAGCGGAGAAACCCGCATACAACGAGACGATGGCAGGGTGGAGCTCACCGAGGCCGATGCCTGGGACGCGACCGGATACGCCTTTCCAACTTGGCGGAAATGGCAGATTCTGTGCGTGGTGTTTCTGATTCAGATATCGATGAATCTGAACGCATCCATGTACGCGAACGGAGTACCGGCCATCAGTGAAGCGTTTGGTACCAGCGAACAGGCTGCGCGTGTGCCGCAGATGATGTTCTTGGTCGCTTACGCTTTTGGATGCGAGCTCTGGGCGCCTTGGTCGGAAGAGTTTGGCAGATGGCCCATCCAGCAGGCTTCTTTGTTCCTGGTCAACATCTGGCAAATCCCTTGCGCATTGGCACCGACATTCGGCACATATGTTGTTTGCCGTTTCTTGGGAGGGTTGTCAACCGCCGGTGGTTCAGTGACGCTGGGTGTCTTGGCTGATATGTGGACACCAGAGGACCAGGTAAGGCAAACTCCCCCTGATGGTTCGGATAAGTATACTAAAGGAAAGGCAGGAGTATGCGGTGGCCTTCCTCGTTCTTTCGAGCGTTGGAGGTTCAGTTGTGGGTGCTGTTGCAGGAGGCTTTGTGGAACAATATCTATCACTCCGCTGGATCTTCTGGATTCAACTTATTTTTGGCGGCTTTGTTCAGCTGGTCCACTTGGTCTGCAACCCCGAGACGAGATCCACCATACTGCTTGATCGCGAAGCCAAGCGCCGGAGAAAGGCTGGCCAGACGCAGTGGTATGGACCTAATGAGCTGAGAAAGAAAATCACCATGAAAGAGGTCTGGACGATCTGGTACCGTCCGTTCTACATGTTCTTCACGGAGCCTATTGTGCTTTGGCTGTCCCTTCTCAGCGGTTTCAGCGATGCGCTCATCTTCACCTTCTTGCAATCATTCCAGCCGGTGTACAAGCAGTGGGGCTTCGGTACTATTGGCATCAGTTTGGCTTTCATACCGTAAGTAAACCAATTCGTCCACTGCAAGATACTTGCTGATATGTTTCTTCGCAGGCTACTCGTTGGTTACTTCCTATCGTACTTGTCCTACCTGCCATCTATTCACCATTTCCGCGGCCGCAGACGCAGGGAAGGCCCGGAAAATGTGAAGCCGGAGGTCAGACTATGGTGGTTGCTATTCCGTAAGTGACCTCATGTACTCAGGGCGCCTCATCCTACAGCAATCATTGACGCTCCTTTTTCAGTTGCTCCTCTCGAGACCATCGGTCTTTTTGGTTTCGCGTGGACAAGTCTTGGTCCGTCCTACGGCATACCTTGGATCGCACCAATGATCTTCTCTTCGCTTGTTGGTATAGCCAATGTAAGTATTGTGTCCATTGTGTCGGTGTTTGCTCGATTCATGATTATCCTTCTCGCCTCTACCAACCCCCTATAACCCCCCCCCCCCCCCCCCCTCTCCCCCGATGCGCAACCTTTAATTTATATTCTAACATCCTTTAGTATGCCATATATCAAAGCTCGATAGACTACATGACAGCCGCGTATGGTCCTTACGCAGCATCCGCAACAGGAGGAAATGACCTTGCCCGAGACTTTCTCGCTGGTATCGCGGCGTTATACTCAACCCCAATGTACTCCAACATTCCCGGGCGCCCTCTTGAGTATGCGTCCACCATTCTCGCTTGCATAGCTGTCGTTGTCACCATTCCCATTTACATCTTCTACTGGAAGGGGCCCCAGATCAGAGAGCGATCCAAGTTTGCTCAGAGCCTTAACAAGACGAGAAATGAGTCGAATGAGAAGCGACGGAAATCGATGGCGCCACAAGCAGCTGCTGAGCACGTTGAGGCTGTTTGAGAATCATTGATCTCTCGGGCATCAAGATAATCTTTGTATTCTATTCACGCTCCTGTAGGGATATTGAAGATAGGAAATTAGGGAGGTAATGGTTCTGCGGTTGACGAATAACATGAGAGATACCCACGGATGTATTATACAAGCAATAATGAATACAAGGAGATGACTTGATCTAATTATGTAGATCTGTGTTGCATACATTAGTACGAATTAAATTGATACCTCAGATATAGGTCACGTGACCTGGTCGTCTATCACAAAAAGCAATCTCAATATCTCGTCGCGTTGCGAACCTCCTCCGCTTCCACCTCCGCCTTTCTCTGCTTCAACCCGTCACTTCACAGTGTGAGCTAGGGTTCCAGATGCCGGATCAAGCTAGCAAGCCACCCACGAAAGCGGAACGGTCCACTTCCCTGTCCATCATCATGCATCGTTATCGCGATACGCCTTAGATTCCCTTATCAAAACGCAGGTCCAGCATGGGGATTCCCCACCCGTCAAGGCAGAATCAAGGAATGACAGGTCTGACAGGCAGTCTTATTACAATCTGCTATTAAAGTTCCCGTGCTAGAGGAGCTGCTGTCTAGCTCTGTGTGGTAATGGTTAACGGGAAAGAAGCAAATGCGCTTCGTAGCACAGTGTGCTACTGTAGGATGACAGCTATATGGAGCTTGCGCGCCCCGGAGCGCGAGAGTAGGTGCTGCAGTGTTTCTTTGACTCCCTCGCGTTCGATCATTGCGCTTCTCAGGGCGTTCGTAGAAAAAAAAGTCAGCAGAATGAAGCCTGCCAGCTTCGGTCTCCACTCGTTCGCAGCTCTCTGCGGTCTTGCTGTGCTCACAGAAGCTGTGCCTACCTTTCAGAAACGACAAGATGTACAGTGTCAGAGGACGCAGGTAGCCATCATGTAAGCTAGTCAATTGATGTCTCTTCTGCCTAGTCTTTGCTTCTACAACCCCTCCTCCTCCTCCTCCTCCTCCTCCTCCTCCCCCTCCTCCTCCCTGCTCCTCCTCTGCTCCTCCCTGCTCCTCCCTGCTCTGCTCCCTCCCTTTATCCTCCACTCCGTACCGCTGCCCAGCATCTAACAAACCGCACCAGCGGCGCAGGCACAACCGGCCTAACCGCCGCCCAAGCCCTCACCAACGCCTCCATCACAAACTTCACCATCCTCGAATACCTCCCCCACATCGGCGGCCGCGTCGCCCACACCACCTTTGGCGCCCGCCCAGACGGTACACCCTACATTATCGAGCTGGGCGCAAACTGGGTCCAAGGCCTCGGCACCCCTCCCGACGGCCCCGAGAACCCCATCTGGACGCTCGCGCAGAAATGGGGGCTGAACAACACGTACAGCAACTACTCTAGTCTGCGGACGTACAACGAGACGGGGGAGGTGGGTATGAGTGAGTTGTTCGATGCGGTAGATGAGGCGTACACGCAGTTGGAGCAGGATGCGGGGAGCATATTGACGGAGAATCTGCAGGATCGAAGTGTGAGGGCGGGGTTTAGCATAGCGGGGTGGAAGCCTGGGAGAAGCGATATGGCGTCGCAGGCGGTGGAGTGGTGGACGTGGGACTTTGAGTATAGCTATCCGCCTGAGTTGAGCAGCCAGCTGTTTGGGATCGTGAACTATAACACGACGTTTTATCTGTGGAGCGAGGAGAATAACTTTGTGTGGGATCAGAGGGGGTTTTCGTACATGCTGGAGGCGGAGAGTGGGGAGTTTTTGGGGGAGGGGGATCCGAGGTTGTTGTTGAGTACGGTGGTGTCGAATGTTACGTATTCGGATGAGGGGGTTACGGTGTGGTATAATGATAGTCAGGGGTGTGTGCAGGCAGATTATGCCATCAACACGGTCAGGTACGTTCATGTCACTTGTGTTGCAACACATATGCTCAGGCTTGCCCACCCAACCGTTCTATTCGCAGCAACTACATACTAACAACTCCCCCTAGCATTGGCGTCCTCCAAGCCGAAACCATAACCTTCGACCCGCCCCTCCCCGACTGGAAGACCACCGCAATCAACACCTTCCAGATGGGCACCTACACCAAAATCTTCCTCCAATGGCCCTCTTCCCAGATCTTCTGGCCGACCGACACGCAATTCTTCCTCTACGCCGACCCCCTCCAGCGAGGCTACTACCCAATCTTCCAATCCCTGTCCTCCCCCGACTTCTTCCCCGACTCCGGGATCCTCTTCGTGACGGTCGTGAACGATCAGTCGTACCGGGTCGAGCGTATGGACGACCAGTTGGTCATGGAGGAGGTGATGGCGGTGCTGGGGCGCATGTTCGGACCCGAGAACGTGCCGAGGCCGTATGCGTTTCTCGTCGCGCGGTGGAGCGATCAGCCGTGGGCGTTTGGGAGCTATTCGAATTGGCCGCCGGGGATGACATTGGAGATGCATCAGAATCTGCGGGCGAACGTTGGGAGGCTGTTCTTCGCTGGGGAGGCGACGAGTGCTGAGTGGTATGGTTTCTTGCAGGGGGCGTGGTACGAGGGTCAAGCTGCTGGTCAGACGATTGCCATGTGCTTGAATGGGACGGGCGGGGACGGGCGTGGTTATGAGACGAGGTATGAGGTATTGCACGGGACGACGGAGCCGGAGGAGTACAACGCAACGAATGGGTGGGTCGTGTCGAGCTTTGAAACGTTTGGCTTCGAAGAGTGATTCATCCTAGACATTAGAAAGTATGTATTAGGTAGTAGTTAGTATACAAGATGTTCATGCATTCGTAGCTCTTGCGAGACTGAGGGAATCTATATGCTGAAGGAAGGCTAGACAGGGGTATCATGCGAACAGTTAGTCATTAAGGGTCATTAGGCGTTATCGTCGTGTTCATGTTATCGTTGGGTCGATGTAGCTTCGTGGTCATTAGGTCGTGTCGGTTCGGCACATGGGCAATAGCAGTGGCACATCCTGCATCTACGCACTCGTTAGCAAACAAAAGGGGGTATACGTACCGCTCCAATCCACCAGTGGAAGCCAAGCCCGGGGTTCAGATCCTTTCTATAGAGCTCCAACCTCAGTGTCAAACCGAACATGCAGAAACGGCAATGTAGGCCGATATGCTGAAATGCTGACTGCAATGAAACGCGACACTTTCTCGAAACAATGCGGTAGATCAATGGGCAGATGCGAAGGTTTTGGGTATCGGGGTATCTTGAGAACGAATCAGAAAATGTCCAAGAAGGGGTGGATCTTAGCTGGTGAAATCGTGTAGCGGCAGATAAGGGCATAGAAATGGGCTTAAGAAGATGGCTTTGTTTCTGGAAAAGGAGGTATGGAGAGAAAGAAGAGAAATGGTCCGCTGAAAGGGTATCACGGAGCGGTAATCTGGCATGATATCCGAAGAAGATGGCCGCTGGCTTCGACCATAGAGAGAAAAGTCCAACAAGGAAGTCTCAGGGGAGGTGTAAGTCCGAGAGAACCGCCGGGATGGAATAACTTTTTCCTAGAATAGCTTCATCATGATCAGGGGTATCAGAAAAAGATCGGTCATGATGAAGCGTACGAAATCTCTGAAAGAGAAGAGGGTATGTAAACAGAGACTGGAAATTGAAGACAGCGTGGTATAGTACAGAAAGTCGTTGGGCGGTTATTTCTTAACAAAGCCCCTTCTGAGCCGCCAGATGCTCAGGTATGTACGAGATGGTAGTAGAAAGGAGATTCGTTAGAAAACGAGAGTAATTTTGCATGAGCTGCCCATGATCTAGTGAAACGACGAAAAAGACAAGAAACTTTAGACTTGAACAGAATGCCAACCTTTTGGATCCGTCTCAGAGTGATCCAGAAAGGGGTTGGTAACCGAGGGATAGAGCCGCAGACTGGCCGGGCAGTGAGGGGGCTGATCTAATCCCGAGAATGTATCGAGGCGCAGGCGCGAGCCGGGGCAAAGGAATGTCGCTCAAGGCATGTGAAAGAAAGGCATGTGTGCGGGTCCATCAATAGGTGTGGCCGGTTGAGAGAATGCGGTCACGGAACCGGTAGCACTTGGGTAGACGTCCGATCCTGGGTTGAGTTCCGACCATTTCCTGGCACAGTACTTGGCAGGCCACTTCTCACTGCAGCCGAACTCGGCCATCTATACAGATCAGCAGTGTTCGGCAAAGACCAAAGTCTTGCAATTGATTCTACCTTTGCGCTGATAATCTCAAACTTGTACTTCTCATAGTAGTCGTGAGCCAGTCGAAGGGCGTTGATGTCGCTGTCAGTCCACGTCCGCTGGCGTTCGCGGAGCCGCTTGTAGCGCATTTGGAGAGCTGGCACATGGTAGCTGCGGCCCAAATCGGAATGGAAACGGGCGGCAATGTCCTTCCATGGCAAGCTCTCGTCTTCTTTCAGCTTCAAGAGAAGCTTGTCTTCCTCGTTCAGCTCCAAAGGACCAGAACCGGTCATCGAACTCTTTCGCTTCTTGGTAGGGCCTGATAGGTCGTCGTCCTCGGCCGGTCGCTTGAGGCTGTTCATCCTTTTGAGTCCTACTGGGTTCGGCGCGATGGGTGTGTAGGATGGCTTTCGGGGTTGAGGCGTGCTGAGCTGCGCGACGTGGCCAAAGGTGGGGTAGTATGCTGTTAGTGGCGGAGGACGGACTATGATGGGAGAGTAGGGTGCAGTAGGATAGGGTGCCAGATCGTCTGCACTGTCGTGCTTTATCCGGAGTGGGTTAGATTGCCAAACAAGATCTTCTACGCTGGGTCCAAAGGTGCTGGGACTGCTTCGAGGTCTTTGAGGGACGGTGGTAAAGTCGTATGGCGGATATCCTTCAACTGGCGACGCGTCCTGCGCTGTCACATAGGGTATATATGGTGTATCATCAGACACGATTGTGAGGTTGGGGGTCATGTATGCTGAGCTGAAGGGCAGCTGTGGGCAAGACACCTGCGTCATGTGTAAGAGTCTATGTATACTTGAGGTGAAACTGTTTGAGAAGCGTACTGTTGTTGGTGTATACCAATCTGAACTATAGCTGCCGTTATGCGACACCGTCGTTGACAGCTGTAAGGGCTCAACGAGGCCGGGCATGCTGCAAACTGTCGCGTCTTCTGGCGCCATATCGAAGACTCCGGAACTAATTATTTGATTGAACCCGCCAGTCTCTGCTGAAGATAGGGTTTCGAGGACACTTTCGACCGAAGCTGCGGGTAGATTTCCTTGACAAAGATGCGACAAAAGCTCAAACGACGTTTCTGATGCCGGAGAAGAGGAAGGTGATCGATACATAAAGGGTATCAGCAGATGCAGGAAGATGGCGAATAAAGAAATCTAAGCAACGCAGAAGCTGGCTGTATGCAATAGTAAAGATGGGGCGCAATTGAAGAGGAGGTATGGCCACCCTCAATATGCCGCAGTCTTGATTAACATATACGTAGGAGAGCTTGGGAAAGGGGATGGCTATCACACCGTTTCTAGTTTCGGAGGGGCATATGGGGGAGATGTTGGTATTCTATGAGGACCTAGTTCGAGCCACAGAGCCGAACGAATTGCATGGCTTGTCGAGCTGCAGCTACGCGCCGGTGGCCCTCTGTAAGCCCTGTCCGTCCTTACCGTGCAACTGGGATGCGGGCATTCTGACAGTCGCTCGTCCAATTATAAAATCGCATCGGCATATCCGGGTATATCCAGCTACAGAAACCTTGCAAAAGGCGATGATTCCGCCCGATAAACGTGGTCGTAGAAATGAATTTGGAAGCTCGAGCACGAATGTCAATGGAAGTCGGGAAATTGACGGGAGCTCGAGCATGAAGAACGACGGTTCGCGGTCACATGCCCTGACGCTAAACTGTAATCAGTGGAGCTATCTGAACCCTCTTTCCACCTCATCCTTCGAAATCCCACAAGAAACACCTTTTCGAGTTCATTCACCCAGCAACTGACTTTTACGATCGAGATCGAATGTTTGAAGTCGTCGTCCTCCATTCCTGCCTTACAAAGTGTTTGCACTTCTCCGACCAAATAGCCTTTCTTACGGCTCATGTCAATGTCAGCCCCCAACTCCTGCAACCAAGAGCCCACTAAGCAAGGATGCCGATCCTTCGTTAACTGTTTTCGGCCAACGTGGCTTGCTCCCACTGTTGGACCCTTTGCATGATAGGCCAGGTAGACGCTCTCGAAATATCGCAACCTAGCATACATTGAGAGATGCGCATGCGCATGCGGCTTGTTTCTTCCCCTCATCATAAGCGGTTACACGCGACCAGTACCCCACGGCGAGCACCGATTCAATGTCTGCTTCATCGCTCGTAGAACAGGAGCTGCACACGCGCAGATTGACGATAAGGCACAGCTAGACGAGGAGGCTCCATTTCCTGTTGCCCCTCTTTCAGGAGGTTCCGGACGTCGAAGTCCAATGAAGCAGATGCTCCGCGACCTCTTCGATTCATGTCAGGAGGTGTCCAACAGCAAACAATGAGAGTCGTCACAGCGTGCACAAGTTACGTTCGGCCGTTAGACGCGTCCAACTTGTTTGTCCATCTCGGAGTCTATGGGTATCTCTGCACAAGGCTTGGAACTGCGTCGAGAAGGTATGATAAGCCGCTTGAACTGTGCGGAGATCTGTACCAGCCTTGTAGTGGTTGTGACCTCTGAGAAACATGGAAATCGCAAAATCGATGCGTTTTGTGGGCGTGGGCATTACCAAGCCACGTACTGCAAGGTCGCACCATTGCACACTGCCAGGCGTATTGAGGCTGATTCACGGTACTCCTCCATCCGCTGCCAGATCCTGCCAGTGCTCATTATGCACATGGAAGGTCTGGAACTGTCCATACTTAGGTTCTGGTTACAATTCGTAACGTCTAGTTCTTTGCACAGGTTGAGATATTAACGCTGATTTCCCGGCCGCTGGTTGCCAATCGCGGATTGCGATAGTTTTCACTAGGACAAGAATAGCTTGACGTTACTTGGACTGCTCGGCATACTCTTTCATGGATAATTGCGGCTTCTGCGGCTATGTTTAGCTAACGTATTTACAACGCAAGATGCCTCTCCCGCATGGTTCCCTGGTATAGGAAAACTCATGATCGCTTCGGTGTTCGTAAAGTACCTGTCTCGAGATCCGCTCTCAAAGCACGTCCTCACAGTCCCGCTTTCGGAAAATCGGAAAGCAAGTTTCAACCGCTTCTTGTTACCCTACAGCTCAGGGGGGAGTTCGTTAAGATCTTCTATCGCATGAGAATCTCATTCCTTAAACGTGATGGTCTTGATCTGGAGGAACTCCTCAAGACCCCAATTGCTGTTGAATCTGCCGAATCCGCTCTTCTTGTACCCACCGTGCGGTAGTACAGACTCATCGTGGACGGTCATCGCATTTATATGCACGGCTCTATGAGCGCATCATTAGTATCTCAATCTTCGAGGGCTTTACTGCCACTTACCCAGCTTGAATCTGCTTTGCGATCCTTAGGCCTCGTCCTAGGTCCTTAGTAAAGACGGCACCGCTCAAACCGTACTCGGTATCATTCGCAACCTTGACCGCTTCCTCTTCACTATCCACAGCTATCAGACTGACACTAGGTCCAAAGCTCTCGGTATAGTAGAGATCCATCTCTTTGCTCACATCCTTCACAATTACAGGACGCATCCTGAACTTTGAGTCGTCCTTGCTGTCAGTCTCTAAATTGCCGTACACCACTTTCGCTCCGGCTTTGACCGCGTCTCCGACCAGCTTCCGGTTCTTATCCACAGTGGCGGAAGCTACGAGTACCGGCGCTGGTTTGTCTTCTGGGTACACCTTGGCTACCGCGGACTTGAGCGCATTGGTGAAGGGCTCCATGACGGACTTGTGGATGACTATTCGCTCGGATGCCATGCAAATCTGACCGGACTAGGAGATGTCAGCCACTCCGCTCTGGAATTGCTCCATGCGTACAGGGGATGTGTAACTCACGTGGAGGAAAGCCCCCAAAGCACACTGCATCGCGGCATTGTCGATGTCGGCATCATCCAGCACAATGGCAGAGGCTTTCCCACCCAGCTCCATCAGCACAGGCTTCAAGTTCTTGCCTGCAGTTGAAGCGATGATGGACCCTACAGCAGTGCTCCCCGTGAAGTTAATCTTCTTGACTTTGGGATGCTCAATGAGCTTGGTGGTGATCTCAGCAGCGTCTTGTGGCCTGTGGAATATTACGTTCAAGCAACCCGCCGGCAGACCAGCTTCTGCGAATACTTGGGCAATCGTCAGGAAGCATCGAGGGGACAGTTCAGAGCCCTTCAGGATGCAAGTGTTGCCAGTTGCCAGAGCGAAGGCGACCGATC
The DNA here is from genome assembly GCA_022813185.1 of Floridaphiala radiotolerans. Lineage (NCBI taxonomy): Eukaryota > Fungi > Ascomycota > Dothideomycetes > Floridaphiala > Floridaphiala radiotolerans. Next base: position 179,887 of record JAKLMZ010000019.1, on the reverse strand, counting down.
GCGTGCCGAGGATATACGGCGCGTTCCTGTTCCGATCGTCAGCACCATCTGATCAATCCATCCTCTCATCATTCTGCGAAGACGCCCAGTCTCCTCTCATTTTCATCACCCGAACTCGGACCACTCACCAAGGCGCAATCCCAAGCACAACCCCAAACGGCTCCTTCAGAATCAACGCCCCCGTCCCCTCCTCCGCCGGCGTCGGCACAAACCCCATAATCCCACTAATCCTCCCCGCAATATCCCTCAGCATCTCCACCGTCGTCGGCACATTGAACCCCGCCGCGAAGTTCCCCAGCGCCCCCGTCTCCTCCTCCATGTACTTGCCCGCCTCCTCGGCGCGCGACTCTAGGATGTCGGCCGCGCGCAGGAAGATTTGCCGCCGGGCTTGGGGTTTGGTCTTGGACCAGGAGGGGAAGGCGGAGGAGGCGGCGGAGACGGCATTGAGGGCGTCGGTGACGGAGGCGGAGGAGCAGTGCCAGAGGGTTTCGCCTGTGGAGGGGGAGTTGATGGGGAAGGTTGTTTCGGTGGTTACTTCTTTGCCGTTGATGAGGAGGGGGAGGGTGGTGGTGGCTTTGGAGCCGTTGGAGTGGCCGTTGGAGGCCATGGTGGGTTATTGAAGGAGGGGGGTTTCGTGTGGTTGTATAGAATGCTGGTTTGAAGGCTTCAATTACTTGTCTTCTTTTGGTTCTATGATCAAACAACAGATGAATCTCAACATCTACGACAGAATTATGACACTCAAGGAAATACAATGCAATTGTATTTGTACGTCGGCAATGACGTTACGCAGAGCTTGGTCGGAAGCTGTACCGATCATGGTGATCTGAATTGCCGTGCCTGTGACACTGCGGGGCCGCGGGGTATTCGTGGTCTGGAATTCTTGGGTCTGATGTTGGTGGCAGATGACGGCGGAGTGTGGTATAACAAAGGGTGAACAGCTTTCGTGTCTTAAGCGCTTTAAAACCCGCGTTCCAGACGGAACTCTACGTTCGAATGATCTACCGTATAGCAGGGAGTAGAGGAAGGTCGTGTTGGCGTTTGCTTAGAAGAGCATCGTGCTGCCTTAAAGAGTAAGTTTTGGACGCCTCAATAGTCAGGCACTAATTACCCCTTCGATGTCCCATGAAAGCCACAGATTTCCTAAACTCGGATCTATTTCATCAGCCCTGAAGTTCGATGTTACGGAGCCAAGCATTCATGTTCTGGTACAAGAGACAGGTCTGTAGGTCAGATGACCAGGCAAACCAAGGACCTGCTAAGCTGGTAGCCTTCATTGTGTTCACATAATGTTTGAACAACGGCAATTATATCGGACACTTAACGAACATGTGATGACCCGTTCAAACAAGAGCAGGATGCACGTTGACTTCAATCCCTCAAAGCAAGGACACCTCTAAAGGTTTCTCGTGCTCCCTGGGACCGCGTTACCCTAGATCATGTCAAATGGAGATTAGTTTGGTAGCGAGAATAGCGGCGGAGAAGTCGGTGGGTGCGGTGGAGGAGCGACGACGAGGTGGTTGAAGTGTGAGGGGATGGGAGGTTGGAGAGATTGGGGAAGTCTACGTGGGCGCCTGTTCATGCTGGATGGGAAGTAGTTTGCATGAAAGGCTTCGAGTTAGAGGCAGCAGTATGGGGAGATCTGGAGAAGAGAGATGTAGTGATCGATGGGCGTCGTTCAACGACTTTGGAGGCTGAGAGGCTTGTTAGGGAAGTGGGAAGTTAGCTTGGTTTCGTGATTTGGCAAGAGAAAGGAGCTAGATGATGTGCCTTTTCCACGGAGGCTGAGGACAGTCTTCTTTGGGCATTGGATGTTTCGGTCACGGCACTTGGTCCGTTGAGTTAAGGAGATGTTGTCCGCTGGGTTATTAGGCTCATTCATGGAGTGAGCATTGTAGGTTTGGAAAGGGGAGACCACGTTGTCACGTCCTTCGTCATTGCTCAACTCCCTCCTTGATCCCCACCCTCTCACCCCTCTCCGCCCTCTCCAAAGTCATCGCCACAATGACCGCAGCCCCAACCCCACTCCCATCTTCCGCACTAGTAACCCGAATTGGATCACTCCTCGCAACATCCCCCCTCTCCTCCTCCCTCCCCTGCTCCTCCTCCTCTGCGCCATGATCCCTCCAACCCAGCACCTCCGCCATAGCCCGCGCCCACCTCTTCTTAAACTTCGGATTCTTGTTCGCCACGCTGCCGTCTGCCGCTACGTGGCCCTGCTTTATGTGGCTGTGGAGGCAGATGGCCGCGATGCCGCAGGCACAGAGGCGGGAGCCACGGAGGGCGATGAGCTCGGCTAGGCGGCGGCAGAACTCTGTTTCGGGTTCTGTGAGGTGGATTCCGATGGTTTCAAGCAGGGTGTCGCGCGTGCGGTGGAGGTGGGGGGATTCATCGTCTTCGATTGCGCTGAGAAGGGCGGTGTCGATGGCGTAGGGGGTTGTGAGCTTCGTGTCGGCGATGTTGGGGGTGGAGGTGAGCAGGATTCCGCGGGTGTGGGCGTCGAGGAGGACGAGTCGGAAGATTTCTCCGAGGTATAGGCCGGCGGACAGTTTTTCGAAGGTTTGCTCGCCTGGTCTGGGGCTGTCGCGGTCGACTGTTTCATCGTAGGGCGTTCGCGGAAGGATTTTGTGCGCGTTATCGAAAGCGCCGTATTCGCAGTTTATCGCCATTTGCGTGTCGGGCGAGAGGTTGGACGGGTGGTCCCGCAGTTTGGGGATGTTGGAAACGCGCTCCATGTAGGCGGCGTTGCAACCGGTGCCGAAGATGGCGCCGATGACGGTTTGAGGGTCGTTGTAGGAGGAGGCAATCATGGCGCCGACGGTGTCGTTGACGAGGGCGATAAGGCGCACGGGGAGGTTTCGCGCCTGCATGGCGGAGCGGAGTTCGGCGGCGACGTCTTGGCCTTCGACGCCGGAGATGTCGAAGCCTTTGGTCCAAGTCTGGAGGATGCCGTGGTCGATGTAGTCTTGGATGCAGGGGTAGGAGAAGGTGAAGCCGAGGGGGATGGGGTTCTCGTGGTCGTAGCCGTCCCAGTCTTTTTCTTTGATGAACTTCTCCAATGACGAGGCGACGTATTCCCACAGGTGCTCGGCGCTGCCAGTCTTGAGGTCTGCGGGCAGATGATACTGCTCCTGATCAAGGATGTTTTCTCCTGAGCCCTTGAGGACAATCTTGCAGACGCGGAGATTGGTGCCGCCGAGGTCCAGGGTGAGGAAGGTGCCCTTCTCCTGTCCGGTTGGCCAACCCATTACCCATGTCACGTTCATGGATATGTTTGAGTTGTGCTCCTTGAGGCCTCTATCGCTGTCAGTCTGGACTTTTCCTAGTAAAGCCGCTCAAAGTGTGTTCTGACCATCTTCGAGCTCCTTGATGAAGCGGTTGGTGATGGCTTTGAGCTTGTCTGTGTCAACCCAGAAGAGTTTCTCGAGGCGCTTGATCTCCCTCTCCAGCTCCTCCGGCAGATCAGCCATAGACTCTACATGACCGGGTCAGCAATGCTTTGTGTAATGTGCTAAGTTTCCTTACCAATCTGTGAGGCCTGGTTCTTGGAGTCTTTTGCAACAAGATGTTTCGAGTCCATCTTGACGACTAATGTGCTCTACGAACGCCAATTGCAATATGAAAGGACTCTTCAGAACATATAAGACGACTACCTATCTTCGAACCTTTGTTTACTTTTGTATATGCTTTTGGAAATTTTATGATATGCCATTGCGGTAAGCCGAGCATTTTACGTCATTCTTAACGGGGTCCCCCAGACAGAGTGGAGAATCTCATGCTCAATTGCCGACGGCAGTTTCTGCTCATCGATATCTCGTCTTGCCTGTAGAATTGCATCTGATAAAGATCGCAATTGAGCACAGTTTATGCGGAGATCAACAGCTTGCGACGCTGTACCTTCTGTTGCGGCATCGGCATGCCAGAGGGTCCCATTGGAGCAACTGCAAAACTAAGCGCTCGTGCGACGATTGCCGCTGCATTGATGCATGAACAGGAGGCTCCGGTCTTGTATCCTGTGTCCTGTCGATGTAGACTGGACCTAGACCACCCGGATACGAGGAAGAGTTAGCGGGTTGTCCTTGAAGATGCGGAACAGAGACGATGTGAATGAGGGGACGGGGCAGGTCACAAGCGACCGGAAGCTGCCCCGGCCGTGGACCGAGAAGACCAGCCCTATGAGGCTCCCACCTTCATCACTGAGGTGCCCTGTATCCTGCCTTTTTCTCTGCCCTGTCACCCGAAACGATGTAGCAAGCACGCGTTGTTTTGCTGCCAAGGTACGCTTCTTTTCAGCTCTCGCTACCCGACTATCAAACAGGTTTAGCACGACGATATGATCCGAAACGCGCGAGAAGCGGCGCGCCTTTCAAAACACCTCGATCCACCCATCCTCCAATCGCTTCTCGGCAGGCAAGGCTTGCGCTTCTATTCCAGGGCTTACGTTCAAACGAGCTTTCCTTGGCGCCGCCATCTCTCCTATCCAGAACATGTTGCCAAGATGGCGTTATCGAAATGGCGTTCATATGCCAGCGGCAATTCTCAAAAGCAACCCGCGCAGACCGGTCTGGGAGAAGGGGGGTAATGAGGCTCTGCGAGGCTGCCTGTGGGCCTTGAGTAAACCTCTCCTCGATTTTTATTCATGTCAAGATGGTTCAGCATCCTCTTTTTATCGTTGTCTGACTTGCTGTTGCCCGTCATGTATTTGGGCGGATATTCTGTCTTTCTAAGCTCCCTCATTGATGTCGAGCACAATGCTGTCAAGAACGTACTCTTTCGCGCCGCCCAGTTGATCTTCGTGTTCGGTGTATGGAAGCTTTTTTCCTTCATCGCTTCCGCACAGAACGCTTTTACCTCGTACCTTGTCTTTTCCGAGGATTATATACAACGGACTCTTTTTGTTGCATCACGCGGAATATCTAAGAGTGGATTGTTGGTAGTCTTCTTCACGATCATCGTCACCTTGGCGGGCTTTTACGACACATTACTATGGGCCTTGGACAATCCAGGCTATCTGGTCAAGCACCACACAGGCAATGCCTCATCGATCGCGCAGTCCCTGTCCGACAGCCCTGCGTATCTGCTACAACTATCTGGAGATCCCAACACCATCGACGAACTCACTGGAGAATTGCCGTTAAGGCTCGGAGCTGGCCTTTTTGGAAGAGGTGTCAATTACACACTCACTGGGGAATACGATCGCGGTACTCCCAGGCTGATTACCCCTCCGCGCGCCTTTGAAGAGGCAGGACCCAGGCTTTGGCTGGATGAGTCAGGTTTCTCAGTTGGACCGGATACTTTCCTTCGGGTTGCTACAGGCTTGGCCAATACGTCGGAGGCCTACGAGGTCCGTAGCGCCGCGGTATCAGATGATCTCTGGGCTTGGAACGGAACATATAACAACACCTTCGCAAGATCATTCGCGAATAACGTTTTGGGACTGCCACTTATCTATTGGGACACGGAAACTGAACTGCAATATCAGTCAAAGTATGTATCTCCAAACAGGCTGGAGAACAACTGGCAAACACTGGGTCAAGGTGGCGATACCGCTCTGATGAAGCAAGTCTTTTCGCTCACCAAAGGCGACATGAAGCACACCTTTGTCGAGACAGCATTTAAGACTTCGATGGTGACGAACTATGACCAACCATTCGCTCCGGATGAAATCCGTGATATCGTCCGAAGATCCTGGTCGGAGGATCCAGAGCAGCAGAAATCGCCCATTGTTGAGAAAATCATCCTGAGTATGATTGCTGCTCGCCGGAGGGAAATGAGTTACATGTTCGGTCTCAGCTCCGTGCAGAACAACTCTGTTATTCAAAGCAACTGGGAGCTTCAGAACATTGAGGGTAACCCCGGCTTTGCAATGCTATCGCTCTTGCGGATCTCGACTGTCAACATTACGCTCGTTCGAAGCGATAAACTTCTCCATTCGGTTACCCCTATGGAGCCGTGCCCCTACTACTACCAGAACCTTGCATACGGCGGGAAGCTGGAAACTACGGACTGCTATAAGACGGCTGCGGCCGACCCTTCAAGCAACCAGACCAATGCACGTTTCCTTGGACAGCAAGACACATCCGCTGTACTTATTATGAGCAAGTATTTCGGCAGTGGTCGTACTACCAACAGTAGTATCGCTCTAGACAAAGATGCTTTCCACTGGTTGAACAGCAATGGGGAATACATAGACAATCTGCTCATGTCCCGTGGGATGATCATGAGCTTCGGGCCTGAGTACGCACAGGTTGATGTCTCGACGATATCTCCGGCAATTTCTTACCTGCAAATTATGCTCATTTCACTCGCCGTCCTCTTCCTGATCATAACTTGGGTCGCCCTGATGCTCAGCAAGCCGCAATATTCAAACTCGCTGCTCGCAAACCTCATAGATACGACCAACGAGTATGGTAATGGGAAGCCAGGATATATCCGGAACGTGCCAGAAATCGTCGTTCGCGAGCAACAAACTAGTCTTGGTGACAGGAGAAAGGTTATCGGAACTGAGGATGCTGTCTTCAAGCTGGATTCAACCGCAGTGGCTGGTACGAGCATTGCTGTTGGCAAGACTGGGTACCAAGTCGTCTCTTCTGCGGTTGTTTAGTTACCACTGGTGATAGGCTTGCTGGAGTATGTTGGCTCCAGCGGCGGTGGGTCGCGTGAACGTTCTCATTTTCATCGTTCATAGTATTCAATCGAGGCCTCTCTTGGCTTAGTCAAACGAGAAGTAATACCCTACAACGACTCTATGGCTCGCTTGAAGCGGTTGGCAGTCTTTGATGAACAGTACATAGCTTCAACATTATGAGTATCTTTCATGTAAATCGTGCATCTTGGCACATACACACGTTCCAGGGACTGAATCTTCAGGCCGTATTGAGCGGAGACTACTCGATCTTAACGGTGGGTAACCACGGGTTTGGAACACAAGCACAGGAATAGCAACAGGGCAACAAAGCGGGGAGAGCATTGACATACTATCGGCATGGTACCGATCGAAACCGACCGCGTTGGGGACCAAGCGCTCGGGGGAAATGCTACAGGACTAACAACGGATCGGTTCCGGTGCCAGTCGTTGTATAGTCAACTCACGCTGACCCCTGGCCTACCGCTGCCGTGTTACCTTGCTGGCCTAGAATCAAGCCGTCGCAGAGACTTGCTTCGGAGATGACCGGTTCGGTGTGGGCTCATAGCTACATACCTGTGCCACATAGGCGCATATTAAGTGTGGTCTGTGTACTCGGGTCGGACCACTAGTTTGTCAAACATGTTCTCACCGTCTTCGTCTGTTTTCGTATCCCATAGTACCGTTCCTTCTCTAAAATCCCAGTCCAAGCAGTCTCATTGCACTTTATCTGGATCATGTTGATCTTGCTCCTGACTTATCTGTGAGTTTGTGGTTTCTATAGACTTTAGTCATCTTCTCATGCCATGGCTAGTCGTTCTAGCGGTCTCGTTGTTCGTACAAGTCTTCAAAATAGTAAAGTCATCTGCCTATATCCTGACATCCTTTATGTTCATGCGCCAAGCTACAAGACGTGGAACCCGCATCAAGCATTAATTACATCTAAGAACTAAGCAGTCATGATCTACGCTCCTCCTCAGCTTTGCTTGAACAACGCCCTGCATGTGGGGATACGTGCCATTAGGTTTGCTGGTGAGAGCCATACTATGTGGACTTGGATGAAGGGTTCGGATAATTGCCACTCAGGCCATTCACCAATTCAACATGACACACACGAACATCTCATGTTGAAAATTTGCACGTATAGACAAGGTTACAAGGCGCTCATCGAGAAGCCACGCGCATCCTGCGAGACCTCATGTGCACTTTGGTGCTTCTTAGTCGTCCAGATGGGATCTCGGAACATGTGTCTAGCAGCTGCCACTTCTCAGCCATTCATTCAATCTCGGCTTCACACCCAGACGGAGTATCGAGCAAGAGCATGGAGCTGTTGGTGGCTTGAATGAAGACGGACTCTATCGTGAAATGGGTTGAAGTCTTCGGGCCAGCTGCGATCCCACGGGTATAAAAAGGCTCCGCTCTCTCGGTTAAGTCTGTATTGCATCGTTCAATTCTGCTTCTTCAGTTCCCTTCTTCATACACCCACCTGCCCTTTGTCTTCTCTCTTTCGCACGGACACGACACCTGACAAGGTACACACCCCTGACTGAGGTATCCCATGACACAATAGTAACACTCAACAGTCCACCACCATGCATATCTCCCACTACTTCACCCTCACCGCCCTCTTCCTCGCCTCCGCGACCCTTGCCCACCCCGTCGAGCCCGCCACCGGCATGCTCCTCCCTAGGGGGTCGGTCTGCTACGACGTCTGCGTTCTGTGCAGGTGCCAATCGAACCCTGCCGCCTGGTACGCCCCTATTTCTTCTACCTTTCCCGTCCATGATCGGTAGCCGCTAACGCGGATATTGGAATATAGCGGCACGGACTGTCTTTTTCGATGCTATGCTTCTCATAACGACTTGCGGCAGTTTGATGAGTGTCTGAGGGCAAACAGGGCGGCTCGTGATCGGGCGACGCAGCCTATCTAGGATGACGGGCGGGGCAGAGTGCTGCGCGCCAATGGAACGGTTTGAGAATGGGAGGTGAGAGGACTGGTGTTGGTCTCTTCAGAATGTGGATGATGGCTGTGTCGGCGTGAGATGTCTTGTTCCTTGCAAGTGTTTGGGTGTATGCTTGTAGCAATCTCAAGCCCCGATACCGTTCCCAGCAGCTGAATTTTGGTAGTGTCAAGGGAGGATCGATGCCACAACGCTGAATTGCCATGATTGTCTGTCTATGAAGCTCAAAAAAAAAAAGCCACTGGTGACCTTGAATGCGGCCTGTTATGCTTTCCATCGTTACAGTCCGAATTCCATTAGAAGTCCCGACGCCTAGGGTTCAATCGAACCGAAGGCTATCTACTGCATATACTCCGTAACAACAATCAACGTCCAGACCACATCCACACCCACACCCACTCCCCAACCATCTCAACACCAACACCAACACAACCCGCACCCGCACCCATACCTGCACCTCCCCCCTCCCCCCTCCCCCTCCCCCTCCCCTGACCAGTACCAACCAAGCCTCCCCCGCGGAGCATCTCCTCCCCACAGATCAACACCTCCCCTCCCCCTCCAAGCTCACCACCGACACCGGCACCGGCACCGGAACCGAACCGTCCCGAAGCGAAGCGAACGACCACAGTAACACAGGGCAGGCCCAGGCCAAGCATTAATCGGTTGCGTCCCTCCCTTTCCCCCCAGAGGAGCTTAAGCCGCAATCGGTACAAACCGGCAGGCCGCAGGGCCGGCCGGACATGCATTGGTGCGGCACAGGTGAACTTTTGCAAGTTGATATGGAGGTGTGCTACTAACGCAGCGCAAGGGGTTAGAGTTGCCCGGCCCGATCGTTTGGGATGCAGGGCGGTTTGATTGGAGGCCAAGACCGGAGGAGGGAGGGAGGGAGGGAGGGAGGCAGGGTCACCTGGGTCCGTCTATGAAGTTCCTGTGTTGTGGGGAGGAGTCCCGGGCGATGGGGTTGGGAAGATGGTTTTTGCTGATGGTGGGAGGGCTCGGGGTGAGGGAGGGCACGGAGGCGGTTGCGGGCTTCCGGTGTGGATGGGTTCACCTGATGGAATGTGATGCTGGTGGAGTAGGGGCCGGTGTTGATACTTATGAGGTCACGTTGTTTGTACGGAGAGGCTTGGGAACGGCTGTGGCATGACTGGGGGATTAACCAAAACTTCTGCGGACTGACTGCATGAGTGTATTAACAATAACAGGACTGGTGATGATGACATATCGGCTACCATTTCATCAACGTAGAACCATTACAAACTATCCTTCTACAGCGAAGGTATCTAAGTAAATTCCAGAGACTCATGGTCCTAACCCGGTCCCAACACAATATCGCAGGCAGCCAGAGTCGATAAACCTGTAGAACAACTCAAAAATAAGTGATCCATACCATCAAACAGCGACCCACGCGTACGAAACGCTTCCGCTCAGCAAGCACCGCACCCGCCAGCGCACCCACCACCAGCCGCAAACCCACCAACCGTCATCCCATACCCCTGCGACGCACAAGTCGCCGCATCCGCCATGCCCCCGCACCCACTCGCACACCCCGCCGCCGGATTATCATGCTCCGCGACCGTGCTGGGTCCCCTACACGTGCCCGCGACGCAATTGCCCATGCCGCCGGCCTCGAAGTTGCCGCACGCCGCCGTGGCAGCGCCGTAGGAGGCGCCGTAGTAGAAGCCCGGGGCGGGGTAGAAGGGCAGGCCGAACCAGGGGTTGTAGTAGGGCCCGTAGGAGTAGGGGTCGGTGTACTTGGTGTCCTTCCTGTTCTGGCTCTGCTCGACGACGGCGCGCTCTTTGGGGTTTTGGGGCTTGAAGTTTGGCGGGGGGGAGGGGATGGGGAGGCCGCGCTTCTCGGCGCGCTTGAGGGCTTTGCGGTAGTTTTCGTTGCAAAAGTCCTCGAGCCTTTGGCGGGAGTTTGTTTGCTGTTTCTTGGTGAGTTCGGGGTAGATGGCTGGGTGGGCGGAGATGTGGTTGCATTTGTCGAGGTCAGTCGTGGGTGGGATTTTGCGTTCGAGCTCTGCGCTGTTGACGGAGGAGAATTTGTTGAGGAGGCGGGAGCCGGTGTTGGCATGGTTTTCTCGAATGCCGGCGCAGAACCAGCAGGTGCATTCGCTGTAGGGTTCTTTGTACTGTTCCTGGTAGATCTTGCATGTGAAGGAGAATGAATCCGCCAGCGGCGTCTCTGCAACCTTGTCGTCGTGGTCGATGAAGGTATGCTGTTTCGTCTTGTCCAAGGAATGTCGGTAGTAGGCCTTTGGACAGAGTTGATGAGTGTGCCACGCCAAGTCGATGTCGAGCGTTGGAACGCACATACGGCTTCCTGTAACGCGTGCCATCAAAGTCCAGAAGCGGTCGTAACGAAGCAGACACCGCGAGATGATTGCAGTAAGGGAAGGAGAGTGTAGCCAGTCGATCTTGTGCATCTTCTCAATGAAGGATCCTTGTCTGAGAACGGCACCGACCAACTCAATGGCGAAAGGAGAGTCGTTCTCCCAGTACTTGGACATTGTCTTTCGAATCATCACACGCGACTCGCTTGACAACGAAGGAGTCCGGGGATGGTTCTTCATGATCTCTCTGCTCAACTTGTGGTTGGTGACTCCTTTGTCGATAATCTCCTTGAGATCGGCCATGGTCGGTGGTTCGGCTCCAGTTTCTGGGCCAAAGGCCAGCTTCTCTTCCAGTGGTCCCAGAATCTCTTCATGCAGGAAGAGGTAGTTCGGATAGAGGTTGTGGCACCTCGCCAGACCCTCGGGTTCGTAGGCGCCTTTTGCAACCCCTTGCACGTTGAGAATGGTTCCCGGCATTGGAATGTTTTGGGTCTTCAGTGCCGCCAGATCCATCTTGAACTTGTATACTCGCAGGGTGTCATGAACAATGGCCTGACTGCACTGATCGCAGTTCCTGAAGAAGCCCTTATCGGTGTAGCCAAAGCCCTTCTCGAGAACGGAGTCCAGTTGAGCTTCATCTACCTTCTTCTCTCCGATCAAACGTTCCAGCTCCCTGCCGACGGTGGTGTAGGGTACCTCGAGCGTAGCTCTGCAGGACGGACACGTGATAACCTTCTGAGGTGGTGCTCCTGGATCTTCTTGCCAATCCTCGCCCGTTGACTCTTCCCAATGGTTAATGGCATTTGGGTTTGGCGTGTACGCGAAGGTGTAATTATCGATGGCGTTGTTAATTGCTTCCCACGGGAGGTAATGGCGCCAGAGGTGCATTCTGCCGGTCCTCAAGCAGTCATCCAGGTAACATCTAGGGTTGAGCATGAAGGTATGCCAGACCATGAGAACATCTGCACCGGTATTAGCAACCAATTGAGCAACACAACAGCATTCAGCTCACCAAGGGGCGGTAGTGTATCTGCAGTGATACCCTGCCAGTTCTGCAAGCCCCCAGTCTCAATCCTCTCAGGGAAGTTTTTGTCAATGTCCATGTCCTCAATCTTCGGCACCCCGTCGCTCGGAATGGAGTCCCACCATTTCCCGAATCGATCTACAGCACGGGCAACATACGTCGCCCATCGCCGCTCCGCAAGCTTGAAGAGGCCCTGTGCGCGCTCTTCTCGCAGCAGCTCGGGGTCTTCGCACTTCTCCGGTACGGCCGGTATTGCGCTGTTGGGGATGTTGAAGAGGTTGTCCCTCTCACCAACTTGGATCCGAAGCCTGTAGATGGCCTCGAGTAGTTTAAGGTGGGCGATGCATTGGTTGCCAGAAGGAGGCAGCGACGTAGCGCTGAATCTGAGGTTGGAGAAGGCCTCGACGAGGCTAGGTTGATTGCTCGCCACCGCCTCATAGGCAGGGGCTTCTGTCGCTATTGCGGCAGCATCTTCGTAGGAGGGAAGCTCGTCGACGTTGGTAACAGTGATGTCTTTTGCTCTGTACACGGGTGCCTTGCTGATGTCGTATTTCTTGGAGAATAGTCCCATGTTCAGATGGTGTAATGAGATTGACGAGGGAATGGAGTGAAATGACTAAGGGAGTACCAAGAACTCTGGGGAAGCGGGAAGCGCTTTATGTGTTCTTTGTTCAGATCCTGATGCCTTTGGGCTATAGCCATTATATTGACTTCAACATCACATCCCCACCACGACCGGTACAGTAAGCGGCGCTTTTGCCCGAAGGATGAGAACTCAGTGGACGTGCGTCCTTCTAGAAGGCAGGTGGAAGGGATACGGTGTGTGTGCTGTACCAGTTCATTGGAGGGTGAGACGTAAGAACACCCAAGCGACGGACACGGGATGCGTCGTCGCAGATGAAGATCTGGGGACAAGGCGACTGCGGTCTGCCTTGGTTGGCCAATCCAGGGTCCTTGAAAGGCTTGACCTCAGCGACACGGTGCAGCGCAAGGCACACTTTGCTCCAAAGGGACGGCTATCGCATGCCGAGAGTCTGGAGAGGGAGGGCCATGTGACCGTCTATCCATCGGGTATACCGGGATGGGCATAATGCCCGACTAGGGTCGTAAGACCGAGTAGCGCAGTCTGCCTTGCGAGGCTGTCTTGACTTCTGCGATCGTATATCAAGCTCGTATGAGGGGATGCGTCAAACCAACACGCCATCAGGGTCCAGGAGACATGCACGCTCACCGTTTGTTGGTGATGAATTGAGGTTGATGAGAGAAGGAAGGGTGTTGAAGGGGGCTGTGCTGAGCCTCCGTTGCAGGGATTCACAACCACAGTTGCGCAGGACCAGAGCACACCTCACTTGACGGGCATCGTCATCGTCTGGTGACAGGATGATGACTACGCTTGTAGAGTGATATAACGGTGACTTTAATAGCTCTCGGTGAGTTAGGGTGCGGCCATTGCCGTAGTACGCAGCTACTCTATATTCCCTGAACGCATATTGATGGGTTGCGTGATCCTGAACAGTGTCCCCTCCTTTCAACAAAGGCTTGAAAGCCGGATAACTTCACGACTCCTCTCGGGCTGTGCAGTACTGAGAGATTTTCTGTTCTTGACGATTCAAACAATGGCTAGCGTGTGTGTTCCCGTACATCCAGCTCAACATTCAATTCAGGGGAATGCGATCCTGGGCAGACCTGATGAGCGAGACCAGTTCTTATTTTCCTTTCACGGCGTGTCCCTCCTCTCAGAACACAGCATACACCGGCTTCGTATTGTTTCTGAATTCTGCTGAAGAGTAGACGCCGAGAGCGGAGCATCGTCATTGTCTCGTTACAAGCCTGCCATGTATTCATCGCCGCTACTTCAGACATATCAAAGTCCTGACTTGTCAAGCAAAACAGGAAACATGTCACCTGAAGTACGCAAAGCCAGAAGTCTCTCACAGTGTGAGCGACTTAGTCCTTCCAATTACAGACTTTCACGGCAATGGACGTATAAGCCAAGGGCCCCCGATCCGGCATCGTCTCGAGGACTTCCAGAAGTTGGATGAGAGGCGTTCTGACTCCGAATATCGTCCTTTGAGCGTTGAGAATATATCTACACATCACAATCTTACCGTGTAAGTGTTGATCCCAAAGTGGCAATGCTCGTGTATTGGTATGATAGTTAGGTATACCAGATCAGCATTAGCCAAACCCTAATATATATAGAGAAGTTCCGTACACAGAACCCAGCACCCATCAATCGCTCGAACACGAAAAGCCCTATAGCTCAGAAACCAAACGCTAAGCGCCGAGAGCAAAGGCTTGCAAATACTCCGTGCGCACCTGCGGAACCACATCACCAAACTTCCTAACCCGCCAACTCCCAACACCGCTCCCCTTAACCCGCAGAGTAGCCACCCTCACGCTTTCCGCACACTCTGCCCTACACGCAATGTCAGCCACACACCTCTCCCAGCAACCGTCCCCTCCAGCAATCCCATTCCAAGCACCCGCAGCCCCCTAAGCCACCGTGCTCTGACTCTCACCTCCCACCGCATTCGCCATCCCCCCACCCACACCCATCCCATTCGGCATCGCCCCCTGCAACGCATTCCCCAACGGCCCCACATTCCTAAACGCATCCGTCGGCACCGGCGGCCTCCCCGCCCCACCCCCGGCGTGATTCGCGCTATCGTCCTGCTCGCCCATGCCATCCACATCGGGCCAGAAGCGCTCCTCCAGCCAGCAGATCTGGGAGAAGATCTGCTCGCAGCGCTGCATCTCCTCCTTGCCGTTGCCGAGGGTGGAGCTGTTTGCCATTTCGTCGACGAGGGAGCGGCAGGCGTCGACGAACTTGCTGAAGGCGGGGGAGGTCCAGTTGGGGATGAGGGATTGGTGGAGGGCGGCGATGTGGGAGTCGGTCGTGGGGGTGGACATGGAGTTGGAGAAGGAGAGGGCGTAGAGCCAGGCTGTGCGGTAGCACTGCGGGACGGGTTAGTTACCGGAGACGAATATGGGGAAAGGTGTGGACTCACATGTTCAGTAGCCCAGAGGACGACCATGCCCTCCAGTAGGCTGGCACCGCTGGAGGTAGAGCTGATGAAGAGGTCGAGGTAGGCTCGCGTGACAGGGTTGGCCGGCTCATCGTGTAGCTGGAGCCCGTACTTTGTAGCTGTTATCTCGAAGAACGCCATCTCCCGCCTGATGTTGTTCAGTGCCGATATGAGAAGATCCGTCGCACGATACAGCGGGTGAAACTGTGTATTCGAGACGGCCGGTAATCGTATCTTTGCCAGTAGTTGTCCGATGAACCGCACGTATCCTCGCGCATAGTGTGTATCTTGCACAAGCCACTGGCTTAGTGGTGACGCGCCGAGAGTGCCACAGCCAGCATGCGACAGAAAAGGCGACTGCGTCGCGTTCTGAAACTGCTGAGGATACGTATTCAGCAAATGCGCCGTGAGCGAGGGCGACAGCTGCGGGCCCTGCGTGAAAGGGCTCGGTGCGATGACTTGACCAGAAGCCGGCTGGGTGCCATCTCGATTCCTCTTGTTCTGGTTCGGACCGCGACGGTGGACCTGGAGGTTCGGGTTTGGATGTGTACCATTCATGACACCCTGAGGGGTGCTGTCCATGGCTCCATCAGTTCCCGTTTGAGATTGCGCACTCTGAAGGGCTTGCGCCGCTTCGGGGGAGTTGAGGTAGGCTTGACATTCTTGCAAGTGCTCGATTTGGCGTGTTGTGTTCTTTGCGCGGACGTAGCCGCAGTGGAGGCATCGTACTTTGTTACACTGTGGCAGGCAGTGAGGTTAGTGATGTTCAGTCACAGTAGCATGCACAGTCGCGACGTATATGCTGAAGTCGCGACGACGACATGATGTATAGTGGTGAATGTGCGATGATGGCGTAATGTATAGCGGCAGCATAGTCATAGCGTTGCGCATGTTACGCACCTTGGAAGGAGTGTCAGAGTCTTGAAACTCTTGAAAGGCACGTCGAATGTCCGGGTTCGCGTGTCTGCCCATAGTGAACGTTTATTGCCGGTATTGCTGGGATGATGAGTTAACGAGGTTAACAATGTATAGAACGCGGTGGAGGATGACAGTGGGCGAGGGAATTCGATACCGAGTGGAGCCGCGAGTGGTTTTGGGGAGGAGACGGGCGGGAGCTCGGGGTATTTTTGGAAGAGTCGGGGCCAGGTGCGCCGCTGACCGCCAATTGCAGCCCGCGTTTCGTGGGTAAGGAACGGTACAGCAGCCGTATGGAACTCGCTGCGGCTGATGTTCGGCTGTAAACGTGTGGGAGCCTTTCAAAACTGCAGCTCAGCAATCAAGTACATGTAAGGCAGTTTTCAGATGGATTCTGCCAACGTAGAAACATGTGATTTCGACGACAAGGGCTACGTAGTCTCTTCCAGACGTCTCAAAGACGCGTTTGCCGACCTGACCAATGAAGTAAATGATTTGTCAAAAGCTCACCTTTCGGGTTAATTGCTCTCCATAGGATGAGATATATATAAGGAGCATGGCACTGTTTAAGAAGGCAATCTATCCTTCATAGGACCCGCCACTGGTAATAGCAGTTTGGAAGCTTGGTCAAGATCAAAAGGGTTCAAAGATGTGGTTACGTGGTCCTCCTTTACGCTTTGTTGGAAGGACTTCACATCTAGCTCTTCTACTTGTCTTGTCCATCGTGTTCTCTTTGATAGCATCTTCTCTGACTAGCTTTCAAGCCGCAATTCTTCATCTCTGGAACCTCTTCAGCTCCAAGTACCTCAAAGGTGGGAAGACCAGACCAACCCAAGCAAAGCCGAGATAGTTCCCCATCTGCAACCTGTGTTAGCAATTACCCTCTTTCAACGAATTCAAAGCTTCCATCAAACGAAACTCACATCAGCACCATACTCTCCCACTAAGCCCGCAATCGGCCCAATGTACCAAACCTGCGCCATGCTCAGAATCGCGCCAACCCACCCGATCAGAAACGCAATCAACGCCGCGATTCCGATCGGCAGCTTATCCTTCCGATCCCACGCCTCCCAGTTGAACCCAATCCTTCCGGCCAGTCCTAGACCTCTCCGGAACAGGTAATGCTCCTCCAGGGTGATTGCAATCCAGATGCTGACCCAATACCCCATCAGCGCCAAGAAGTTGGTGAAGATCTCGGCAAGGTTCGACCTTCCCGCAATCGCACAGACGGCATAGATGATCACACCAAGGGTGTTCCACACAATCCTCGGCACCCTCATCGCATACCTCCCCAGAATTTGGAAATCCACACCCGAGCTGTACGTCGGCGGGATCATGTTCGCCACAAGTCCCAACGCGACGACAACGCCGCAGAACCGGCCGAATGTGCCCAGCGGCTCGAAGCCTGCGACGATGAGCGCGCCTTGGCTGGTTTCGTAGGCGGCGGACCAGGCGGGGACGTTGTGGATGCCGCTGGCCAGGCCGATGCCAACAATGAATGCAAAGGTGAAGCTGGCGCCGAGGCCAACCAGCGTGATGAAGAAGAGCTTCCAGCGCGGGGTGGACTCGGGGTAGTAGACAAAGTAGTCGGCCGCTCCGCCGCCGTAGGTGATGGCTGCGGCAAGGCAGAGGCTGAAGAAGGAGAGGCGGTTGCCAATGAGGGTCTTTGTGCCGGCGCTGGTATCGGAGGAGGTGGTGAGGTCAAAGTTGGGCCCTGCGACGCCTGCGAGGATGGAGACGACGATGAGCTGAGGGATCCAGGCGTAGCGCTCGTAGTAGTGGAAGATTTGGTAGCCGAAGGTGGTGATGACCCAGGTTATGACGGCGACAATGACGATGCCGACGACGACGTTCAGGCTGCCGGAGCTGGATACCGCGGACAGGATCTGGCCTGCGACTACTGCGTCGATGAGAGCGTACCCCAGCAGGACGATGATGTTAAGGATTACAACGATCTTGGATGGCCACCAGCCCATGCTGTACCTGGCGATGATCATGGTTCTGTTCCCGGAGAGAGGGCCAAAACCTGCTAGGTACGCCACAGGAAGACACCCGATAAGCATACCGAAGACGGAGAGCAAGGCAGCATCTTTGAATCCCAGGTAGAACACCGCCGGCCCGAGCATGCCAAGGGTGATGTTGTTGGCGGCCAAGTTGATCGAGAACCAGAAGATGGCTATCTGTGCGTATCCGAGGGAGCGCAGGTTATGGCGTTCCGAGGGCAGTACGCGTTGGATGCCGCGGGCTTCCAGGTTGTAGATGGCCATCTGACGTTCGAAGCGGACGACATAGCTGCGAAGCTTGCCAACGAAGGTAGTCGGCGGAAGCTCATCGTTTGCATCTGGAACTAGAGCGGTGTCTTGGGGTGTCTTTGTGTTTACATCGCCTTTCTCTGCGTCAGGAGCAAGGGCTTGCGGTGGGAGTGGTTCAGCCATGTTGCAGTGCTATAGTCGGTCAGCATACTCGAATTTAGCGGCCTTGCCAATCAGTGGGAAATCTAAGAATGCATGTCATCCTTTCGCTGGAATTATCCAGATCAAGTTCAACCGTATAATCTCAGATCACGTCTGGCGTACTGCTGCGGTATCGAGCGTGGGTCTTCCTTCCTTTCAGATAGAAAATAGAAAGACCCAGGGAGCCACGAAGGGACCACAGCAGAAGCTAGAGCGTGAACACCGGTTTGCCATGCAAGCATTGGTGTTACCTTGATGTATACCTTGATCACATGATAACGCGCCGCTACTTGGTGGCATCCTGGATGTACGGAGGTGAGTCCGCAACAAGCAGCGTACTTTTTCTGTGATGTGGACCGCTCAGATAAACGCTCTGTCTAGTTCTGGCTTCAGCGTTAGCAGATGCTTCAACTCATGAAGGTCGAGTAATTATAGCAAGTGTATGTTAGAGTCATAGCTCTGTGGTTCTTACCAGAGCTTTCTTTCCTGCACGAGGTTCTTGTAACGCCCTTGCAGTGGTTATGAATTCAATTAGAGGCCTTGAGCAAGTCGAATGTACAATTAACCCACAAAACCCTCAGATTCTGTCAAAGTTCTCTAGGAAGATAGCAGGATGTTCGCCGCCGTACGCGGAGCCGTCACCTTATATAATGACCGAACGATAACCAGTCATTGGGGCGAAGGAAAATTTCGGCACTTAGTCTTGCTTTTTCCTGATGACGATGATAAATTACCAAGCGTGCAGCAGCGTGGTCTTGACCAATGGCGTGCATTCAGTCTGAAGCGGAAGGTTCGCGTTGACACGGCTTCTCCTCGGATTCTAGAAGGCCGCTAGAAGGGGATTGGACGTGGTGGGGTTCACGCATGGAAGTGGGATGGAGGGGTATACGATGCACGTTATCAGCCTGGAGGCGGTTATCGTGGGAAGGAACAGTGTGTATGCGCAATGAAATGACCGGATACTGTACTGGTGGGGGTTGGTAGATGCAGCAATTAGTATTTGGCAGCTACTTTACGTATACTAATATCCGGAATGCGAAGAAGCAAAGTTCAACTGGGACGAATATGCGTGGAAGGTACCAGGTGTGATGTAAGAATGAAACAAGCTGTATTGACTACCGGCTCCCAATGTGTTGGTGGCATCGCAGACCGCTGCTGGGATAGGAGGTCTAGTTGATGAAGACGTTGAGGTATTCCTCGAAGTACTGTATGCAGTTGAACGTTACCACGTCTGGAAGTTCTACATTGCGCCGAACGCCATATATGGACTCTTCGTTCCATCCGTCTAAGTAAACCCGAAACCGAGTAGGACAACGAAGCATACCTCTCCACCGAAGCCAATATGCATTGAGTTTTATGTGCAGAAATATGGGAATTATGAAAGAGATCCTTCTTTATCTTCCTGGGCCTTCGCATCGGAGTGCTGGTCCTTTTCCTGGCCAGTTAAAAGGGTATAAACAGGTGCATCAAGCTTAGCGCGTCCTTTGAGGAAGTCAAGCTCAAGAATGAAGACGTAGCCGAGGAGGGCGCCTCCGAGTTTGGTCACAAGAGAACCTGCAGCTGCGGCAGTGCCACCTTGAAGCTGTTAGCTAGAGATTCGTGTTGTTGCGTGCATGACAGTAACGCGGTGCTGTATGCGCCGTAACACTTACCAGTAGCAATGATGTCATCCACAATGAGCACTCGTTGTCCGGGTTTGATAGCATCCTTCTGCATCTCAAAGACATCCGCACCGTACTCCTTCTGATATGAGGCGCTCTCGGTGGGTCCAGGAAGTTTGCCCTGCTTTCTAACCGGGACAAAGGCAGCGCCCAATCTCAATGCCAAGCTGGGCCCGAAGAGGAAGCCTCTGGCCTCCAGGCCAACTACTACCTGTGGCTTTTTCGAGTCGCCGTAGGCCTCGGTGATGTGCAGTTCAAGCGCGCGCAGTAGAGCATCGTGAAGTTCCGGATCGGCGAAAATCGGAAGGATGTCTTCGAAAAGTATGCCGGGAGAAGGGAAGTCGGGGAACTGGCGGAGGGAGTTCCGTAGTTTTATCCTGAGGAGTCTTTGTCAGCAAGAGAGCCATCAAGAGTGCCTCAGTCACTGACTTAAGATTGGAGAGTTCGGTGGAGCCGGAGGAGGAGGCGGAGGAGAGTCCTCTTTTGGCATGTTGGTGAATCAGATGCGGCGCGGATTCGGGAGAGGATGTGGTAGGATCCGGCTTGGTGGGTGCTGGATGAGATGCAGTTGATGCCTTATCGCCGTACTGGGTGGAAGGTCCTGTGTTCTCGGGATGGCCGTGAGGCGGGTGTGAAGTGTCGAACGAGACTGGTTGACCGGACATTATGAGGAAGAAAAGGAAGAGAAGAAATAGAAGGAGGGATGCGAGATTCCAAGGGATGATATAATACGAACGACCAAGCTCAGACAAGAAGGAAGTTGTCGGCGGGATGGCAATTAGTGGAAGCAAAAAAAAATCATAGCGGTCAGCGTTTGGCTGGGTTGGGAGAGGGTACGTAGGTCCGACAGCCGTCGTGGGGTGGTCAAAGCATGTCGACAAAGCTGCTCAGTCCACGGCGCAGTGTGTCTGGACAACGCGACTCGACTGGCTCGTTCAGGCGACTGATATCGGTAGGCTCCCTGAAGTGGTAAGACGTGGATCCTGATACAGGGTGTTTTGGTAAGAGTCAGAGTCGATGGCTTCGCTGGTGGAGCATTGGAAGCTGAAAGAGCCCAGCATCATGGCTGTAGCTAGACAACGACCACCTCTTGATGGAGGGGTAGGCTGCTGGCCAGAAGGTGGGATAGGGAACCTCATCCCAGGTAAACTCATAAATGCATTGGACCAATTCGACCTATCACAACCTCAGCTCCCCAAGAGCGATACACTATGGATGATGCCTTCTCGTGTGGCTGGCATGTTGTGGGCGAATTGTTTCGTTTCTTCAGGACCTGCGCGGCGTAGATTTGTTCTTTTGGTGAGTGGGTGGGCAGCGCGGAGTAGTGTCCTGGCACGTCCTACGACACCCTCCTGCTAACGAGGGCAGGTAGTGTGTGTTACCTCTGATGGAGAGCCATATCAACAGTTCTTTGAGCATCGATATCAAAGGAAATATGGAGCCAGGCTGCTGCGGTAAGCCTAAGTCAAGCTAGCAAGGTCCCATGTTACTATCAACCACGACCGCTATCAGATACCAGTCACCCTATTCTTCACATGCAACGGACGTCTGTTCGGCTTTCAAGAAGTGCACCCTTGCCTCGCTGGATGTATGGTGTCGGGTCCTAGTTGATCTGCTATAAGTGCTTGCTGCTGCCCGTTTACCCGCCCAACGTAGAGCCAACACAGACCAGAGCGTCAGTTGTCCTTCCGGCTGAAAGCAAAATCGCTCGGTGATACCAACACGACGGATGTGGTTTGCAATATAAAAAAGGAGAATCAGCCGGTTTCCGTACTGGTGGCGCACACGTCCTCCTTTATGCATCCCCGTTGACTGAGCCGCTCGCTGCTGGAGATCAAACGACATGTGGCACGGTCATGGAACCTTTTGCACCTTGATGAGATTGGTATCGGTAACGAAGGTCAACAAAAAAAGGTCAATCTTCCATTGAAATCCAAGACCCTTCAAGCCAACGATAGGAAACTAGGGACAAGAGCTGTCAGAGACAGGCAGTACGTTAAGAGCTTGACTTCCGAGCACAAACACACTAAGAAGAGCTCATCTGAATTAAGATGCAATGTCTACAGGTGAGTATGAGACTTGATATTGATGAGGCTTGTTCAGGTGTGGCTTGCTGTTCGATCGCCGTGGACCCCTGTCCGGATGCTTATCCGTGGGGTTTCTGCAGCTTGCAGGCTACTTCGCGGTACCTCGATGTCTCCGATTAAGTTGTCTTTCTTCGATCCTGTCATTGTGTTCTTCAGGAAAGAAGTCTGGCGAGTATCTGATATCGTGATGTATCCGGGGATGCAGTTCTGGACGAGTAACGTCTGTCACAGAGATGACAGCTGTCCCAGTAGGTTTGACTCACCGGACGGTGTCTCTTGCGGTCTTTCAAGGTATCCGGCCTCGATAGTCTCTTCCAGGCAGCGAAGCCTCGATTGGACACCACAGAAACACTCCCAGCCAAAGTGCGGAGGAAGTATTGAACCATGCCGGATCGAGTGACTGCTCTGCAGTCTGCAGGCTGTGCGCCACAGACCTAGGCAGCTCCCTCCCGCTTGAGCTTCATGACGGCCGAGCTTCAGCTGTCTCTGAGGAAGATCACCGCTCTAAGAGACAGGCAACAACAACCCAAGACACTCGCAACGCTTTAAGAAGGGGCTGCTACCTTCGCAAAAGCAGGGTGAGAGGACTAGAAGTTTTTTGTTTTGTTCTTTATCTACCAACTGTTGACATCCCATCTTCCGACATCTGTCTTAACCCACGTTGTTCTGCACAGCCTTGTGTCTCCGCCTTGTCCTCACCGCATCGTTACCACGTGCACCGCTATATCATAACGAGCAGCCTCACTTTCTTCCTCCCCTCATTTCTCTGAAGTGCGTTATCTCACTGGAAGACGTCTCTTGTCTACCTCCCGTTAGCTGAATATTTCACCAACTTGATCGCGAAACACCACCATCATGGCTACCCACACCGACAGCGACAAGTCCTCCGCCAGCTTGTTGGATAAGTTCCGAAACAACTTCACAGCATCAGACGACACAGACTCCGCAATGGAGGACGGCTACACACCGGCTTCATCTACATCCGACAAAGCCTCAGTAGCCGCTGATGAGCCCACAGAGCACTTCGACGCAGGCATGAAGTGCGATGTCAAGCACCTGTACTCCGGTAAAGAGGACAAGAGGGGGCGCTTCCAATGGCAGGATACCGTTCCCGAGGACGTTGGAAAGCCGGCAGAGGATGCAGAGTCCGCCAAGATGGCCCTCATTGTCCGCAACGTCAAAGTTTACAACAACCCGGCCAAGGTGCTTGCCATTCACTCGATTGTTGTGCAGAGCCCGCTCTTGAAGAAGCTTCTGGTGAAAGTGGTACAGGGATATCCTGGTGTTACAGCAACCCTGACCAAGCTGGAGTTCACTTCCAAGTTTGAGCCACTGATCCACCGATGGTCAGAACTGAAATCCGAGATTGCCAAGCTTGACGAAGACCCGTCGGAGGAGGCAGCTGAGACCAAGAGACACGCGGGGCTTTTGCTTGAAATTCTCAACAAGGAGTTCAAGGATGTCATCGAAACCTCTCAGGACATGAAGAACAAGGGCGTCATTACCTATGAACTGCTCTGGACCCTGTTCCAGCCCGGCTCCATGATCTTCACAAGACAAGATGGCCAGGACGTTGCCATGAAGCTCCACACTGCTAGATACGGTTATGACAATCAGAACAATCCGGTCTACTGGCTCACCTGCCAATACATCGACTTTGATGGGAATCGCTTTGGTACTAACAAGATCAACGTGAGCATCCCCGAATACAAAGGCACCCGTCCCATTACTGGCTTGAGAGCATACCCTCTGGATCACCACGCGGAGAAGGATGCTCTCAGACAACGACTGGTCGAGCGAGGCGCCAAGATGGAGGCTTTGGCTGGCTCACACTACAAGTCCTACCACGGCATGGGCTGGAAGCGCAACCAGTTCGGCAGCAAGGACAAGCACACGGTCAAGGGGCGCGTAGTCATAGATACCTACGGGTGGAACCGCTTCGTTCCAAACTATGCCGTCTTTGTGAGCCCTCTCAACCAACGGGAGAAGACTACAACTGGGGCCGATGGTGGCTACGACGATGAGGATATGGATGCTGACCTCGGTGGTGACTTTGGTGGTGACGATGACGGAATGGGTGGCATGCCCATCGATGGACATTTCATGGACGAAGATGACGGAGACAGCCAAAGGCAGCCTCTGACGGACGAGCAAAAGCTCATTTGCACCGCACAGGTCAGAGGCTTCTGCCTCACTAACAAGCAATGGCGTAAGTATCCCTCGTCCTATCCATGACACTAAACTAACCTCATACAGTAAACCTCTTCGTCAACTCCGTCAAAGACATCGAATGGTCCACCGGCGCCTTCGACCGCCTCGTGCTCCCCGAAAACCAAAAAGAGCTCATCTACGGCTTCGTCGAGTCCCAACGCCAGAACGGCAACATGTTCGACGACATCATCGAAGGCAAAGGCAAAGGCATGATCCTCCTCCTCTGCGGCCCCCCCGGCGTCGGCAAAACCCTCACCTCCGAAGCTGTCGCCGAAGAGATGCACGTCCCGCTGTACATGATGTCCGCCGGCGACCTCGGGCTCGACCCGCGAAACGTGGAGCACAAGTTGCAGAACATCCTCGAGATGTGCACCCGGTGGAACGCCATCCTGCTGCTCGACGAGGCGGATGTTTTTCTGGAGGAGCGCAGCCTGCACGAGCTCGAGCGCAACAAACTCGTCTCCATCTTCCTCCGCGTGCTGGAGTACTACGAGGGCATCATGTTCCTGACCACAAACCGCGTGTCCACCTTCGACGCAGCGTTCCAGTCCCGCGTCCACATCTCCCTCGACTACCCGGAGTTATCCGTCGACAGCCGCCGCCAGATTTGGAAAAATTTCCTCGAAAAGGCGAGCTTCGAGCATAGCATCACGGAGAAGCAGGTTGATTTGTTGGCGCTGATGGAGTTGAATGGGAGGCAGATCAAGAATGTGCTCAAGACTAGTCAGCTGTTGGCGAGGCATCGGGGGGAGAAGTTGGGGTTTGGGCATGTGCAGCAGACGAGGGATACGACGCAGCATTTGAGTAACAATGAGAGGGAGAGTCAGAGGGCGAGGAGTGCGCTGTTTGCGTGAGGGGTGGGGGGGTTGGTGGAGATGGGATTGTGGCGAGGGGTAGGGGAATGCTGATGTGATGCTGTTGTTGAAACAGTGGCGTTATGTTGTCATCAGATTGATGTTCTTGTGTACGAGCGTGTCTTTCACTATGGAACTGGGTTACGTATGGCGCTTGGGTAGGAGCCACTATTGTTACGACGGTGTACTTGCACATGTACGTAGTGTTCGCTAAAAGCAGATACATTCAATCACTGTCAGTCGAACCAGTAGAGTGTTGCAAACTATCTAAATTCAAATGGGTATCTTGAGCTATGCAGAAAAGTGCGTCAACAAAAATCATCATCCGCCAAATCACGAATATCCTGCGTCATGATACCCCATCGTGGATCGAGATCCCCTTCAACGACGGACTTCTCCCAAGTTGGATTCCTAGGCACTGGTGGTCTGATCAGTGTCCTCCCATGCCCTACCGACGGTCCACTTGATAGAGAGGGAAGGGTACCTCGCTGCGAAGCTCGGATGGCCCTCGAGGAAGGCGTGGTCGCCGGAGGCATGCTTCTTCTATCCTCCCAATCGACGGGTCTTTTGTATCTGCGAGGCGCGGGCTCATCTGGACGTTGCGTGTCCTGTTGCTGTTGGACGAAGCTGGCTCCTAGAGGTACTCGCATCCTTCTAACTCGTGTGCCGTGAGGAATTGGCCCAGCGTTAACGATCTGCACTCTGGGAGATACGCTGCTCTGTGTGTTCCCTTTGGCCTGCATCGTAGACATCTGATGAGATGTCCCCTGACCACAGGTTTTGGTAGGGACTGGTACAGCTGGCGGCGGCATTTGGTGCCGGTCTTGCACCGCTGGTGAAACGTTCGCAGGCGATGTCGGACCTTTTCTTCCACCGAGTACTTCTGGTGGAGTACATTGTGGGTTCAGATGCAGTCGATGTATGCTTGGACTTCGGCCGCGTGATGCCTTTTGTGATATTGATGGTCGTGCATTGAACAAAGGCGGAGCTGGTCGTTGGGAACTTTTCGAGACAGCCGTAGCCGGCGCCTTCACATCCGAACGCCGTGCGTCGGTCGAGATTCCCAGCTCCTCGAGGTCGTCAGCCGTAAAAGCCACGTCCTGGGTTGACAGAGGCGGCAACATGTCGATCAGGCTCGAGGCAACGGCTGGCGACTGCCAAGGTCGACGGTGGGATGGCTTAGTGACTGGTAGCGATGTACACCGAGTAACGACAGGCTTAAGCTTCTCATCCGTAATCTCCCGCGCAATTTGAGTATCGCTAACGAGGAAGTTCTCCCAATCATCCGAAAAGTCCTGCTGTTGAAATGCCACTATAGTAGGCTTCTCAACCCGTGCAGCAGGCGACTTCAACAGCGGCTTAAGCATTTGACTGCCTCTTCGTGGCTGACTTGAGTTCGTTCTGCTGTTGTCCGCCGCAATCTGCCGTAAAGGCGTCCTCCGATTTGTTGCGGTTGCACCAACAGAATTTGGCCTTTGGGTTAGCGTGTGCTGTGGAGGCCCCACACTACCACTTCTAAAAGGCGCAGGCTTCGTGGAGTTTCGTGTATTGACACTGCTGCTGTTTGGCTGCGATTGCGACTTGAGTGACAGAAGTGACTCGATGATATCATCTTCATCCCAAGGTTCCACTGTCTCGGCCTGGCTTGGAGGTTTTGCAAGTTCCGCTGATGTGGCGATACTAACGGGCAGCGTGACGGCTTCGTTTGGAATGTCCTCAGACTCAGGTATATCTGCGCACATTGTCGGTGCCAGTTCTTCTTGAGCTGGGACATTCGCTGACGACAGCGCCTTTTCTGATGGAAGCGCTTCCTTGCTGCTGCTTTGCTCCAAGCTCATCTGCTCGGCTGCAAGTGGAGGTGTTTGCAGCCTCTCTATCATAGCAGATAAAGTTGTCTCTTCGGTGTCAAAACTCTTCCCATGCGCCTCCTCCTGATCCTGGCAATGAACATCCTTGTGCGTCTCTGTTTGCGCGAGTTGGACTGGCTCCTTCTCCACAGATGCATCTTCCTCAGATTGAAGACGATCGTCGTCGGCCTTCCCTGGTTCACTCTCAACCTCTGTCGAGGTTTCCCTGCTCACAGTCTCACGTCTCAAGCCCCTCATGAACCTTTCCAACGGCGCCTGACTCCCCTTGGGCGGCGCAATAATCTTGCCTTCCCTCTTCAGCCTCTTGTGCTCCTCCCTTTCTTCCTCGTCTCGCTCCTTGCGCTTCTTTTCATTGACCTTGCGCCGCTTCTCCTCTGCTAGCGCCTTGTCCTTCCGCCCTTGAAGCTCAATCGCGCGTTGTTCCCGTTTCGTGAGCCGAGGCTTCTGGAACTTGCTGAAGGACTTTTTGGCATCTTGCAGTTTTGCAGGTCGGAAATGGTTGGGTCGTGTATACACTTGCGCTGAGGGATTGTTATCTGCCTCAGTCTTGTCTGAATTGGCCATGGCAGTTGAGTTGATGTATGTGCGAGTTTGATGTATGTTATTGCGAACGTGATTGTTGCCGCACAGGACTAGGATGGAAAATCGACTCCATCAGAATGCCCGTTGCTTTTATAGCTGGGGGATTGTCTTGGCACTGCGACTGAGTTTCCGCGTAAGGTGAAGATTAGTATAAGGTTGATGTTGCTCTGGATGCTCTGACCGTCGCGGTGATGGTCCCGCGGAAAGCGTACCACACCACAACTGGACTAGCGTGAATCAGCCCTACACACAGCTCCAACTTCATGTGCTTCACTTTGACCTTCTCACCATACCTAGGTCGCCAAAGTCTTGCAAAACGAAAGTCACGTTCTCTTCCTCGAACTCCAACCAAAGTCAAAGCCCCTCATCTTACGCAACCCTGCGACCCACAATGGCCGACACAGAAATGGACATCGATCAACCGGAGCAGGCACCGAACGCGTCCGCCGAGGTCAAGACGAAGGACGGCGCAGTCGCAGTGCGGTCAATAGAAGGCTGGATCGTCATCGTCACCAATGTACACGAGGAAGCGAGCGAAGAGGACCTAACAGATCTATTCGGCGAATATGGCGAGATCAAGAACATCCACTTGAACTTGGATCGGCGGACGGGTTATGTAAAGGTGGGTAGTCCGCAATAGCCTGGGATATACACCGCAGGCATCCTGGCGAGTCGGTGGGAGGTTTGGCTGACCGGGTTGATAGGGATATGTGCTCATCGAGTATCCCACACTTTCGGAAGCGAAAGCGGCAGTAGAGGGTGCGGATGGCACAAAACTGCTGGACCAGACCATCTCTGTGGATTTCGCCTTCGTACGGCCTCCTCCATCGAAGAATCAGCGAGGGGGTAGAGCCGGTCCTGGAAAGGGAGTGTCAAGGGCAAGGAGTAGCAGTCCTGGTGGTGATAGAGACTAAAGTATCTGGCGGACAGCTGTATTCACCTGCAGATCTGGGAAAGCAGGATGCTCTCTCCTAGTTCTGAACAAAAGTTCAGTGCAGGTAGTGAGATCTAGGCGCCACCTCCTGTAGTAACAACTCAGATTGCCGCAGCCGCTCTCTGTTCGCGGTTGCGGCCCCCATATAATGGCATTGTAAGTCGTTCAATCACCTGTCAAGACATACTCACTAACCTGCACGACCAGCTAAAACCAGCGTGACTGTTTATACCCGGTTTCTCAGGGATTAAGCATGGCCTACCATAGCCAAGCAACGCAGTGTCCATTGGTATATAAGGGTGTAGCGGAGCGATGTGCTCGATTGTGGTTCAGGATTTCCTTTTCGAGTTGATTAGAGGGATCTTCGAACAGAGAGCAGAGCAACGAGTACATCTGCTCGGGCTCTGCAGGACACATCGCAGTTTTCGTCGTCAAGATAGACTGAGTCTGTTTGGACGAGGGGTATCCTTACGATGACGATCAACTTCTGCTGGCTATGTTGAACGAACCATCGGAAATCAGCCCGGGGAGAATGCATAGATATGATCGAGGCGAGCGGGCGGGAGATAGAAGCACCAAGCGAACAGCCATCGGAAGCCCGAGTGGACTACCTTTCGTGTGTGCGGTAGCGTGGATGGTATATTATGGCAACCCACAAGTACAGGAAGGCGCACGGACCCGTGTACTTAGTCCCACAAACGGCAGGAAGACTTCACTCCAAGCTCTTCTCTCTTTGATATCCCGTCGATGCTCTCCGCCTGACGAACTCCTACTCCTCAACCACCACAATATGGATCCTCAAAGCTCAGCTCGTGAAACCGTTACAGAAACTTCATTAGAGGGGCCAACAGTAGGCATGCCGAACCAAAGAAACCCAGTGGAGCCGGAATCGTCAGAAGCGCAGCTAGAAAGAGAAACCTATAGTCAAATTTTGACAGTGACAATGGATCGTTTAACTTCGCGATTCCAGGACATCGAATCCGATATTGTTTCCACTACCCTTGAAGAAGGGGGTAGAGCTGCCGTTACTGTAGGTGTCTGCTCATCGTGTCTTCTGCGATATTTACAACTGTTGCGTCTATAGGTCACTACCCAAAGAAGTGCTGTTCCTAATCATCAACTGCCAAAAGCTGCTGCCGAAACCGGCTCGCCGTCTCAAGATTGTTTAGGCCTGAAAGACTGGCTTCCTGCACCTGTCTTCCATGCAGCGTACGTGGAGCCACAAGAGGGTTGGGACGAAGTACACTTTGAATTTGCAATGTGTCAAATCAAGTATTTGTGGTCATGCGGTGATGGCCAAAGGTAATCTGGTATTGATTAAAACCATCAGATGAGCAGTTGCTAACAGCTCGAAGTTTGATGGTGGGACAAGTAATTGGAATTGTTCAGGTGCAGCAAAACATCATGCGTCACTTTGTCTTCAACTTTCCAGAAGGTGACAGAACGCAACCCACAAAAAGTCCTTGACGCTACGATACCCATACGCTCACTTCCAGGACAAGATCACTGCGTCTGGCAAACTCATCCTTTGCAAATTAGAAGCAAGCGGCGGCTCGCCAACCAACAAGCCGCAGCTGTCGTACCACGAGGCCTTCAAACAGTTTGGTATGGTTTCTCCATGCTCAGTATGCGATGAGCACCCGTACTGGTACAAGGATTTGGTCGAACTTTCCGCTGTAGCCCCGAAATGGAGCAAATGTGCAATCAGTGGTTTGATCATGCGGGAACCCATTTTCGGTGCTTTCCCACTTCAACCAAACCTACAGGGCAAGAGCATAGAGTGGCTGGAGCACGGACGGGAGTTGAACAGAGTGAAGCTGGACTATACATTAGATGGCCTCTAGATTCCCAAGGACGATTTCGACACCAAAGAAGAGATGGTCAATCGGGCATTGGAGCACGCCATCTCTGATTGGTTACAGGAGCATGAGAAGCAACAACAGCACAAGTCGGAGCTACAAGTGGCGGCTGTAAAGCAAAGGCTTGCGAGCAAATTGGACAAAGCTAAAGCTATGGTCCAGGAGGAGGAAGAGAGGCTGGCTAGAGCCAAGGAAGCAGTCACGAGACTGGAGCGGGTAGCGTTAAATATGGAGGAATTGGAAGAACAGCTTCACTTCACCGATGAGGAATAATGGGATGCCGTCGCTGCTTGCTCGGTGCTTGTTAAACTTGCGACACTTTGTGGTTTGCTGCTTGGGGGGATTCTTAGTCCAAAAAAGGGGCAACCTGGCATGAGACTGTATGTGGGTCTCAAAGTCAAGACACTACGAACGAATAACTTGCTCTTTGGCTTTTACGTAAAGAACAGTTGATAAATATCATTCTGCAGGGTATTGAGCAGAACTATGTTCGGATCACGTGCTTTCCACCTGCCCTTATCAAAGCTTCCGTCTCTTGTCAAACCATATAGTTCCATACAACTTCCCAACTCTCCTACCCATCTCCCCGTTTCTAGCGTGAATCTCTACTATAGCTTCAGCACAGATATGGCCGACTTACCTCATATGGTACGCAACACCCCGTCGCTCTCTAAGCCGCCTGAAACTAAGCTCATTCACCACACAGCAATACGCGCAAACCGGACTGCAGCCCGTCTCAGGCTATATTAAGGGCTACGAGCTCACAAACTCAACAAGCCATTGGTTGGACTTGAACCAAAACATCTCTAAACCTTGCTTCCATCTCGACTGCACGCGCTTGACCAGTGTCCCGGCAGCGAACGTGGAGTTGAATGTTGTTGCATGCGCTCTTGAGTATCATTGGTCTTGTTTGGAGAAACGGTAGATCGCGCTGAGCATGGTCTTGTCGTTGCATTCACAGATGCTGATAATGCTGGCAGCTTGCTCCCAGGTCGCATTGTCCATGACCTGTAACAACCACGGCGATACTCTTGAAGCGATTGACTTGACCTTCCCTGATGCGGTGGATCACGCTACGCATATCGAGACACTGACAGCCCACTACGACTGGGGACACGTCAAGTTCATCCGCCATGACTCCTCTGAAGGTCAAACGAACCATCTCACTCTACACACACTGGAAGTGCAAAGCTCAGCCGTTCCCGACTCCAAGTGTGCAGCTCACCACGACATATTTCAGAGCTGCGAGGGATGTCATCAGGAAAGTCATCGGGTCGCCGTCCTCTTTCGGTTTTCTCATCTGTGCTCGACGTGTGACTGGCACTCAGTCCACGGTGCGTACTGGACAGCGGCCGTGGAAGAAGGCTCTAAGAGATGCAATATAACTGTTACGTGCGATAAGGAAGCTCTGGAGGTGGCTCATGGACAGGATCGTGGGGTCGAGGTTAGGGGTGTACTGAAAGCGAAGGAGAAGAGCATGAAGTTGAGGAAAGGCTATGGTCCAGAGTGCAGGTTTTTCGGCATTGAGTATGAGGAGAGAATGGCACTGCTGAAGGGATTTCTTGATGATGGCGGAGTGAAGTGGTAAGGGATGCAAATGGATATTGAAGTCGCAGTGCGTACAGCAGACGACATAAGGAGATAAGTGAGCATAGCGGCACGTATTTGGTTCCCGACGTTGCTCCCAGCACGCCGTCAGCGTTTCTGCTAGATTGTTCCTGTTGCTAAGCATCGAGTCAATTCACTGCTATAGCCTGTTTGCTTGTAGGGTTCCAGTCAAGCATTACTACTGCTTTGAATGACAGATGGAGGCAGCTGAGCATGCTACCTGGACAAAGTAATTGTTGGGGGGAAACCAAATCAAAGCTTCCAACCTCGTACCAATATGTTTTGGATACATTCACTTCAAATGGGGCAATATAAGAGTCTTTACCCACTTGTGAATTGCCTCTCCCTCTTCCTTTCCT
Source organism: Floridaphiala radiotolerans (assembly GCA_022813185.1). Lineage (NCBI taxonomy): Eukaryota > Fungi > Ascomycota > Dothideomycetes > Floridaphiala > Floridaphiala radiotolerans. The sequence continues at coordinate 147,521 of JAKLMZ010000019.1, read as the reverse complement.
TTCCTTGCATACAACCCTTATATCCAGAATTTTTCACAACTCCTGTCGATACTTCATTTGAACCTAGGTAAATCAACCAACACTTCGCATCATGCCGAATACATTCTTATGATCTCCAGGCCATGGCAGACAACGCAACAAAGCGGGAGCCCGAATAATCGGCGTTCCTACGAAGGATCAAAGACCAGATTGACGCCCTCGACAAAACTTACAACTGCGACTTCGCAGTGGTCGACAATGTGACCGATATCATCGTCAAGGTACTCACTTACGTCAATTCTGTCGGTGAAAAGGGGACTCACAGCCTCTGGACACCAAGTAGTCTCTCAAGAAAACTTACTACCCTCATCCGCGTACCCACGCGCCGTAAACGATAGTCGTAAATTCGTGGGTTTCAACGAAAACCTGGAAAACCCCGTTTCCCACCCCGACTGCTTTAAGACCGACCTCGGCTGCAACGACATGGTGATCGAAACAGTCACCTTTTGCAGCATTATTTACCGCTGGGACGGCGGGGGCGGTGGCCGGTATGTTGACTTGTATTAGCTCCTGATGGATGATTGACGGGAACTAGGATACTGCCCACATGCATTGTTGTGCAATCTTTGGATCCCTTGGATGAACCACAATGGATAGTCTTCCGCTTCCCTGAAGTCATCTTCACATCTAGCCATTGCGAGCAAGTATCCTTGTTCTACACTGAGGGCACGGCTGGTTTTGTGAACCTCCATACGAGCTCCCCAGTACTGGTTTCACTGAATACCAGGGATCCGGGATTGAACGACATTCCGCCATGGCTGACATTTGATCAAGGTCTTGACTTCTTTGTGCATCGCCAACCAGACTCTCAGCCACGTAGAATTTGCGAGACCCATCCACATTGGGAGGAGATCGAGATCGATTCCAGAAATGCCCCTGCTCGGGCCAGATGTGCCATTACAGGGATAACGATGAAGAACCCTGTTACACTTCATTTCGCTGATAACAGAAGTGTGGAGCTGCTGGAGTGGAAGAGACGGTGTCGGAGAAGAGAAATAGAACGGACTATAACTGGGGAAGACGTTGAGAGATATCACATCTGTACGAGGCACACTCGGACCCCAGCATTGAAAGCGGCCATTGACGACTGGAAGGCTCGACATGAGGCCCAGAAGAAACGCGAAAAAGATGCGGAGAGCAGTCCGTCAGGAAGCGAACGCATTTCCAGCAAAGGCTAAGGGCTTGATGCATCGGAAGTGATAAAGGAATGAAAGAACAAATATCTATAGCCACAGGCTGGAGGCCGGAATTGACTCTACAATCAGATGCAGAAATTTTCGATCTCTGGCTCGGTTGAGATGATTTTGCGGAGTGAAGAGCGAGTTTTCCGGATTGAAGCCTGCTCGAAGGTTGGAAAAAAAAACCAGAACAGTTTTGCCACATCTAGGAGACCTTTGCCTCTCACCTGGCTACGAATTAGAAATCCACTGCATGTTCCATGACCTAGCTTAGATGTAGCATGGCTTTATAAGCAACGGAACGAAGCGAGCAAGCTTCCACTTGAGTAGCTATCGACTGACAGCTGAAAGACCAGACTTGCAATGACAGAGTGACTGTCAGCGACCTGAATCTTCTCGTGGCGAACCGCAACAGCTCGCTGCCGGTACCCGTGGGCGGAAGGTGCTTCTGTGACGGGACTCTCTCGCGTGGTCGACTGAAGGTTGCAATTAGTGCATTTCAGATTGCTATGAGAGGTTGGGAATGACACACTTCATGATGAAAAATGACCGATGTCGTCGTTGTCCCTACCTACGGATGACGTGGATCCTAACTGAACTTCAGCCTGAAGCGCACGTGCCTCACATGTCAAATCAGTTCTTGATCCCACCTCATCTTATCATTACTTTCTCACTTCTTTCAAGTCATCTTGCCGACTCCGCGTTGTCGCAGAACGCACTCTACGTTGTGTTGCGTGATTAACCCTATCATTGTTGTCCCTTCCAACGTACAACATGGAAGAACCCATCACTGCCGAAGCTCGTGAGAAGCTTCTGATAGAGAACCTTGCAAAAGCTCATCAGCTGGAGCATACCAACAACGGCCTGACGAGAAAACTGCAGGTAAGGGGACAACTGGAGATGCTTGACCATGGTGGCTTCCGATGCCAATCTGTAGTGGCTGGAGTTGTTGACCATGCTAATCGGATCCTCGGCAGGGTTTTTTCATAGTGAACGAATGCCCTGTGGATGATTTGCCACGCCTCGTATACCAAGACATCTGGGCGGGGTTCAACGAGTCTATCGTTAGCCCTAAGTACAAGCCCTGCGTGCGACATACTGGTGAAAAGACTAGGTGGGTCAGCGACGGCGCCACCTGTGAGATTGTTTATTACTGGTCGTGCGAAGGTGGTGGAAGGTAATTAGATATCTTTCTAGTGCAAAGGCTACCATACTAATGTGAGAACAAGGCTGATACCAGGACACGTCGCCATTACTGTCACTGAAGATACCTCTGGTGTCTCGGAGGTCATATTCTTCGTAGACGTGAATGTAAAGGAGTTGTCTGACCACTCAGAAACGCTCACAGTACGATACAAGAAATGTTACGCCAAGTTGGGGGTGGATGCGCATTGCTTCCTTGGTACAGAGCTTTATGAGCTTGATGCCAAGGAACCGGACACGGAACTCGAACTTCCAAAAACCTGGCTGTATTTCAAAGACGCTAAGAGACTCTTCGGGTTCGAGTCACCCTGTGATGACTGCCAAAGTCATCCCCTGTGGGATGAGGACTACGTCAGAGCTGCCAGTTCAGCGCCGGACTGGGCTAAGTGTCAGCTCACTGGAGTCGTCATGAAGAATCCAGTGGTCCATAGTCACTCCACAGTGGCAGAGTATGATGACGCGCAGAGGGACAAGCAAAGACGGTGGACGGAAGACGTACTCAGTGGTGTTGGAGAGAGCCCTTCTCGTGTTAGGAAACCGTATTTGCCTAAGGTAAATCACGCATTAAGCGCCGCGATCTCGGATTGGATAGAGCGGAACAGTCGTCAAGCGCAGGAAGAAGCACAGCGCAAGAGGAAGAAGCTGGAAGAGACGGCTAAGGAACTCATCAAGAGAGCACAGGAAGTCATGGCCGAGTTTGGCGGCTCGGAAGTGAAGAATGAATAGAAATATCCGTCCAACAGACTCTTGTCTTGATAGCTATGATATGAAGACGTAACGACCAGAACGGGGTATATGTACGAGCAGTCTTTCGAATCAAACATAAAACACCGTGATTAGGCCCGGAGTGTGAGGTGGAGCCAACATCAAGCAGGGTCATGGCCGAGCAATATCAACGCCTCAACTGCGGCGGCTCAATCGGGTACCTCCTCCCACCTACCCCAGCAACCGGATTGACATACCTCATCATCCTGGGCCTTCCCCCTTCCGGCGGCGCCAACCCGCCTCCCGCCCCCTTCCCATCGTATCTATGGTCCCTATCCCTTTCCCTGTCTCGGTCTCTGTTCCTGTCCCTATCCCTCTCCCTATCCCTCTCCCTATCCCGATCCCGATCCCGATCCCGATCCCTGTCTCTGTCTCTGTCTCTGTCTCTATCTCTGTCTCGATCACTCCTATCCCTGCTCCGACTATGTGTCCCGCTCTCCGCCCTCACCCTCGGCTTATACATATCCTCATAGCTATCATTCCTCAACCCAGCATCAGGCCGCTGACTCGTGCTCCGACTCCTCGCTATCTGCGCGACATGTGAAGCGAACAACGGAGATTCAGAGGGCACGAACGATGCATTGACGGAAGTAGGCTGCATACTGTACCTCCGATTGTGGTCATCGTAGGGAGGAAAGTATTCGCGTGGTGACTGGGCAGGTTCATGGCTTCGGCGGTGGCGGATGGTGTGGCTGTGCTTGTCGTAGGGCAGATCGGGATCTGAGTCGGATGTTGAGAGGGTGGACTCGCGTCTTTGAGGGCCCTGAGGTCGGTAAGGACGAGAGGGGGCATTGGCGGTTGGTGTAGGGCCGTCGTCGTACTCTGGCCCAGGGTGTTCAGGGGAGTAACGCCGATCTGGGAGACTACGACGGCGGTTCCAGAGATGCGGCGACGCCATGTGCCGTACCGTGTTTGCCACCATGCGGCCTCTCTCCTGGAGGAACTCACGAGGTGAGCGGGGAGGATTCCTAGACACCCGCCGGATGATGGTAGGTCGACCTTCGCGGTTCCGATAGAAGGGGTTGGAGAAGTAGGCGGCGGCCTTTTCACGCTCGTCGACGGAGCCGTCGGTGCTGAATTCCGAGGAGCTGCGACCTTTCCTCTCGCCGGCTTTTGCGGCTTCGGCTTGCTCTTCTGCTTCTGCTTCTTGGCGGAGCCGCTCAGAGACGCCCTCGTACCATTCCACCATGTGCGGATCGGGTTTCGAGGGGAAGCACTCCTTGGGCAGGATCTTTGGAAACGTACCTCCCGTGGAGGGGTCCATGATGTCGTATTCCCGAACGGCATACTGGAGGAAGGGTACGTGCTCCTCCGGCCCTAACAATAGCTGTATTGTCTGCCATGTTATCCAGCCCTTCGTCTTCAGTGCGGGTATGGAAGGCGGCGCATATCCGTCATCTGCAGATACAGGCTGTAGGGAATGGAGGCACCCGAGAGATTTGTAAATGAAGGCTATGGTAGCAGGAGACGTCTCGACGAAGAGGGCATCGTAGTCTCCGCCTACGGCACGGTAGAACCCGGCAAGCTGCGAAGGTGTAAGGTCTGGAGAGTCGGCCGGCTCGAAGTTTGTCCTCTGTGATCTAGTCAGACACATGCAAGCACGCATAGGTCACCGTGCTCTTACAATGAAGTAGGCTATCCCATGTAGCAGATTGTCGAGTTTGGCGGTACCACATTTATCGGTCTTGAAGAGATAACCCCAATGCTCCAATGCTTCCTTGTGCGCTGTTTCTGTCGGCTCTTCCATCCTGTCAGGTACACTCTATGTGATGCGCGATCCCGGCTGCTCGTGGTAAACCTGCGGTATGGACCGTTTCGAGCTGATGAGGGCTGCGAGAAGAGCGAGTCAGAGAAAATAGGTACGGTTTCAGAGACTGAGCTTCATTTTCATCTCAGCGTAATGATCTCAAGATAGGATATTCCGGTGAAGCCTGGGAGGCTTTGCTCAGCGAAGTCGGGCATCTCTATTGGTGTCATGGTGGGCTAGCACTACGAGGACAGGCACCTGTTCCTGTTTCTTGAGAGAGCACGCGCACGGACGTCATCAGCGAGCATCGCCCCGCCAAGCTTGCAATATCAAGGGCGGGCAGTGCTCCGTTAGTCAGTCGTGGACAGAGATCAAATGTAGACAAAAGAGTCGCTTGATGTAAGACTGTTGATAAACCATTTCCATTCATTACCTCGTTACTCGCCCATTTAGCTAGCTTTCTCGTTCCCGATGAGGACTTTATCATCCAGCGTAGGTGCCACCCCAAAATCAGTGGTTACTGTTACAGACAAGAAGCGACCAGCATAAGATGCAGTATCTTTACTTTTCGCACTCAAAACACCAGGCAACTAGTGCTCCAACAGCCTCAAGCTTCCCTGGACAACCACGTTCTCGAGGATGGAACCAGGAGGGATATCAATGGTGCTTCCTTCGGTGGCAACGATGATGACCGTGCCCTTGAGAGTGACACCTCTTCCTAGATTAACCGCGCCAGTGATGGTAAGATGGTCAAGTTCGACAATCTTGGGTATGCTGGGAATGCGGGCTTGGAAGCTGGACACCTTCTTGAAGTCGCTGCCGAGTTTGATCAGGGGAGCGGGGCCGAAGCGGTTGGGATCCATCAGCAGTTGGCCGTGCTTGAGGGTGTAAAGATCTGACTTGACGAGCATCAGGTCCGAGCAAGTCTTCACTGGCAAGAAGCGCCTGCGAGGAACGTTCACACCGTGAGCGTTGTTGAAGTGGCGGATGGCAGCACCGACGGCAGTCTCGAGCTGGATGATTGAAACATCCGACTCACCCTTCTTGTCGGCAGGGATGGACTTGCTGTTGGGAATGATTTCCATGGCAAGCTCATTGTTCTCGACCACCCTCTTGATAGCCTTGGCGTTCATCCAGATGTTGTTGGTGTTGAAGTACTTGAACTTCTTGATTGACTTGAACTCATTGACGTGCTCCTTGGGCACCTGAGCGATTTCGAGCAGACGCACGGAGCCCTCGTAGTCAATGATGGTACCACCCTTGACGTCTGCCTTGGTCTTGTCCGTAAGCTCCATGATGTACTCAGCCTTTGACTCGACCATGTGTTGAAGGATGCGGAGATCAACGACAGCACCGAGGTTGTCGGCGTTGCTCAAGAAGATGATCTCGATGCCCCTATCAATGAGCTTGTCCAGAGTGCCAGAGTTATAGAGCGACTCGAAAACGTCACCGTGACCGGGAGGGTACCAATCGGTTATTTGGGATTCGGAATGCTTGGGTACGGGAAGGAGTGAGTCCTTGTAGATACGGGGGTATTTGGACTGGTTGAAGGTCATGATGTCGATGTTGTGGCCCTCATACTTCTTGATGATGTTGGCGGTATCGGAGTCGGTGTTGAAGGAGTTCATGAGGACGAAGGGAACGTTGACGTCGTAGGTTCGGTTGAGATACTCGATCTGCCTGACTGAGAGATCGAGGAAGGACATGCCGTCTCTGACTTCAATGACAGACTTGGGACCCACGCAACCCATGGAAGTACCCAAACCACCGTTGAGCTTGAGGACGGCGAGTTTGCTAAGAAACTCGACAGCCTCCGAATTGGGGAGATCGCCATAGTCGACGACTTGCTCGGGCTTGGGAGGAGCAATGCGGGCCCACTCGATGGCGTTGCCCTTGGCCTTGTCATTGAGATATCGTCGGAAGAGGGCAAAGAAGTTGTCCATCTCAGTCTCGAACCTCTGATAGCTTGTTAGTGATGCTCTGTAGCCGCGCTCTTCGAAAATTGGCTCACCTGCTTCTCGTTGGCATCCTTGACGGTGTCTACGAGGTTGTTGAGGGCATTGCGCATCTGCGATGCTGCAACAGATGTCGATGTGCTCTCGAATGCCTGATCCATAAAGTCAGTGTATTCTTCGCTGTGAAGATCAAGCGAACGCAAAAGGGAAGTGGGCATTCTTGAGTTTTGAGCCGAATAGCATTGCGTGATGCTGCGGAGTCACGCGTGGCTATTGAGTTCAATGGGATTCTCGAAGAGCGCAAGCGCAATCGGAGATAACCTCAATCCCCAGGGAAGTGCCCCCACCAGCTTCCACAGCATGACGAGCTACTGAGAGTCTCTGGACGGAGGAAGCTCTGGTACCCGGAGTCATCGAGACCACCGTAGAGCACGCTCCAGACCATGCCTCGGCAGCATGTGGGAGGCAGCGTCGCTGGTAAGCATCCTGCAGCTCACTGCGGGCTCTTGCGGATGCGAAGATGGGGAGTTCAGGTTGAGAGAAAGTGTACTAACCACGTGCGACTGTGTCTTTCCATGATGTTTCCTGGGGAGACCATCCTCGGAGAGACCGCTGGATGTGTTGGCGCCCTGGCTGGGCTTCAAGTGTGAAGGGATCGCGGAACTGAGCTTGGAAGTCATGATGGCGGGGTGGTGGGGTATCTCAAATCGTCAATTGAATCTGTAGAGGCAGAAGGAGATGTTAGAGAAAAGGTTGAAGAGAGCAAACGAGGGAGGCAGGGCTCGTAGCTAGAAATATTCAACACAAAAGGAGGGGACAACAACAGTGACGAAAGGGCTCGCTCCGCTGCATGGAGAAGTGGGGGTGACTTGCCTGCCCTGGTAGACCGTTGTCGTTGCTCGTTGCCTCTCAGAGATGTCACGACTGGGTATCTCAACGCTGAAGGGATGGAAAAATTGAGGGACAAGGAGACCCAGAGACCTCGGGCTTTGAGCTATTTATGACTTCCTCAGTACCCCGTTCATGCCCATCGACAACACCCTCTTTAACCGTCAAGGGTCCTGGATCCCGATAAATTTCATAGCGCCAAGGACGTCCGTTGTTGGGAGCTTCTTCGGGCGTGGATCATTGGAGCTTGGACACTTAGCACGTTCAACGAATGGTAGCCCGTGGCGACAGCACTCGCTATCAGACTTCAAAGCAGGAATCAAGATTGAGGACTTAATGGCAGGGTCGCAACGGTTCCTTATCTGAGCTGCATAGTTATAGGATCAACGTCCGGCTCACTGTTGTCCCTGCAGCCACGAAAACGCGCAATAATTTTCAATTCCCCTCATGTTCCGCAATATATCTAGCAACCTGCTTTGAGAACTATTGAGAACCCGCGGTCTCCTCTGTACGGCCATCAGCCAGCCTCAGAACCGTGCAGGTGTCAAAGTTCTCGTGAATTCGTTGTCGTGATTGTGCTTTTTCTAGGTACAGCCGCTACCTGCACACATCCAAGAGATCGACAACGTCGCCGCTAACAAGCGGTGGCTGCCACAGCCATTTGGCGCACACCATCGGCCAAGTTATCGGAACCTCTTGCCCTTCAAATCCCGACTGCTGTGGCCACCCGTTCTGTGATCGGGAGTAAAGATCCCTCCTAAACAGACAGCTGGCGCTTCGAAACAGTACATCTGACGGTGATCGTATCAAAATAGCGGTTGTGCCCCGGAGCTGCGTCTGGAAGCGAGATGATACTGCAGCCCGCAGAAGGCTTGGCGGCGGAGCGGAGTGGGGAGTAACAACTTTCGCGATATGCCTTGTCGCATACCCCATACCCAGTCGCCGCCTTTAGGACATCGGTGCTCGTGTACAGCTCCTCCGGGTGAGTGAGTCTCCAACTTCGTAACTCTCCGCGCAGGACTGTGCCTGGACCGACATCCCACGGTGATGTACCAGTAACCTAGCTGTTCCAGCATCATGCCAGAACATTAGTTATCCGCAGAGTAGACAAGTTCAGCTCTTGACCAGCCCCGCCTGCTCCTGCCTTCTCCATTGACGGCTCAGGTCCTTCATGACTTCGACATAACCTAGACGTCGGCCCTTCATCAAGGATACCATATCTTGGAGCAGTCCATACCCAAGACTAACCACCAGGAACAGCTTAGCTGTCTTGACCGCAGTCGTAAGTGGGAAACGATCTGTCCATCATGTCAACAGCCATTCCACCTCCCATAGACGGCGTTCCACTTACTCCACAAGCTTACACCACCACTAACACCCAAGCCCGCAACTACCGTACTGCCAAAGTCCCCTCCGCCGCCCACAACATCCCCTATCCAGCCCCCTCCCTCAGCTCTTGTTCTCACTAATCCCCTGACCCTATCAACTGCTTCCTCCGCACCAACGAACAAGCCCGTAAACACACCCAACCTGACCCCCATCTTCCCCCCTTCTTTGATGCCCCCCAGCATGGCATGGTAGTTCTTGCTCTTGTGGTAGAGATACCAGCCGGTTTGGGAAGTAGGCAATCTATGTGCATTCTCAGCGCGGAAACGAAGGGCGGCGGTTTTGCTGCCGTGGGAAAGACCGAGGAAGACGCCCGTCAGCGTTGAGACAGTAAGGAAGAGTGTCAATCGTTTTGGGTAGGTCAGGGAGAGACGTTCTAGGGAGCGATCGGTTGGCTCGTACGGCAACGGCGTAGGCATTTGTGAAGACGCGGAAGTCCCGATGGTTGAGGGTGTTGTTGGTAACGGTGCGTTTGTTGTGCTTGCTGCTGCGGCCAGCGAAGGGGCAGCAGCACCTCCAGATTCGAATGCAGGTGCCATCGTTTGAGCAAAACGAGCTGGTGGAGGATTTAGATAGTTCTGATCTTCTCAATCTCAGTACTCTTGCAAAGCACTGTGACTATCTTCAATCGTTCCGCCCATTGAACAGCTTACAAAGTTTACATCTTCCACACTATCTTTCTTCACACGATACACCGAGCTTCATTATCGGTTGTTCTTCGGTCCAGATATGCAGAACGGAATCCTCAACGGTGATTCGCCGGACCGGGACAGCTCCCCCATGCCACCAGACCTCGCACCAGGGATCCACCATATAGACGAGCATACGGCTTTTGATTCCAGTAATGCTCCTTCAAATGTGACCAGCCCCTTGCTGAACGGCGTGAACGGACATAATCATGCACATGGATCAGGATTGAGTGCATCATTGTGGGCATCCCCAGCAGCAGCCACAACTAACGGATTTGCACATTACGCTGGTCCTTCTCCCAACTCATTTGCACCTGCAGAACCAGAGCCGGTAACTGAACTAGAAAGAGAACAGCTTGCACCACTTCGCCGTACAGCGGAAGAAGAACGGCTTCTAGCACGGCAACAAGTGTTCGCTTCAGTTGAGAGAGCGCGTCGGCATTGGCTTGGCGAAGACTCTAGCTCTGCATCTGATGCTCTCTACATTGGCGATCTAGCGCGTCGAAGAGCATCAGAAAACCAGCTCAACAGAGCGACTGCACTCCCTCTAGAAAACCGAAGAGCAACAATAGACGGGGTGATCGCTGTTAACGGAACGCATCACAGGCCAATACTAAATGGTACTACTGACCACGCCTCAAACAACAGCCACAACCCGTACTCGCCAAGCTTAGAGCCTACTCCAGGGCAGTATCCAGCACGAGACGACTCGGAAGAGTACTCCTCTGGCGGGTCCTCAATCTTAGATAGGCTTTCTCTCCTCAGAGCGCCGACGATACGGCCTCCGAACGTTCACTTGACTCATCTGCCAGGCAACCAGCAACAGCAAGACAATCTTCTGGGCAACTCATCTGGAGAAGAGCCCACAGCGCCTCCACCCTCCGGGCTATCATCTCGTTCATCTTCTGCGTCCGCTTTGGACTCGCGAACGCAAGGTGAACCCTCTGGGCTTCAGCAGAACGGGATACAACAAGCCAATTCTTCATCGTCTGAGGCATCAGCCAGCGACCCTGAGTTCGACAGACAAATAGAAGTATTGCGTGAAGTGCTGGCACAAGTACCACAGGAGTTTTGGCAGACTCAAGGTTCAAGTTCTCAACCCGAGTCTTCAACATCCGGAGCAGCATCAGGCACAAGGGAGCTTTTGACTGCTAATCTTGACGGCACCACGAGGGAATCTGATAGTCCAAGAACCACAGTATCAGACTACCTCGCTGAGGCATATCCGAACAGACTCGACAACGATAACAATACATCGCCAACCGACTCATACGGTTCCTCGGGCAGTTTCAGTCTGAGCCACATTTCCGCAGAGTTACGATCAGCTCCGATTGAGTCCCCCGCTGCTGCAGAAGAACCTCCTCATCTGGAACTGGGATCCCCATTGGTGCAACGTCATCAAGCCGGTGACGCAGGACCATCATCTACCGTGCAAGAGGCTCCAACCTCACCCGGCATTGGCCCGTCGACCCTCAGCCGCAAAGGGAAGGAGCCGGCTACAAGAAAAGACAGCACCAAAGAACCCGTATCACCCGGAAAGAGAGGGTCTCTCACGTTCGCCAGACTATAGGATAGAAAGGACAGTACTATGCCCGCCATGGCAGACCCACCTTCGGATATCACACCGAGCATGTGGACACTCCGATTCAGATACGGCAAGACCACTGTGTTCCTCTACGTCGACCAGCTGCAGGGCTTCCCAAACATACGGGCGGACCTCTTGCACTCACTCAATGAGACTTATCAAGATGGTACAGTGAACGGGGTCGAGATTCCCTCGTCAGCAGACGACATCATCCTCGGTGTACCCCTCGACCAGAAGGACCTTTCTCAAGGCTTCGTGCGGTTGGACGAGTCTGGTCCAGAAGTAGAGGAGGGCAACAAGAGGAAAGGAAAGGGCAAATCTGCTGCTGTGGTCGCTACCCCACTATCGGCCAAGCTCTTTGACGGGGCTCTGCTGGTGTTCAAGTTTAGACAACTCAGCGACGATGACGAGGATGAGGGACTGGGCCTGGAGGATATGAATTGGGACGTCGATATGCCTTCTTTGGAGGACGCTCCCGCAGCCGAGGAAGCTGGATCCAAGCTGCCGGTGAGGTAAACTGCATGATCCACCGAGGAACAACTATTGCATTGACTACTGGCGTTGAGCATATAAAAGGGGAATGGTTCCGGTAATGCATCACAGCCGTACGTCTTATGACAAATGAGGTGTTGCGGATGCATATTTTTCCATCAGTATAGAAATAGGCTGGAGGCCTTTCTTTTAGCATAGCCAGTAATGAGACCGATTAACATTTGTTTTCAGTTTGCATTGCCAGTTGCTATCGTAGTCGTGACTGTGGTGGTGCGGGTGGCTCCGTCGGAGCATCGGAGCCTTCTCCACCATCCGTCTTGGCATGTTTACCCAGCAACCGGCTTTGTTTGGCACTACCGGCCCTGCTCAATACCGAACCACCACAACGACATCACTGCTTCGGAAGCCATTGTTTGTTCTCAGGCACACATTCCTTTGCTTCTTCAACGCTCTTACACCTGATACCACGCCTGATAGATCGTCTACCAAAAGTTCATCACCATTGTCATCATAAGTCTGACAGGAACCACAACACCACAATGGCGGCCAACGACGGCGCCTCATCAATCTCCGTCACCGTCCGCGTGCGCCCCTTCACCATCCGCGAAGCCGCCCAGCTTGCGAAAACAGACGACAGCCCTCTCTTTCTCGGCGATGGCTCACTAGCCGGCGTCCCCACCCCCAAGCTCAACCAAAAGGGCATCCGCCCCGTCATCAAGGTCGTCGACGACAAATGCCTGTGAGCACTCCCAACCTTCCACTTCCCAATTCCTCCCTCCAAACCGCACTCGAGCTCAAGACTAACATGCATCTCCCAGCGTCTTCGACCCCCCCGAAGACAACCCCATCCAACGCTTCTCCAAATCTGTCATCCCCCAACAAGGCAAGCGCGTCAAAGACCAAACCTTCTGCTTCGACAAAGTCTTCGACGAAAACACCACCCAAGCCGACGTCTACGAAGCCACGACCAAGAACCTGCTCGACTCCGTGCTGGACGGGTACAACGCCACCGTCTTCGCATACGGCGCCACCGGATGCGGCAAGACGCACACGATCACGGGCACGGCGCAGCAGCCGGGGATCATCTTCTTGACGATGCAGGAGCTGTTTGAAAGGATTGGGGAGGTGCAGGGGGAGAAGGCGACGGATGTGTCGTTGAGCTACCTGGAGATTTACAACGAGACGATTCGGGATTTGTTGGTGCAGGGGGGCAGCAAGCAGGGGTTGATGTTGAGGGAGGATGCGAATCAGGCGGTTTCGGTGGCGGGGCTGTCGAGCCATCATCCGCAAAATGTGAGCGCGAAAGAGGTTCTTGAGGGTTGTGAGATGCTGACGATGGGCAGGTCCAGGAGGTTATGGATATGATCGTTCGGGGAAACGAGTACCGGACGATGTCTCCGACTGAGGCGAACGCAACATCCTCCCGCTCCCACGCGGTCCTCCAGATCAATGTCGCGACCAAAGATCGCAATGCGGATGTCAACGAACCCCACACAATGGCGACTCTCAGTATAATCGACTTGGCAGGCAGCGAGCGAGCAAGCGCGACTAAGAACCGCGGCGAACGCCTCATCGAAGGCGCAAACATCAACCGCTCCCTCTTGGCATTGGGAAGCTGCATTAACGCACTCTGCGATCCGCGAAAGAAGAACCACGTGCCGTACCGGAACTCGAAGCTCACCCGCCTTCTGAAATTTTCTCTCGGCGGAAACTGCAAGACGGTAATGATCGTGTGCGTCAGCCCATCAAGCGCGCACTACGACGAGACGCAGAATACCCTGAGATATGCAAACCGAGCGAAGAACATCCAGACGAAGGTTACCAGGAATGTGTACAACGTGAACCGCCATGTGAAGGACTTCCTCAAGAAGATCGATGAGCAGATGCAGATGATCAACGAGCTCAAACAAGCCCAGAAAGAGTATGAGAGCCAAGCGTTTGCCAAGTACAAAAAGCAGAGCGAGAAGAAAGAGGCAATCGCGAAAGAAGGAGTTGCAAGGTTACGCAGCGCCTATGAGCATTCGCAGGCGGAAAGGCACGAGAGGATCAGCAACATGAAGAAGCTGAGGCAGATTGAGCGCAGAATTAGCATGATCTCTTCTTGGATCGCCGCGTTTGATAATGTCTGCGAAGCGAGAGAAGAGGAAGAGCCGAACAAGAACCTGGTAGCAATGAGGAAGACTGCACAAGGCATTTTAGTGGAGTTGGAGTCTAGCAGGCACCACTATCGGCAAAAGGTTGCGAAGAACAACTGGGAGAGAGGGATTGAGACGGCGCTGCAGACCGGTCTGAGGCAGCTGAAGGACGTCGATGGTCAAGAGGAAGGAAGTGATGTCGCCAGTCTAACCAGGGAAGCAGAACTCTTAAAGTCGAATGCGGATCGGGAAGCGCACATCAGCGTGTTGGAGTACGAGAAGAGCGGTGATGCGGCACTCATCCAGATGCTGCTTCAAGCACACTTCGAGACGATTGCCATCATCAACACCATATTGCAGATGGAGGAGCAAGATGCTGTACAAGCTGCCAAGCAAGTGCTGGGCAAACTGATCAACTCCTGCACAGAGTCAACCTCACAGATCATCAAACCTGATGGCTTGCCCATCGTTGAGTCGTTTCCTCCCCTTAAGTCGGGAACACCCAAGCGGAAGAAGCCGGTCAGTGTTATGGGTCCTTCAGCGATAGTGAAGAGCCGCCCATCGTTGGCTGCCCCAGAGCACCTACTTAGTTCATCACCCGCTAAGGCATCTCCGAGGCGGAAGAAGATCGCAGCAATGCGCAAAGGCGTTTCAGTAACACCAAAGAAGTCACCCAAGAAGGCCCGCAAAGGCGGTGTCAGGTGGCGTGACGAAGCCGAAGACGGCACCCTGGTGGACGTTCAAAAGACTCCTCAGAAAATGTTCTCATCACCGCCGGAAGAGACGACAAATTCCTCCCTTGACCTGACCGCTCCCGTCCTGTCATCGGAAGCGCTCAACAACAATACTTTCGACTCCTCCCCCATTCTTCCTCCACCCGAGCCCTCAATGGACATCAAGCCTCGGTCCGCACGTTTCCAAACCGGCTTCCTCACGAAGAAGTCGGAAGGCTCCCCTCTCCCAGCGCCACCAACCACATCCATCCCCCTCTCCTCCTCAGACACCGAACACTCCCCCCTGCGAGAGATGGAAGCCAACAAAGCCCCCTTCCGCACCTCCCTCGCCCACGTCGACTACGCAGACATCACCCCTGCAGACAGCCAAACCTCCGGCTCCGACACCGACGACGCCGCCAGCAAACCCCGGCTCAACGACAGCGGCTTCGACAATGAAACCGCCAAGACGATCCGCTCGGCGCTGAAACGGTCGTCCTCGGGCCGTACCAGCACCGGTGGGAGCGCCGCCCGTGCTCATCGGAGGCGCTCACCCACCGCTGCGAGCGCGCTGGCGGGGAGTCCGCCGGGGGAGAACTCGCTCTTCACGGCTTCTCATGCCCGGCGCATGGGTGGTGGCGTAAGGGAAGAGGGGAGGATGAGCGTGTTGAGTCCGAGGGGGGCGCCGGTGGTGAAGAATGGGATGAGGAGGACTACGTTGACGACGTTTGGGGGGGAGGAGCACCACAGGAGGACTGGATCGGCGGGGGTGAGGTTGAGCGTGGCTGGGCCTGTCGGGGGCGGACGGGCTAGTGTTGTACCGGGGAAGAACGTGTGGAGGTGAGCGTGGTGATGTTGCTAATTGTCGCCGGTGTCTGTTTGGAGTTCTGTGATTACTGGGACCTGGCGTCCTTGAGGGTATCACGCTGCATGCGGCATGTGGTGGTTGGTGCTGGCGTTGAACATGGCATGTTCGAAAACTCCATTTGACCGACCGGGGCTTCCCTGTCCATGAAGTCTCTTCTTTTCATCCTTCAATAACGGCCGCTTCTTGGAACTTTCACTTCCACTGTCTTAGTAGTATTCTGGGAGGTTTCGGTCCTTGGGAGTTCCCTGCTCTTGCATTGTATAGATTATTGGAATGCATAATCTGTTCATATGACCCTCTTCCCCCACAATCTCGAGATTGTAGAAACTTCCGGTGCCTCAATTGCAGTCCTACCTCCCATATCCGACGATTTATAAAGCCCCCCGACGGACAGGTCGTTAATATAGCACCTGCAAGACCCAGGCACAAGATGCTGCATCTCTGACAGCAAAAGGCACTAGTTTACCAGTTTGTACCTTGTTGCCAAGCCCAACGGGCCCTTTGCCGAATGGAAAGCTATCAACAAGCTCCAGATCTTCGACAACTGCCGAGCATGACGTGCGTTTTGAGCGTTGGAACTCCATCGAATTGTTTTCTTCCGAAGCTACGAGATTCGGGATTGCCTTTTCATTAGGGTTCTCTGTGGGGACCGCGGCATGATGGGGAGATATATATTGTGGACGGTGTTGCCGCTGGATGGGATTCTTGCAACCCATACTGAGCTTTTCGATCACCGACTTATAGCGAACAATTGAATACATGTGAGTGTCCTGACAGTCAATTGTGCGTTTCTCGTGCAGATACATCAGTCCTGCACGGTCATTACCGCCACCAGTTCAACCAAACTCATTCTGACATATCAAGCAGCCTAGTCACACAACATACATAATGTCTCAAGGCAAAACCATGAAAGAAGCCATCGTCAACAAGGGCCCCAAGGTCGACATTGTCGACTCGCCCATCCCCACTCCCGGCGACGACCAAGTCCTCATCAAAGTCGTCGTCTCGGGCTCAAACCCCAAAGACTGGTTCGTCCATCCCCTCCCCTCCCCTCCCCTCCCCTCCCTCAACCCAAGCACCACTAACACCACCCCTCACAGGAAGATCCCCGAATTCATGAACCTAATCCAAAACTCCGGCGACGACATCGCCGGCATCGTCTCCGCCGTCGGCCCCAACGTCTACGAATTCAAACCCGGCGACCGCGTCGCCGCCTTCCACGAAATGCGCACCCCTCACGGCTCCTTCGCCGAGTACGCCATCGCCTGGGCCCACACGACCTTCCACATCCCCTCGTCGACCTCCTTCGAAGAGGGCGCCGCGATACCCTTGGCGGCGATGACGGCGGCGTGTGGGCTATACTACAAGTTGAAGCTTCCGACGCCGTTTGCGCCGCTGGGGGAGGGGGAGAAGACGCCGTTGGTGATCTATGGGGCGGCGAGCGCGGTGGGGAGTTATGCGTTGCAGCTTGCGAAGAGGAGTAATATTCACCCGTTGATTTGTGTGGCAGGGAGGGGGAAGGAGCATGTGGAGGGGATGTTGGAAAAGAGTAAGGGGGATGTGTATGTGGATTATCGGCAGGGGGATGAGGCGGTGGTGCAGGGGATTAGGGATGCGCTCAAGGGGGAGAAGTTGGAGTATGTGATGGATGCGGTTAGTGAGCATGGGAGCACGGAGAATGTGGCGAAGGTTATTGATCCGAAGACGGGGCATTATACGTGCGTGCTGTATAATGTGGATATGTCGAAGCTGCCGGATATTGCGAGCAAGACGGTGACGCTGGTTGGGGACGTGCATGGGCCGGAGAGTGGGAAGGACTTTGGTCACATGTTCTTCCGGTACTTTGCAAAGGGGTTGCATGACGGGTGGTTCAAGGCTCATCCTCAGGAGGTGGTTCCTGGCGGTCTTGGTGGTGTTGAGACAGGATTGAAGAACCTGAAGGAGGGCAAGGCGAGCGCGGTCAAGTACGTCTTCAGGATCGCGGACACGGAGGGTGTAAGCAAATCGTAGGGCGTGGTCGTGCCATCGCCTTTTGCTGTAGATACCTAGAGTAGAATACGAAGCATGCAAATAAGATTCATGATCCATTGGCCTCTAGAAATCTGTCCTCTGATCCGCGGCAAACACTTGTTTATACGCCCGTCTCTGACATTGAATCTCGCCCGAAGGTAGTCTCCGGCCTTATACGCCCTTCCAGTGTACCTTTCGTGATCACATCGTACCTTTTGTCATACTGCCAAACCCCAGACTATCGAAGCCAGTGACCAGCCCCGGAAGTGATAAGGGCCATTATCAAGCATTTGAGGCCTCCCGTTATACCTATTTGGGATGCTGGGCATGCAACTTATCTCATCGCTGGTCCACGCGGAGAGACGGTTTCGATCAGCATTCGGCTTAGCAGCCGGC
Organism: Floridaphiala radiotolerans; assembly: GCA_022813185.1. NCBI lineage: Eukaryota > Fungi > Ascomycota > Dothideomycetes > Floridaphiala > Floridaphiala radiotolerans. The sequence goes on along the minus strand of JAKLMZ010000019.1, from coordinate 129,472 downwards.
GCATCCAGATGGACCCCGCTTTCTCTTTTTACCCCTCCATCCGCATGACGTCGGTGAGGATGAAGGAGCTACCCCGCGGCCAAGGTTGTGGATAGCATTGGATATTGAACATTCAGAGCATGAGAGGCGAAGGCAGCAGAGCAACCGCTGCTACGCAATTTTCGGACAGTAATAAAAGACGTAGTGATATGACGGTCTTCTCTAAACTTGCGTGGATCCTGTGGAAGCAGGGCAATAGATGCTGCACAGTATCTCGATCCAGGGTAACGCTTACATTGGTAGCCCTTGGCGTGCCTGATACACGCCCAGATATTTGTCACTGCTACCGGCCATCGGCACATCAGGGTCCAGCGAGGTGAGAACTAATAGAGCTGACAGGTTAGTAAGGCGACCTTATGCACAAGCGTAACGTTGAAGTCGTAGGTCCTCGTGGGATGTTCGAAAGGTGATATACCAGCGGTCCCATTCCGGGAATATGGAAGGACTTGAAGGGAGCTGCGGACGGCCCCAAAAGCCCAGTATTTGGAAGCAATTGGCGCCATCCTTGTTATGGCTTGCTGAGACAGCTTCTCATTGGTGACGCCGTGTAGTTGCTTTGTATGCGTAGACGGATCAGCTCTACCTGAAGCTCGTCCAGACGGCCGATGACCCGTTGGACCTTCCGTCTGGAAGGAGTGCTGTCCGTTGTCTAAGGTAGTATAAGTACGGACGACTGAATGCTTCTTGATCTGCAAATAACTCCCTGTTCCACATTATTTCATCTCACTTCTCTTGTTTCAACTCTTTCATACCTTGATCAATTGCAGAACAAAAGACAACCCAAAGTAAACATGTCGACCTACAACGGAAAGTGCCACTGCGGTGCCATGGAATGGACCGTCAACCTCGAGAAAGACCAGCAAGCTCACGTTCTGTGGTAAGTCTGGCATACCACTACGCTCGAAACGTTCCTCGAACAGCATATGCCTTTCAACAGAACCTCCTTGCTAACGTCCTCCGGTCCAGCCACTGCAACACCTGCAAGATCCTCGCAGGCAGCGCATACAGCTTAAACATGATCGTCCCCAAATCCGCCGTCAACTTCACCAAAGGCCAAGAGCTCCTCCAAGTCTACACCTACGAAGGCGCATCTGGTTCGTCCTCCTCTCCAGCCGTCCCTAACACCCGTCCCATCGTTGCTAACCACCACATTAGGAAACCCAGTCCACTGCTACTACTGCGGTAACTGCACCGCTCACCCCTTCCACCACCAGACCGTCCGCGGACCGGAGACGTATGTCCTCCGCACTGCCCTGTTAGAGCAGGCGCGTGAGGAGTTTGTTCCGGCTGCTGAGGTGATGGGCAAGTTCCGCATGAAGTGGGTGCCGGAGGTTGCTCAGACTTTCGAGACTGGTCCTCCTGAGTAGATGTTACAGCCGGAAAATCGGTAGATGTGGGCAGCGTACAAACTGGGGACTTGCGTAGAGGCGGAGTTGAGGGTGTGGAGGTGCAATGGAGTGGGAATAACGATGCGGTTGGCTTATGATACCGAAAGTCTGCAATGACGAAATAAACTTTACAACTATGAAATCTGAATACCACCCAGCCCCAGAAAACCATTAGATTGTGGTTGACTTGTGTCTGTAATTGTGGTCTTCGAATATGTACTGACTGAAAACCCCCAAAACACATGATACAGGTGAGCAGCACAGTCACATCTCAGTATGAGGCATGCAAGTGGAATGAAGACCTTCTGCAAAATATGTTGTTGGCATCATAATGGCCATTTATACATAGAGCTTAATGGGTTGATGACATTTTCTCCACTAAATCAAACAACACCGGGTATCGACCTACTCCGACAACGGCGGCAGATCCTTCCTCAAAAAGTGCGCCTCACACTCATACCCGCTCGGATTCTTGTCCAAATACCTCTGGTGATACGCCTCCGCATCCCACCACTCGCCCGCCGGCTCAATCAGCGTCTCCACCCGCTTGTTCGGGAACCACTCCTTCTGCACCTTGGCCTTGATTGTCTCGGCGACCTGCTTCTGCTCGTCGTCGTGCGGGAAGATGGCGCTGCGGTACTGGGTGCCGCGGTCGTTGCCCTGGCGGTTCTTTTGCGTGGGGTCGTGCATGCGGAAGAAGAATTCGAGGAGTTGGCGGTAGGTGAGCTGTTGGGGGTCGTAGATTACTTGGAGGGCTTCGGCGTCTGCGGTAGAACGATTAGTCGTCGTTCGGTCACATATTGCTGTAAAAGAATACTCACGGTTTGTGTCGCCTCCGCAGACTTGTCTGTATGTGGGATTCGAAGTGCTGCCTCCGATGTAGCCAACCTTGGCGTCGTACAGACCTTTGCCCTTGAAGGCTTGTCGGTACATCTTCTCCACGCCCCAGAAGCAGCCTGCCGCGATGGTCGCCCTTGCAGCGCCCTCTGGGATGACTTGTGCGTTGCCTTGCGGTCCGAGGTGCATGGTGCTATTCGAGAAAGGCCTCATGAGCTTTCCTAGGAGTGAAGTCATGGTGAAGGCCAATGGGATTATGAGAAATGCGTAGAGGAACTGAATGTTGGTTGATAAATCTATGCGGTGAAAGCAGAGTGTCAAGTAGGTAGAATTTGTTGTAATTGAGAAATTATAGAAGCAATATATAGCTGTAAACGATCCATATTGACAATTCCTAAGATCTGTGGCGTTCGGCCTGTTTACGTGAGCAGCTCAGCTTCCAGATGGAACTCAAATCATGCACCGCCCTCGACGAAAGCTCGAGAATTCGGAGACGTCATGGATTCGAGCAGATACATGTGGCCTTAGATACGAGGCACGAGAACTGTGCGGCGTCACAATCGCCTGTCGACCTCATGTTCCCGCATCACGTCCGTCTGTAACACCACAAATTGTCACCAACCGTGGCTATGCGAATGTTATGGCTCGCTCTCCAAGCTTCTGCTGGCTGTAGTGGCTGTATAGTCCCATACTTTCCATGGCCAGTATTCAAGCCGGTAACGGGCAGCCGTTATGACGACTAAGTTTGCTCAAGGCTTCTCGAGGTATGGCAGACTGACAGTCTGACCCAATGTGTTACCGTGCACTCAAGCGTAGCATCATCAACCCTCTCTCTGTTTGCTTGTATCACCATTCATGAACTATCCCTGCAGGCGCGTGGCTATACCGCGTGTGCTTTCTCCGTCAAAGAACTGTTTGTGTGTTGGGCAATGCCTGCCTGTACTTTGGACAGCTACATCTCTACATCCCATAGATAACGGACTTTCAAGTCCATTTCCTCGCCTACATCCCACTAGTTTCCTCTTCAAGACGTCTATTCTACCTCCTTCCTTCTGTTTACTCTACCGTTCTATTTTCTTTGAACTCCCCTAGTTATTTATGGCGCCACTGAACGACACAGGACCTTTCTTTGATGATGAGTTCTCGAACAACCTTCATAGTGACTTAGCACCACTGCTCACACTCTTTGGTGAGCAAGTAACAAAGCAGTTCCTGAGCATGTCCCTTGGTTGGGCGGACAACTTGCTGATCAGCGTCGGACCACTCGGAATACTCACGGTTGTTGTCAGCGCTATCTGAGTCTCGGGATCCCGCCATCTGAAGAGTATCATTGGCCGTGCAAGGGAACATCTTGCTCTTGCTGAAGCCGAGCTGTTGACCTCGACTTCATCTGACGTATGCGAGTTATGGAACGGCCGCGAGATTGTGCGTGCCCTTGGCGCACCAGAAGCCAGAGAGTTTATCGTACTCAGAAACCATGAGGAAAAGGTGGTAGAGGTTCTGAACTTGAAGGAAGCGTTGGGAAAGTCGGTCATGCTACGCGCGGACGGGCAATAACTAGATCCTGAGGTCATCTCCGCAATCACTGAGCGGTCCCCGAATCTTGCTTTGAACGTGCAAGGGTCAATGGCATCGAGCTTAGAATCTTATGGATGGGCAATATTTGGTGCTTTGTTGCAAGTACTGTCCCTCTGCTTCGCCGCGTACTCTGCCTACATATGGTGCGTTTGGAAAAGCGGCATCGCCCCGTATGCTTATGCTTATCCTTGCTTTCCTATTGGTACTCTCGGTGTGACGTTTGGCATGATTACCCGCTCTTATATTATCGAAGACAGGACCATCGAGGAGACTTATGCTCCAACTCAAGGGGACCAGAAGGTCGTGGAAGTGTTGCGTCTGCAACGTAGTTGCAAAGCCAGCGAGCAAAACTTTGCCCCATATGCAATTTTCAATAAAGCTGGAGATCTAGATATAAGGACATCCAGATTGAACGAGAAGAGAAATGGGTCAGTCCAAGTACCTTCTTATCTTTCTCGATTCCTGATGTCACAAGCTTAAAGAGTTCAACAGCCTCATCATGATCGTGGCTACGGGCATCACGATAATCGGGTTTGTGTGTCAGTTCCTCGGCTTGACACTCTTGCACTGGTCAGCGACAGTGATTCAGCTCGCGGTTACACTCCTTATGACAAGAGTACGAGCGTGGGTACGTAGGGGTTTGGCAGCCAACTCAAGATTTCAGGTGCTTGAAGAGTTTGACGAGCTTGAATGGTTGACGTTTTACATTGCGAGGATCCATCAACAGCACCTCTTCGTACAACCGGACGCCTGTGCTAACGAGAAAGAGGAATGGCGCAACTGGGGTTTAGTTTGTGGCGGGTTTAGATCTGCAGGCGTACTCGCACCTGACCGACAGCTTGGTCTTCCTTGGGACACAGTTGCAACACCACCCCTCCTCGAGGGTCGAACGTTCCCGCCTACTGCTGTATGGCATGGGAGCCATATTACGGACCCTAGCGTGCGAACAAGGACTGATCTGGAAAGAGCCACGAGTGATGAACCTTGGCTCAATCCATCTATCATGCACACTCCTGTTTACATCTCAAGTGTAGCGCAGCACTTCGGCGGCATGATCGAGTTCACGATGAAGTACCTCACGACGTACACAGACGTGGTATGGAAGATGCGGCCAGCCCAGAGCTTTTCATGGCAGATGAATCTTCTTTGCGACTACCCGCCAACGTCGGCCAATCCCCGAAGTATCTTCCCATTACAGCTGGGAGTGCGGTACGAGAACGTTCAAAGCGATGTATCAATACACAATACAGTTCTTGAGAAATGGGTCATTGACCTCAAAGAGCTAACATACGTTCTACGCTTGTGGCAATGTTGCTTGAACCGTTTGGAAGCCCAGTATCCTGAAAACCAGAACCTCTGTCAAGATTTTGTCAGAAGGCCGTCCTCGAACAGAAAGTATTTTAGAACCGTGGGTTCACCAAAAGGAGCAAGAAGCATGGTCAATGCATATAGAGAGGAATTAGAGCAGTGGTTGGGCAAACCTGTAGTGGCTTGCCCAAGCCCTGATGGCTCCAATATATTCCGAGTCAATGAGGAGGAATACGTAGATAGGCTTGTACCATCGCCTGTCTTTGGCATGCCGTACTCATCTTTAGTATCGTAAGTCTTGAGAGTCTGACTGTTCCATGCTTTTCAGATCTGACTGCAATGTAGAAGGACTTGTGACGTGAAGATTTCGAGTGTATCAGGGACTCAAGCACACTGCGTTGACCACACGTCGTGCTCAGCACAAAGTGACCTTGCTGTTGTAACTCCCAACTCGTCACTTCTAAATCAGTGCGTTATGGAAATTTACACAAGCTTTCTGCTGGCAGTGTCAACTTGTATTAAGTGCATCAAGGGCAACCACAAGCTTCGGGACATATTGGATAAAACGCAACCTTCACCCAAAAAGCATGCCGTTGCCGACGCATGGACCAAACCGGTCGAATACTGTGGTAGACGGACTCATCAACGAGATCAACGAAAAGCATGGCCTATACAGGGAGAATGATACTCTGAAAGAGGCCATCATTCCAGCCTTCTTAGCTTTCAACCTCCTTAAGATGAAGAGACGTCACCTCCAACCATAGCTGAGCCACTACCTACGGCTGGGGTGGCCGTCTTCCAAACTGAAGCTCCAGCCCTTGACACCGGCAAGGTGCCAGAAACGATAGTAAGGCCTCAAGTGAACAGCAATCCATCGAGCTGAGAGAGTACAATGGATACATCTCCGGAGACGTGCGATTGTCAAACATAGAGCCTCCTTGAGTTTGCGAAGGCTTGACAGCGTAACAGACTTGCGGAGAACCGGTATCGTACGAATCGGACCGTACTCCGTAGTTACTGCTGATAGACACCAGTGACACTGAGTCCCTTGTGGAGGGCTGACTGAAAGTCGAGCTGCGAGTCTGTTCGCAGGCAGCCGAAGGAATGGATGCCGCTCCTGATGGATGTACAACATTAGTTCGCCGTTGTCACCCACCCTCCTTGTCACCGCATGTGAAGAGCATGCATCCACTGCATATCGTTACCAACACATGCACCTCGTTGCTTGATTTAAATTATCATTCAGGAACAGAAACACATTGACCTCATAAAAGAGGCTTAACATCCGTTTTATCCGGGTGTCTATCACGCATGTGCATGGTGGTGGCTGCAGCGAACAATATCGGATTGTTGGTGTGGTCGGATCAGGGCGCGGATGCGGTCCTGAACGGCGCATATGCAGATGCCTGGTCTTGGCACGTTCGACGGACCTTTCCAGATTGCTTTCCTGTTTTGGACGGTTGAGTTTGTTGGTGAGAACGCCTTGTGTAGATTGACGGATAAGCTACGGAGGGGTCTCCTGGCGACTGCGCTTCTTAGGAGGCGTTTTATATACTTCTTCTGCTCATTGCATGAAAGGTTGGCATGCTTGTTTGGCAGGAGGGGGGCGTGTTGTCCGCCTATGGGTTGCTGTTCCAATCTCTCTTCTAGCCCTTTTCTCTCTACTGGAGCTATTGGGGGTCTGCTTCAGCTGTTACTGGGCCTCTCGACACTCTTTGATCTCATTTCCACACTGTCTACATTTTCTATACACATCCGCAGAAGATGAGACTGCGGCCTCCAGAACGCCACGCGTAAACCAGAATACGCTGGTGAGAAGACATTGTCGGGCCTATCTGGCCAGAGCGAGGTCTTTCAAGAAGCCTGCTACTCCATCTATACCAATAAAAAGATAGGATCTGAGGTCTATCATCAACCCTATCTATATCTCCACAAATCTTCCCTTAACACCCCTCGTCCTATCAATAACATACGCGGACATGAACGGCCATCCGAAGATGAGCATGGCAGTAGGAATATACCTAGTAAACTGTCAGTCGACCGATCGGGGCACGGGTAATGGGGAGTGTGCTACTTACCAACTAGCTGTCCCCCGGAGTCTTCTTGCGTACTGCGACCATTGTACGGAGTGTGCTGCGAGAGTGTTTGGTCGTCTTGCGAAGGGGTGAGGCTCGACTAGGTAGGCGGAGGCTGATTGGAGGAAGCGGCGTGTTGCTGATGGCATTGTGATTGTGTGAGTTGTGTTCGGGGGTGAGGCTGGTTGAGAGATTCTGTTGGTGAGATTCAGATGGCTTTTGATTGATTGACTGCTAATGATGATGTTGCTGCTGATGCTGCTGCTGTGCTCTAGTCTACTGTTTACTTGAGGGTAGGACTGTCAAGGCACTCTTTGGTAAGGCTCAGATGGCTACTGTTCGACTGCGGTTACTGATGCTATTGCTGTGTGATGTGATGAACTTGTATCTTGCTGGACTCTGTGTACGCATGTTTCCGTACGGAAGAAAGAAACCATATATACTTATGAACTTCATGATGGCCGTCAGTCCGCAGCAACAATTGCAGAATACTCATCCGATGCTGGCTCAGCAATGTCATCTTACGCAGAGTAGCTCACGACAATCAGCTGTTTGCTCATAAGCACCGCGCAGCATGCCGACTCTGCACGAATGGTGTACAGAAAAGCTGATTAGAATGTAAAATTCGAAAGACACTGATTGGTAAATTCGGTCCATCTCGAACAATCAGGCATCTGTAGCTCTGCATTCTTTGGGAAGCGTGAGTGAGAAGAGTACGATCATGGCCTCATATTCGGGCGGGCCAGGGTCGGCAGGCCCCGACAAGTGGTCGACAAATTGGCCGGCCCGGAGAGCTGTTGGTCAGCCAGTGCTTACAGGGCATGATGCCTGCCTCGGACCGTTGGATTCCTGCACATTGTCCTCGCAGCAACAGAAAGGAGACCCTTCTGCTTCTTAATTCTGACAAGCACAGCCCTTTCGAGATTGACAACTCCAGATCCGCAGCTTAGCAAAAGACCGTTGCACATCAGGGTCTTGTGGTGGTGTGGGTGCGTTCGTTAAGATTATTCCGTCGCTATGGAAAGCTTTGCCCCAAGCCTTCCAGATATAGCCCAAATCTACACCAAACAATCGATATTGCTTTCCCTGTCAATAGAACGACTGGAAAAGTATAATTCAGGGGTTCAGCTCAGCAAGCATGCAAGCAAGACGTTGGCGAGGGCGACATCCTGGAGTCCTGGGACAGCTCGCTCCCCGCGAGCGAATTTTGCCTTTCGACTTAAGGGCTTCCCCTCGGATCTTGGGGTTGACTTTTGGTGACGACTCAGTTGGAGAGTCGCGTCGGTGAGGGCTAACTTAGGAGACGGCTGCCCCTAGGTCGGGACGCCGGAGGCGGGCGAGCCTCTCCTCGGTTTCGGCGAGAGTTTCCCCAGGAGCAGCGTCGTCGTAGGCCCAAACATACGAAGTCACAGCAAACAGCGTGAAGGTGAGCAAGTTCAGTTACACGAAGGCTTCAGAAGCGTCGATGCGAATTACCACGTGGGAGAGGTGATCAGCAGGAACGAGTCACAGCACGGATCGCGAACACATGGGCAACGCAAGACACTCCAGGATCATGGAACAATTCCGCAAAAAGGTTTTGCGCACAAGGGAGTCGCTGATCGCTGTTCTTGAGCTTCGAGACGCGCGGGATGAGGCTACGCAGAGGTGCTCACACAGCTCGAGCCTCGATAAAGGCTGTCGATTGCACGGTTCTAATTGTATCTTCAGGGGTGAAGCTCGGTTACAGTTGAGCAGGTTTGACCGCGGCCAGATTCTTCATAGCAGCTCTCTTAACCTCCAGGTTCCTCAGTCGACAAAGGTCCCTAAGGAAGCGAGCAATGTCGCGCGTCCAGCGAGCGATTGTCGAGGCCCGACGTTCCTGATCTACAGACTATGCTTATTGGAACCTCATCCTCTCAACAAAACCTCAGGCCGACACAGCGAGCAAATCCCCACAACGTGCATATCGGATGTGTTTCAGGGGATCATAAATGGACTTCTCATGAGTCGTAATTCAAAGGCATTCTCGTTGCAGACTTCCTGGGTCCAACATAGCCCACGTGCTAGCACGACATCTGTACGGGATCCGGATCAGAGCTCTTCAATTTTCCAGTGTCAATGCTGAAGGCGTTCTACTTTGGCCCTAAACCTGCTATTGATGAGATAACACTGTGCGCTTGGGTATCTGAACGCAGATAGCAGCTTCTCAACGGCTTCTCGGCCCCTTCGAGCAGGCACGAGCGTATAGTCCCTGGTTTTAAGGCCACCACGACATCCAAAGTTGAGCGCCAGACGAGATTTCAGTAATAACTAGAACTGTGAGTTGCAGGAGACCAACATCGCGGATGCGGAACTGGAACCAACGTTTGGGGTGCTTTAGGGTGTGAAAGTGTGAAAAGGGACGCTCGTGTTGCAGGAATGATGAGACTGCTACGAAAATCTGGTCCTAACAACCGAGTAGCAAAAGCAAGTCTCACAGAAGCATTGCGCGTTCACATGCAAGAACTCTTGGGATTTGCTTTTTGCTACTCGTGCACTATCTTGGTTTCGGAAGAGAGCAGATCACCGCGTGCTTCGATTTCCAGGCTCTCGGTGCAGAAGTCCGTCCATCGTGTGCTCTTGCTTGCTCTTGCTTGCTTTGTTCGACTGTTGTTCGCTTCCGCACCCCAGAACGATCTTAGAGTCTGTGTGGGCCTCTCCCCAGCTTTCTGGGGGAGTTGGAGTAGAAGATCGACGAACAGTCTGGAGACCCTGGAGACTTTTCTGAGCACGAGCGGAGAGGAGGAGAGCTAGCAAAACTCTGACGGCTACCTACAGCATCGCGCACTGACTTGACCAGCCATAGCACAAACTCTGTTCAGCTGCCTCTGACATTTGTTGACACTCTCCGAGGACCAAGAATCAATTGCTCTTGGTTGCCCTATTTTTGTTGCCCAACAGTCTAACATACGAAAACGGGGATCGTCGTGCCTGCTCAGGCTCTCGTTTCCAACGTCTCCCCTATCGGAACCAGGATCATTGCAAAATCTTCCCTGCCGTTACAGGCTCGGCGTTCATATAATCCCTTATCCTCGGAAACGAGCCATGCCCGTCTATGCAGGTACAGCAGCCGTGCGCTTCCATTCCTTCGCGACAGAGGTGTCGACGTCGCATGCGGCACAAGTTGCTAAGCTTCTCACTCTTGTGAAACGGTCGGATATGGCTTGGTCTGCTAGGCGTGACGGGCAAGTCCACATGCCTAAGCGAGCGGTTGAGCTTCAGAGAAAAGGGATGATCGTGAGCTGGCCGCCCGCGGATGAAGGACGTGATGCTGGACCTTCATGCAAGCCATCGGGGAGAGGCTGTGTTGAGTGGTTGGCTAAAGACGACGATTTCCATCTAAGAGCGCCCCAGAATTGCTAGCACCAGCACCGCACTCTATGCGGCACCCCTTCCCCGCAATTTGCGAGCTCTCTATCGAATGATCTCGAGGGGCAGACAACCTTAATGACGATGTTAAGGGGCTTTTCGGGCTTATGCCAAGATCACGAAAGGTTCTCTCCGGATTGTTGGCCCTGACTAGCCTCCACAACCCTTTGACAGCCGATTCAGCACCTAGCGCGCTCTGGAGCACCTTCGAACGATTTCCGAGCCAGTGGGAAATCTGTCAGAGGTAGCCCTTACGTTTAGTGCCTCTTCCGCAGAGAGCACTATCGTGGAAGGCGCCCTCCGGCCAATCGTGTCACCCTTGACGACTCAATTCTGTCCATTCTCGTCCACGATGTCTCACTCGGCTTGACCTGATCTGATCTTAGAGCAGTTCGTCTTCACAGGGCACTCCTTGGATCAGACGCTGGTCAAACGCTTACGCGACTCTGCTGGTTTGCTTGACTGCAGTCTGGCCTCGGTTGCGAATCGCTATCGCCCGCGGTAGGAGAACCAAGGGGGCCAGAGGTGAGGTCGGATAGGAAGGCAACATGCCAAGTCCTGCCGTCTGCTGCCACCAAGTCGCCGGTCGAGCGTCCCAGACTCAAAACATTCTTGAACCCTTGGGGAAGGTACCTCTTTTGACGTAGCGTTTTGCCTGAATTACTCGTGGCTGGCAGCCACAGTCGACTTGCGCTCGAAGAGGAAAACTCACGGGTTCCCAACCTGCAGACGGTGCTTCGTGCATGCTGTCATGTACCTACAATGCCTATCTTTTCAGATTAATTCATTTATTGATCCATGACCCTCCTTGGTCGTCGTTCGCGAAGTCTTTTGTGCCAGGGTTATCCATTTTTCGTACATATCCCTCGATACCTCGACCATATCGAAGACGTTGTCGATCGTTCTTTTTTCACATTCGTATTCCTCTAATCGCTGAACATTCCGTCTGGGCGAATCCGTGGCTTTCAGGCTTACACACTTGCCAATATGGGGAACTCGAGGGGGGCCACAACCGCCGCCGTATCCATCGCTTTCGTCGTTCTTTCGTCCCTCACAGTTGCTATCCGACTCATCACAAGAATATCAATCCTACGACATGCAGGTACGGGCTTCTGAAGGGATTACATTCAAGTTGAAGTCTAATTGGCGGCATAGGGCCCGAGGATTGGTCGATTCTACTTGCAGCGGTAAGTTGCTTATATGTCAACTTGAGATCATCAGACTAATGGTACATGCAGGTCTCATCTGTCCTCTTGACGGTCTTCACAGTCCAAGAAGTCCAGTATGGCATGGGTAGAAAGGTGAGAACAAGACAATAGGCAGCATTGTGTCGGTCATGTCACTAACAGAATATAGTTCGCAGAGCTGGAGCCTGAGGAGAGAACAAACTTCTTCCAAGCATTCTGGACCAGCATTCTACTCTACAACTTTGTCCTTCTCTTCACCAAATCCTCGATCATCCTGCAGTATGTTCGGATCTTCCCGAGCAAGAAGATGCGCACCATCTGCTGGGTCATGTTCGGCGTCGTCGTTGTCTACAGCGCGTGGACCATCATGAGCGCCATCTTCACCTGCTACCCGATTGCAAACTTCTGGGATCCGGTCAACCACCCCGGTAGCTGCATCAACAAGTTCGCCATGTGGTTCGCCAACGCCGGCATCAACATCGCCACGGACATTGCTATCATCGCCCTCCCCATGCCCGCCCTGAAGAGCTTGAACCTCCCCAAGAGGCAGAAGATTGCCGTCATGGGCATCTTCGGTCTCGGTGCCTTGTAAGTCCCGCTATTCACCACTCCCTTAGACACAACCGCTAACCGCCCCACCTCAGCGTCTGCGTTGTCTCCATCCTCCGCCTTCCCTTCCTCTACCAAGGCGCCCGCAGCACAGACATCACCCACGACAACCCCGGCCCCGCCATGTGGTCCTGCATCGAAGTCAACGTCGGCATCATCTGCGCCTCCCTACCCGCCTTCCGCGCCTGCATCTCCCGCATCTTCCCCTCCTTCTTCAGCACAAACCACGAAACCTCCGTCAACAACCGCTACGGCTCCGGTCCCATGTCCGGCTCCCGCCGTCTCCCCGGTTCCACCGTCGGCAAGGGCGATCTGGATTACAACATGCGCAGCTTTGGGAACAGGAGCGAGATGGATAGCAAGATTCGGCCGGGGCCCAAGGCGAATATCCATGGGTCGGCGGTTGCGGGGAGCTTCTCGAGCGATGAGGAGAATAAGATTGGCCTTGGCGGACACAGGGATGAGGATGATAAGGCGATCAAGGTGGTTACTGTGGTGAGCCAGGCTGTAGAGAGGAGGGATGGGGACGCGAGGAGCGAGACAGGCTCGGAGAACGAGCTTGTTACAGGTACGCATGGCCGTTGGCGCAAATAAGCCGTTTTTCTTGTACTTGTTGGGACAGTGGTGTTAAGACCAGGTTCAGGTCAATCGTATCATCATCACATCAAGCAAGCGCGCGAGATCCCTCAGCACCAGAGATGGCAATAGCCAGGGCTCGCTTTGGAGAGTGGTAATGGGCAAAGGGGTTTACGGAGGGCGGAGTTTGGAGCAGTTAGTTCATCACCGGGCCAGATATCCACAACTGAATGAAGGGTGGGAGGGAACTGTACTCATAGTTTGGGCTTTGCTACGATCAAATGTCATGTTTTCTTTGGCTGTTTACTCAATTCTTGATGTTAGTTTCACATTCTCAATTTCTTGCAGTACTCGATGCGGCTCGATATCCCCATGGGCGCTTTGTTTGCGATGTTGATGTCGTGCAGCAGAGCGCAAAAGCAACTGTACTTTTTTTTTTGGTTTTTTTCTGTCTTTCATTGCTTTTCTGTTCATGATCGCCGTTGCAGAATGGTCATAGCAGCGAGCGCCAGCAGGACGGCGTTGCGCGCGGCCATTGCGACGAGGTCTAAACCTCAGGTTGTAAAGAAACAAGATAGAGAGATAGATAGACACTATACCGTAGGGCAGAGCAGACGAAGTCAGAGAATGATATCAACTATCCCCTTCCCACATCTGCCCTTACCATACCATCCCATCCCAAAACCATGCCAGTGACATGCGCTGCACCTTGACACCATGTCCCCAAAAATCCGGTAACTTCCAAAGTCAAGACCTCAAGCGAGAAGGATTCGCATCCGCACATCGCATGAATATCTCCGAAACTCAAAAACAAAAGCGACGTCACGACATCATCCTGGGAGTAGTGTCTCGGCAGTTCGCGACTGCCCCATTGCTTGTCGACTGTGCCTCTTAACTGCATGGGCCTGGCTTGAATATGCCGATCTTTTGGGGGACAAGAGATTCGCGAGAAACGCTTGGGATCGCACGGCGAGAAGCGAGATCGTCAATCATCACAGCATCGCAGGCTGACATTGGAAGAAGGAAAATATAAGAGCTATAAGTCTGTAGGAGATCTTCCGATAGAGTAGATATTGGTAACACTACCACAGTAGTAAGTTTGTGGCACACGAGAAGGAGCCATTTCCTCCAGGAGATCGGGTAACAACAGCACAGCTTCCGTTCCGGCTGCTGCTCGGAAACCGTAACGCCTACCTGCATTCTTGACGGCTTGCTGCATTGTATGCTCCCGTATCGTAGACAGAAATAGACGAGTATTCTCGTTAGTTGCAATACCGCTGGAATAGCAGACTGTGCACATAATATAAGTACCGCTCACGCTCAAGTATTGATCGCCCACAAGCACGTTTGCGAGCATCAGAACAACGAGAATAAGATCGAGATGCAAGTAGAGGTTCAGAATAACTTCCATTTTCGAGAATTATCAGGCTGCTATGCATAGTTCGATAATATGTGCACAAAGTCATCTCATCGTAAACCATTCCCGTCACGATAACCGCTCCTCCGAACTACCTTCCGATCCGTATCACACCGCTGGCCACCAGCTTCTGGATCTTGCCTCTAATGTGCGGGTTCTTCATGTGCTCCTGCAGAGCCGCCGGGTCGCCCTTGGCTTGTTGCAGGATGGATTGCATGACTGGGTCTTGGAGGATGCCCATGATCTGTGATGGTGGTTAGATGATGCGCAAAGGTAAGTGAGAGGTGGGTGGCTTACATCAGGGTCCCGTTGGATTCTTGCCATAGTCTCCTCCTCCGTCTCTCCTTCTCTTGCGGAGTATTGCGCCTCCAGTGCCTTCTGCTGTTGTTGCTCAATCTCTCTGTGGTTGGCGCCAGTAGTGTCATGTGCAAGCGCCTCGTCGCATACATCGAGACATTTATTGTACTCCCTCATGGCGAACAGAGCCTGCGCTTTCCGGAGGTAAGCCCGGATGAAGTTGGGATCCTTCTTGATCGCTTCGTCGCAGTCTTGCACCGCGCTGGGGAAGGTGAGTAGCTTGATGAAGCAGGCGGCACGGTTGGAGTACCCTCTTGGGTCTTCTGGAGCGCGCTTGATCATCTCGCTGTAAGCCTCCACCGCACCGGGCCAGTCTGCCTCCTTGAACTTCTGGTTACCGAGTTCACGGGCCTTCTCGGCTTCCTCGGGGTTAATGTAGGACTCCTTTTCAATCCTGATCTTGTTCTTCTCTGCTGCGCGGAGCTTGGTGAGGATCTCGGGCGTCCGGTGCTCGGTGAGTGACCGTTGGTAGTACTCAATGGCGTTGGCAAGATCACCTTGCTTCTCGTAGGCAGAACCAATGCGGCCGTATGCCTTGGCAACGAGCTTGAAGTCCGCAAAGACCTCCCTGCCGTACTCGACAGCTTGTTTGCATGCCTCGATACATCCGTCATAGTCGCCCTTCTCGAACTTGGCCGCGCCAAGATTGGTGAGGTAGGTAATGTCCTTGTGCAGCTCCCAGGCCTTCTGATAGTGCTCAATAGCTTCGTCGAACTTGCGCTTCTTGTAGTTCTCCGTACCCAGCTTCTTCTCTTGCTCAGCCTTTTCCTTCGCTTCCTTCTGAGCAATGGCCTCCTCGTCCTCCGGCTCCGGCTCCGGCTCCGGCTCAGGTTCTGGCGCCTTCTTCGCTTCTGGCTTTGTGGACGACGGTCTAGCATCCGGCATAGGGACATCCTCTTCGGCTTCCCTCGGGTTGGCATGCACCTGCTCCGAGCCCTCTGGAGGTTGACCAAATTGCATATCAATACCCAACAGCACGCTCATAACCTGAAGCATTCGCGGATCCTGCATCATCATGCCAACATCGTTCGGATTCTGCTTCAGCCTTTGTAGCTTGCCCATGAACTCCGCATCTCCCAGCAACGAGGCCGTCTTGGGGTTATTTGCCAGCTTCTGAAACAACTGGGGGTCGTTGAACATGCTTCCCAGGCCACCCGAAGGGTCTCCGGATACTCCATCTGCTCTTGCTTCCGCATCTATTGCTCGCTTGACGGACTCGAGGCCGGACTTTGCTTGGGCGTTTGCGGGGTCGAGTTTGAGGGCTTCTTCGTAGGCGTCAAGCGCACCGACTGTGCACATTGTCAGACAATGTCTTTGGTGTACTGTGTGGTTCAAAGACTCAGGCAGAGCATACTTAGATCCCCTGTTCCATGCAATGCAGCTCCCTTCCTTCCCCAGCCCTTCGCCCAGTCAGGCTTGATCTCTGTGACCTTGTTGGCATCCTCCAAAGCCTTGTCGAACTGTCTTAGGGATGCATAGGCACCGGATCGATTCGAGTAGAGGACGTGGTTTGTAGGATCAGCTTCGATGGCTTCTCCGAACTTCGCGCTGCGCTAGCAGTCAGTATACTCGAATGTCCAAAGTGAAACCGGGTGTCTTACGCTGCTTCCTCAAACTTCTTCTCCGCGAAGAGCTTGTTTCCTTCCGCTTTGAGAGCGTCAGCCATATTGGAGTAGCTTAGGTTAAGAAGGTACAGTTGATCGGCAGTATTAGATGTGAGAATGTGTGGTGAATAGTAGATGTAAACAGTACTCGGATCCGTGAAATTCTAGAGACTGAACCAATAGCTAATAAATATCAGCTTTTGGAGCTCTGCGGGACGCGGCTGCAAGTTCTAGAAAGCTCTGTGAGAGCTGGCGGAGAGCTGCAGGGTCCTTCCGCTATTCCGCTGCCTAGTCGTATTCCGCTCCGCTCAGAGTAGCAAGTTCAGATGATGCTGCAACGACAGGCACGTTTTACTGAGTTTCTCAAGTAGTGAGCGAGTTAGATAGGCATTTCAAGGTTAACATATGACCGTAATCTCCCTAACCTATCAACTGCTGCCTGGTATCACTTCTGCCCTCAGAATTGTCTTTCCTTTTGAAGCTAAGTAATCGTTCAACTGAAGAAGAATATTCTGCGATCGATTCTGCATAGAACATCGACACTCCAGAGTGTAGAGTCGAAACAAAATTGAGTTTCATCTAAGATCTTTACATAGCGCTTGATTTGGAGATCAAGATCCCCTGGTTGGACTAGTCAGATCCGTGACTGTATGTCGAAGGCTGAAAGAGCAATTCCATTCAGAGAACTGAGACCTTTTGCTGATTCGACGCGATTCTTTCAAACGGCGTACTCTTGGAAGTAGATAGTTACTAGCATTGATTTCCATCAGCTACTCCTCAAACACAGAGGCCCTTTATCGAACTCCCTCTCAATGTTGCACATCACCCGTGACGCTCTCCGCTCTCAACCACTGTCAGGACTCATCGTACGTATGAGGGTTTTCTACGCCAAAATCTGTGTCAACGCCAGAACGCCACAGACCTCTGCCGATGCCGCAAGGTCCATTTACAGCATATCAGCGGCTCTTTGGGCTCACGTCTCATCTTGGTCTATGGCCGCTTCGAGATGTACCAACAACCAAGATCAAAAGTTTCAACTGTGGCAAACATACAGACTACCAGGACTATTGGCAAAGATAAGAGAAGGTGATGTGCTCCCTGAATACTTGAGAACTAAGACCAGCGATATAAAGAAAATGCTGGGCCAATTTCTTTGGGGCTCGCCCAAATTCCGCATGGTTGCGAAGGAGTTGCATCGCCTGTTGTTCACTAAGCATGGTCAGTAGTCGGTCTAGCATGCAGATCGTATTTGAGGGCTAGGACGCTGCTGCGTAAGGAGATACTCCAAGGCGTGCTCTACACTTGGCGGGTGACCCTCAAAGTACTGGAGATACCGTGCAGATAGAGCATTAAGTGGCATGCAGGATCTCGACGAGTTCGTTCTCTCTTGACTGTAGTATATCCTTAAAGGCAAGAGGCCATTGTGCAACAACACAAATCACGTCTCGAGTCAGGACTAGATCACTGGGACCACAACCAGCGGTTGAGGAAACAAGTCTATATTTGTCTCTGATTGATCGTCTGAGCCTCCCATCCGAGGCTCTACAGGTACATCAAGGCCCTCTGTGCACGGGGCAATCGCTAAATATGCTTTGATAATTATACTACAAAAGTGTTCTTGCTCCATCTCCACCTCTCCTCCTCTACTCCTCCACCCCCCAACCTATCTAACCTCCCTCAAGGAGCAGGAGCGTGACCATTCTGCTGCACCCCCGCAGCACCAGCACCCTCCGCAAGGCCTCCCTCCGCGGCAGCAGCGACGCCGCCAGCAGAGGGGCCACCTCCCTCACCAATCTCACCACCACCAACACCCGCCGCATCCCTCCTCGCGGCCTCCCGAGCGAGCCTCAGCTTCCGCTCCGCCCACCACAGCGTCATGCTGTGGCTCCTCTTCTCGCTCTTGACGCCCGTCTTCCTGCTCTTCTTGACGCCACCTTCCGCCCTGTTGGCAGCACCCCCAGCCGCCGGACCACCGCCACCGACCTTCGGAGTGCCTTGTCTCCTTTGGCGCCGGTCGGTGGGGTTGTTCAGCGTGTTGACGTGGTAGTTGGTCTGCGGGGTCTGGGGCTCGAGGAAGGTGGTGCGTCCGACGGAGAAGGTGCTTTGCATGGCTTGCATGCCGCCGGACGGAGGAGCAGGAGGAGGAGCGGGAGCGAGAGTTGGTGGGATGCGGGTGAGGGGCGCTGATGGTATGCGCGGGATGGCGACGGGTGGAAGCATACCTGGCATCGGGCCTGGGATCGTGCCCGGAGTTGGAGCGCCAGTGTAGGGAGGATAGCCCATTTGCGAGTGGACCAGGTAGCTGTTTGCGTAGCCGGGTGGTGGTGGTGGGCCAGGCGTCGCCGTTACGGCAGGCATGCCCATCGGATATTGTGATGGAGCAGCCATAACGGGAGCCATTTGGATCGGCATAGGCGTCGGAGCGGTGAAAGGTGGTGGTATTCCGTAAGGTGATTGTGGAGGGGCGGTGAGCGGGATTGGTGCATGATATGTAGCGGCAACAGGCGGGGGGAGTTGCGCAGGAGGAGCGGGGGGAGCGGGAGGAGGGGACGGAGGGGCAGAGGCCGCCTGCAATACTTCCTCGTTACCAGTAGTGGTCGGTGGAAGATTTGCGGCAGCAGCAGCTGCGAGTCCGTTCTTGCTCCAGGGTCGAGGACCTTTCTTGATTCCTGCATCGCTTCGCTTGGCGAGGTTCTTGCTGCCCGGCGGACGGCCGCGGCGTCTGCCCTGGAGCTGAGGTTCGTCGTCGTTGGACATGTCTTCCATCTCCTGATCTTCCGCCTCTGTAGCTTGAGCGCTCTGGGTGCCGATACTCTCCGCTCTGAGATCTCGGATCCTGGCGTTCAGGTATTGTGAGCCTCCATCGGCGGTGAGGGTGTTCGCGGCCCGTCCACGCTTCTTAGCGGGAGCGCCAGCGTCATCTTCGTCGGGAGTCTCGGATACGAAACCGCGCTTGCGAGGGTTGGTGGCCAGATATGGAGTGGCTGTGCCAGTGCCAGCAGTATCAGTAAACTTGGCCGTTTGTCGTCGTGTACGTCGTCGTCCTCCGTCTGCACCGGCGTCATCTTCACTGACGCCAAGGTCGGCAACGTGGTTGCTTCTTCGCTGTCTTAACTCTCTTCCGCCGGTGGATGTAGTCGTTCGCTGTGCGAAAGGGTTTTGGATGTAGCGCTTGGGATCGTACGTGTAGCCATAAAGATCCGCTTCTTTCTGGTCCTCGTACAGGAGAGGATCTATGGGGTCACGGCCACCGGTTGCTGGTTTCTTTGGGGGGTTCTGAAGACGAGCGTACTTCCTGTCCAATGCGAGGTATTCGTTCTGCCAGCTGACGAGTGCGATTTGAGCGTTCTGAGCCAAGTCATAGAGAACCTCAGTGGAACGTTGAGACGGTGGTAACTTAGTGAGGCCTTTGAGAAAAGCTTGGACGTCCGTCATGGGCTTGTACTCATTCCTGAGTATTTGATCTGCAGCATCGAGTTCAGCTTCTGGGTCAGGTGTACTCCATCTTGTTCGATACGCTGGTGGAAACTCGGAGTCCGAAAGCTCTTCGTCGTCGAGAACAGCGGGAGTGGACGCGGTGTTGGTAGTTGAGTTGCTGTTGATCACTGCTTGCGGCGTTGGAGCTTTGAGATTGGGAGGGTTCAGTTGTTCTGCTGTTGACTCGACATGAGACGGCGCTTCACTCTCACTGCCGGTACAGAAATCATCGTCTGATGGCCACAGCAATACCTCACTAGGCTCCTTCTCCTGTTCGTGTTCTGGTGCATTGTTGAGCTCGTTGTGTTGGGCGTGGGCGATTGGCTCCTTGGATATAGGTCTTGATAAAGCATTGTCTTCGACTTCGGTAAGAGGTGAGGAAGGAGCGGATACTCCCGTTCGAGGCTGGTCGATGGCACGGTCCGGCTCTTCCACTGGCTCGTTATGACCGTTGACGACATGGTGATGCGAAGTATGTCCATTTACTGGCAGAGTTCGATCAAAGATGCTCTTGCGTTTGGCTTCGTTGGAATCTGAAGATTCTGTTTTGGTGATGGTGGGAACCGGCGCCAAGTCAGGAGCCGGGAGATTAGCGTCATCCCGAAAGCGGGTGTTGTTGGATCTGCCACGACGACCAGTGACCTTGGACTTCTCGGCTGCCTTGGGCTTGAGCGATTTGAGAAATGCAGGTTTGAGATTTGTGGCCTTGACAATTAATGAGTTGGAAGAGATGCGTTCCCAAACCAGCCTTGCACGTTGGCTCCTAGATGGGTATCGACCATTTTCCGCGCTACCGCTCTGTGGCGCCGTCAGGTTGGACTGAGATCTCGTGATTTTTCGGGGAACACTCTGCTCTTGAGAGGACGAAGAGGTCTGAGAAGATGATTTGGGAGCAATTGCGACCGTTGCAAGTGAAGTCTTGGTCTCGGTGGATGCAGGATCATCCTTAGTTCTTTGCGCTCGGGTCCGCATCGTGGAGCCTGCGACCAGCCGGTCAGGGATGGTGATGATGTGTTCGAACTTGAAAATGAGAGATCTGCTGGAGATGTGTGCTGATAGTCTGACTGATAGAAAGGAAGTAACGGAAAGCAATTATGCAGTCGTGAAAGAGTAGACAGTGGACGTGAGTTGGCAATGCTACTGCGACGTGGTTGTCTCCTCGAGTACAAAAGCAGAGCTTTCAGGTGATGAATAGACAGCGTCAACAAGTGGAAATGTGATCAATCAAGTCCAGTCATCTATTCAAAAAGCCGGAAGCAACAATGAGGAGGGTATCTCTAGTGCAATGATGAATGCAAAAGGTGTATGTTGTGAAGGTGAATCTTCGTGTCTATGTCAAACCATTGATGCGCTTATTTCTTCTTCCAGATCTGGTCAAGCATCCTTGGTCCCGTCACCGCCCAAGCTAACCTGTTTTGGCAGGGCAGAATCTGGTCCAGTGTGGTCACCAGCCTTAGGACACAACAACGGGCTTTAACAATCTTTTACGGTGGATTTCTACGATCAATTTCTGACAGAAAGCCTAGGGAAGCTTCGTAGACATCGACAGATATACATTTGACCCGATTTCAAAATCTATGGCGGAGTTGAGCGTGTCGGCAGCAAGCAATGCATATGACCGCATTCGGGACCCCTGTTTGTTGATCCATCCGGCTGGAGGCAGCCGTGGCAGCTAGCATTCCACCTCACCTGCACAGCTTTCACTGCTCGAGCTCGGCCAACGACAAGCCCATGTGCTTATATATTCCAAAACATCTGCTGAGACTACCCACGATCAAGCGTACATAATGGCGCAACCAAAATACCAAGATGTAGATGACCTCTTTGCCGACCTAGGTGTCACCGACGACACCCCGAGCAACAACGGCACCACTTCCGACACAGCTAAGATCACGCCCACAACTGATGAAGACGGCATAGGGGGTATAGACGATTGGATGGCCGAACTGAAACAACCTCCTCCCCGACCATCCAGCCGCCCGGGCACCCCCTCCACAGCCTCTGCCTCCAACTCCGCTGCCGCAAAGAGCTCCCCCAAGAAGGCCATCGTAACCCCTAGCAGCTCCTCCGCCCGGACAAGTGAAGACCGCGCACCTTCCGGCTACCCTACTCGCAAGTCCGCTGAGAGCACGAGATCGTTCCATCAGAGCTTCACACCTGCAAGCAGCGACACACCGACTGAGAAGGAACGGATACTGCAAGCACCACCTGCGCCAGAGCCGGCGAAGCAGCAGCAACAGAGCGGTGGTGGCGGTGGTGGTGGATGGTGGGGCTGGGGTGGGAGTCTGGTCGCAACGGCAAGCGCGGCAGTTAAGCAGGCAGAACAAGCTGTCAAGGAGATTCAGAAGAATGAGGAGGTGATGAAATATGCAGAGCAAGTCAGGGGCAACCTCAACGTCGGTGCTCTACGAGGAATAGGTATGCTCTCCAATACGTTCAAAACATCTGTCCTACTGTCTCTACATACCACCTCAAGCTAACAATCACATAAAGGCGGCGAACTCCGCAAACAAGCCCTCCCCACCTTCACCTCCCTCATCCACACCCTCGCCCCGCCAATATCCCAACACGAACGCCTTCAAATCCACATCACCCACGACCTCCTCAACTACCCCTCCGTCTCCCCCCTCATCCACACCACCTTCTCCCGCGTCATGTCCCAGGTCGAAGGCGGCGACCTCCTCGTGCTCCAGCGCGGCAGCGAAGCATCGCACACCCGTACTCATGAGGGCGGGTTCCTTGGCGGAAGCGGCGAGTCAGGGTGGAGCGACGGACCCTGGTGGCGCTCCGTGGGCGTGAAGCGGGACTTGGGCGTTGTGAAGGGCTTGAGTGAGGGGACGAAGCTAGCTCGAGTGCAGGCGGAGACGTTTGCGAATGAGTTCTTCAGCAGTCGAGGGGGAGTAGAGGAGGCGGCGAAGAGGGCGACGCAGAGTTTGAGCGAGGACGTGCCGGTAAGGAGTAGTGATATTTTCTTGGCTATTCAAGCAGTGGGGTGGAGGGAGGAGAAGGGGTTGTTTGGTGGGGAGGAGCTGAAGGGGAAGGAACCTATGCTGGAAGGGGAGGAAGAGGAGGTCATGGCGTTTGCTGTGTATCTGCATGATCCGATTCATAGTATTGCGTTCAAGGTTGTCTCGCAGACTCTTCCGCTCAAGTGGGCGGAATGGTTGGATGCGGAGGCGGCGAGTCTGGAGGATGGCGGGATCGATGGGTTGCCTGAAGAGATTCAGGAGATCATCAGGTCTGGCGGGGTGGACCCGAGGGAGTGGATTGCGGAGTGGATGGAGGAGGTGCTGAGCCTGGCCGTTGGGGTTGTTGCTCAGAGGTATGTAGCTAAGCGCATGGGCGTCGGGGAGGGCTCCATTGGTCGGGGTATTTCTAGGAATGAGGCGGTCGAGTCCGGGGGTGGAGAGGCTGCACGGGCTGGCGTGATCTAGAAGGTTTGCTCTGGGTGACGTACTGCTATTGCGGGCGAGCTTAGGGAGTATACAAGGGCGGAGCTGTTCTCAAGGGTGGAGCTATCTTCAAGGGTCCAGAGGAGCCATGCAGGAACACGAACGGAGGACAGAGAGAAGGCCCGATACGTGACAGGCAGATCTCACTGGTTTTGTGAGATGCAATAGTTACTGTACATTCGGCTTACTGCGCTATGGACATCACCAATCTTCGGGCGTTACACGTGGTCAGGCGTTATGATTGTCATTGCGTAACCACCGTTGCCTGGACATACAATCGAAACAGAGTAATTGAAACATCTCATGGGATAGGAATTCTTTCAACCTCGCACATCGATGCCTGTCTACGGAGCGTTGTTGCCGGCTGCGATACGGTAATCCAGATCTTGCTCGCCTTGCGCGTCTGTTCAACGAAAAGGCAGCATCCGGCCGCCTCTATGAAGCCGGATATAACGCGCACGACAACCTTCTGCAGGGCCTGGGCATCAGGAACACGACCAACTCGATTCCCAAACAGGCAGCTCCTTCAATATAAACATATTACGGTGCATTTTAAGCCTACCAAACAGTCCACCAATGAGACGTCAGGCACGGCTGCCCGATGATTCCGACTATGCCGATTCCGCCTAAGCTCTGCGGATCGGCTAACCGTATGCATGAAGACTACTTGGTTTCCTTCGTCTTCCATGCATGCTATCACGGCTCAGTTCAAGCTCTAGATATCAAGAAAACTGGCGCAGCTATTTCTTGAAAGCGTCCGCCATGGCGAAAGCCACTGAGGTCGTAGTTCAGCAGATCATCCAACGTTCCGGCTGGGCAAATGAGTTTGCGCCGCAATGATGTGCGAACTTGAAATTTGCTCCTCTCGTACTTCACTTAGATTTCTTGGGCTTGTCTTTCTCCTTCGTGTCTTTTTTGCCGCCTTTGAGCATCTCTAGGTGACCCGCTTTCTCGGCCAGATGCCGTTCGGTCATCGCTGTAAGACCTGCCGCGTGTTTCTGTTGCGCTAGTGAGCGGTTGAGGCTCCTACGATAGCATGAGCGCCATGCCGTACCTTCTTCATCTTCTGCTGCTTTTGCAGATTTGCTTTCTTTGGAGTGATCACTCGAGCACCCTTCTTTGGCCCTAAAGCATTTGGTCTGAGAGTATTTGTAAGCTCATAGATTTTGCACATGCGGTCGAAGCTGTACTTACCGTCTTGACGTAGTAACCGCCTTCGACTTCTTGATGGCACCTTGAGCCATTACTCCTGCCTAGCCGTGAACGATGGATCAGACCAAGTCTTGTCCTTGCAGATGTCAAGCCAGGATAAATGCTGATATGTAGGTGCGGCTCTTGTTTGTTGAGCGGCTGACAATAATTTTTCCGTCTCGACGGGAGGGACACTGTCGTTGTTCAATTCCCGTGATGGCAAGGGAAGAGGTTGGATGAAATTTTCGACCATGTGCAGCCCCGCATTGAGCGTTCCCGCATGCGACTAGTGTCCGCCGGGGTTATTGCTTTTAACCGCCAAATGGCGTCCAAGCTTCCGGTGATGTGCTTCCACCTTTTCGTTGTTCAGCCATCAAACCACTCCACCTCCGCCTTCTCCGAAGCTTCTTTTCCCCACGCAATCGGAACTTCTCGAAAGTCTATGCCCTTTACCCAGCTGGGCATCCTCCACGATGTCATATGCCAAGACCCTGGCTGACCTCCCCATGGCAATGCGATAACCGCCAAGCCGTGCAGCTCTCTCTTCCCCACAACTGCTGATCTCGCCCGCTCATTCAAGCTCTTACAAGCTCGCCATTGGCCACGGCTCTTTCCAGGGCTTGGTTGAAGAGCTCCAAATGCCGCATGACGACCGGCGGCTTGGCTTCACGTCGGAGGACATCGTTGTTCAACATGTATTTGCCAAGAGGGTTGAAGTCGCTCGTGGAGAATCCATCAAGGAACGAAGACGGTTTTCCTGCGCTCCGGATTGGTAACCCTGTTCCACCACATGGCTAAGCAATAGTAACATCACTCTCAAGGCACTCATACGCTGTCCTTGCCTCAGTTTATCCATTTTATCCATGGTCCCTTGAGGGCAAACCGCCGTACCGTTGCTGTGGCCAAGCACAAAGCTCATGGGTGGACCCCGGAGCTAGTGCTGTACCTGGCAGACCTGCAGGCAATAGCTCGTTCTTTTGCGGAGAAGAACTTCACCCAGAAGCATGCGAACAAATTTTTGACAAGGATCGCCACAAGCTCTGCCGGCACCTGCTAGGTCATGCGGAGTAGAGAGGACGAGATGGGCACAATCGCGCAACTACATATTGCGCGCTGGATCCCCAGCTTTCTGTTCTCAAGGCAGGGTCAAACCGTCCAGTTGTAGCATTCTCTACCGGACCTGGTAGTCATCATCAAGATGAAGGCCTTTCAATCTCTTGTTTCTCTTTCGCTGTTATGCGTGGGCTCGGTTCGGGCTATCATGCAGAACCAGACCATCGCTTTCACTGCCTCTGATGGCGCCCTGATGCTTGGTGACAAGTCCCACGGCGTCATGATCCATGCAGATGCTGCAGACTGGCCCGGTGTCCTGAAGGCGGCCACTGACCTGGCCACTGACTTTGGCAAAGTCACCGGTATCAACGGTAGCGTCATGACCACGGGCAGCGCAAACGCCAACAACTTCTACTCGAACGCATCGGTCATCTTCAACATCACAGGCAGGACGGACTGGACAGTGGCGGGCCCGCACGGTCAGCCAGGCGGTCACATCATCGTTGGTTCTATCAGCAACTCTTCTCTGATCAGCGACTTGGTTTCATGCGGGAAGCTCGACATCAAGCCCGTTCAGGGCCAATGGGAAGCATACACTGCGCAGATCGTCCAGGACCCCATGCCTGGTGTTCCATCTGCTCTTGTCATTGCTGGTATATAAGATCTTTTGACCATCTACAGTCACAGCTCCGCTAACATAGCCACAGGTGCCGACAAGCGTGGTGCAATCTATGGTCTCTACGACATCTCCGAACAGATTGGTGTTTCGCCGTGGTACTACTTTGCAGATGTTCCCGCCAAGACGCACGATGCTATCTACGTTACTGCAAGCAAGGTCCAGGGCTCTCCTTCTATCAAGTACAGAGGTTTCTTCATCAACGACGAAGCCCCTGCTCTGACCGGATGGATGAACTCCAAGTACCCCATCAACCAGTACGGCTCCTCGTATGGCGCTGTGTTCTACACCAACATCTTCGAGCTTTTGCTGAGACTGAGAGCCAACTATCTCTGGCCCGCTCAATGGAACGGCATGTTCAACGTCGATGACCCGAGGAACCAGCCTGGCGCCGACGAGTACGGTATCGTTATGGGCACTTCCCACACTGAGCCAATGGACCGCTCCACAAAGGAATGGAACGTCTTCGGCAAGGGTACCTGGTACTGGCCTACCAACAACCAGTCCATTTACCCCTTCTTTGTCGAGGGTGCCAGACGTGCTCTGCCCTATGAGAACGTCATTACTATGGGTATGCGTGGGTCTGGTGATACCGCTCTTGGTGCCACTATCCAGACTCAGTTGCTTGAGGATGTCGTCGCATCTCAGCGTGAGATCCTCGACGACGTTTACGGCGATGAGTCTCGCGTTCCTCAGATGTGGTGCTTGTATAAGGAAGTCCAGGGTTACTACGAGGCTGGCATGACTGTCCCCGACGACATCACTCTGCTGTGGACCGATGACAACTGGGGTAACATCCGTCGTCTGCCCATCGGTAACGAGACCAGCCGCTCAGGTGGTGCTGGTGTCTACTACCACTTTGACTATGTTGGTGACCCGAGAGATTACAAGTGGATCAACACCATCAACTTGGAGAAGACCTATGAGCAGATGCGCATTGCCTACGAGCGTCAAGCCAGAACCATCTGGGTTGTCAACGTTGGTGATATGAAGCCTCTCGAACTCCCGATCAGCCACTTCCTCGACCTCGCCTATGACATGACTGTCTATGGCCCCAACAGCACGCTTCCATGGCTTCAAGCCTGGGCAGCCCGTGAGTTCGGTACTGAACACGCCGATGCCATTGCTAGCGTCATGGATGTCTACGGCATGTTGGCCAACCGCAGGAAGTACGAGCTCGTCCAGACGGACACCTACAGCTTGATCAACTACCAGGAAGCCGACAAGGTTCTTGCTCAGTGGTCATCCATTGCGAGCCAAGCGCAGACTATCTACAGCCAGCTCAGTGTCGCTACCCAGGCTGCTTTCTTCGAGATGGTCCTTCACCCAGTTATGGCTGGCTATGTCTTCAACGACATTCAAATCTCCTCTGCGAAGCAAAACCTCTATGCCCAACAGGGCCGTAACACCGCCAATGATCTGTACGAACACGTCCTCATGTTGGGCCAGATGGACCACAACTTGACTGTCGCCTACAACTCTCTACTCAACGGAAAGTGGGACCACATGATGGATCAGACCCATCTTGGTTACCAGTACTGGTAAGTTCACTCTCAAAGTGTAAAAGGAACCCATTCGCTAACCTTTCCTAGGCAACAACCGATGCGTCAATTCCTCCCGCCCCTGATGCACGTCTTCGACAACGAGCGTGCGCTCATCGGTGATCTCGGTGTCAGTGTTGAACAGAGCAACGCTTCGGTCCCTGGTGACGACCGCTTCCACGACCTCTCCAGCGCCCAGTTGACCCTCCCGATCCAAGATCCTTATGGCAACGGAACCTTCATTGACATCTACTCTACCGGCCTTGTCCCCGTCCAGTACAACGTCTCTGCCGCCGTCCCATGGGTCAAGCTCACCACCACCCACGGCACTCTGACACCAAGAACCAACAGCTCTGATGTCCGCGTCTATGTCACTCTTGACTGGTCGTTGGTTCCGGCTGGCTCCAACCGTACCACCCTCAACATCACTTCCTCCACCGACTACGGTACCCAGTTCCAGATGCCAACCGTTGTTCTCCCATACAACCACACCGTCGTTCCATCCAGCTTCACGGGTGGCTTTGTCGAGACCCAGTCCTACGTCTCGATCGAAGCTCCCCACTACCAGTCCGTCACGAACCCCTCCACATCTGTCCACTACGAGACCATCACCACCTACGGTAGGACGCTCGGCGGCGTCAGCCTCCAGCCTGTCACTGCCCCTTCGCAGTCCGCACCCGCCGGCCCAGCTCTGACCTACAACTTTTACACCTTCACCAACACCACGACCGCGAGACCCCTTAATGTCACTGCCATCCTCTCGCCCTCGCTCAACATGAACCCTCAGCGTCCTCTCAAGTGGGCTGTCTCTATTGACGACGCAACCCCCAAGACGAACCAGTTCGTCATCGAGACCGGCAGCGGTAACAACCCCGTTGGCTGGAACGCAGCTGTCGCTGATGCGGCGTGGAAGAGTGTAGCCAACTTCACCGTTGCTGCTGGTGCACACACCATGAAGGTGTGGGCTCTTGAGCCGGGTGTGGTCTTCCAAAAGTTCATCCTGGATTTGGGCGGTGTTAAGCCTTCTTACTTGGGACCACCGGAGAGCAAGATGGTGTAAACAGAACGCAGAGGAGGATAATGTGTCATGAGCCTTTGTAATTATGATGGGCGGAAAAGAATTCTAAAGTAATGAATATTCTCCAGCTACTACTTTGTCCCTACTCAAATCGTGACTATAGTTCTGCTTTGCCTGTTAGCTTTAGCATTGCATCTTGCCCTCAATGTCCTCTACCGGAGCCCTTGCAAGTGATTGGCCGTTACCATATCATCTTCTGCTGGAGCTAAGGTACTCATTTACAAGCTGCTTCGTTGGATCTATTCACTTGCCCCTTTGACCTATGAATTACAACAATCATGGCTTCTGATATTAGTTCTAGGAAGGAACAAAACATTTCCTTCCCGTCTCCCTGCCGCCCACGTGATTCACGGACACATCCCGTCTGATATTGAACGGGTGGGTCTAGACGACGGCGAGAGGCGCTAATTCGTCGGTGCGTTGCTGAAGCCTTGTCCCGCGTCCCACTCGACCTCTAAATTGACTCCCGTCCCATGCTATCGCAACCTCAGTCATGCATAACGCCCTGTCGATTCTATAAATTGTGCTTTCTCGCTTGCAATCCGTCTCGGTATCGTCGATACTCCATGTCTTCAGCTGAGCCACGCAGTCCTATGTTGACCTGAAGGCGGGGTCTTGCAGCTCACTCTCAACCTTGCCTGTGAACACATCCTTCTCTAGGCGGACTTGGACTCCTCCGCGTTCCTGCGATCCTTCGCCTTGTCCTCCGGGTAACTGTCGCATTTCGGTGCTTATAAGAGGAATTAAGTGTCATCATGCTGTCGGCGCGTCCAATGCGTTGCGCCCATGGCGCTGCCTTGCCGTGGCCATTTTCCCCTTCTGGTCCTGCACGTTGTAAGCGAGCTGAGCCCAGCCGGCACCTCCAACCCTCCTGATTCGGCCGTTGCACGCTGTCAGCCAGCCACAAAAGCTTGCGCTGGCCTTTCTGCTGTGCACAACAACCACACAGGAGCCCTTTCCAGCCAGCCTTATGGCTTGGCTACTCATGGCTCGTCGCGGCTTCCGCACGTAGCAGAGATAGAGTTCGATAGCGTTTCACAATGGGCGTTGGGCGGTAGCTTAACGGTGAATTGTAGAAGCCCCAGGCTTGGAGGGGTGGTGTTTATATATCTACGTACGGAACTCCCTCCTTCTATTGAGCATTGTCACCTCTCGTACTCTGTATCTTATACCAATCTTCATCTGTCTTCAGGATGCTCGAACACCTCCGAGATACTCCAGCCGGTCAACTACTCCGAACTTTGGGCGTTAAGGGGATCACCTTCCCCGAAGAGCGTCTCAAGTTCGAGATACCCGCATTCGCTCCCGACTCCGAGAACAGCTCCATTGTTGTGGCGGAGGATGTCAGCCCGGCCTCTCTCGAAAAGGTCGGAACTACAGTCTCTGCCATTGCTGTGGACGATGAGCCCGCTGCTATCACTCGCACCCTATCTAAGAAGGGTGTGGCAGACCCCATCGTTGTCACCTGGTACAAGAATGATTCCGAGAATCCACGGAATTGGTCAGAGCGGAAGAAGGTGTGGACTATGATAGTCATCAATCTCTACACATTCGTTGTGTATTGTGGTGCTTCAATCATTGCCCCCACTGCCGAGTTCGTGATGAAGAAGTACAACGTATCACAGGACGTGGCCAGCCTGGGTCTGTCAATGTACGTTGTGGGATGTAAGTAGCTCTAGTAATGCTCGATTGTAGCTGTTTACTTACTGTTGCAGACGGTGTGGGTCCCATGTTCCTGTCACCCATCAGCGAGATCCCCTTTGTGGGTCGGAATCCGCCTTACTGGGCCTCGTTCATCCTGTTCTTCATCGTCTCAGTGGTCATGGCCGTAGTGGACAACTTCCCAGCCATCATTGTCCTTCGCTTCCTGCAAGGACTCTTCGGTAGCCCGGCCCTTGCCAGCGGTGCGGCGTCCATCGAGGATATGTA
The DNA here is from genome assembly GCA_022813185.1 of Floridaphiala radiotolerans. Taxonomy (NCBI): domain Eukaryota; kingdom Fungi; phylum Ascomycota; class Dothideomycetes; genus Floridaphiala; species Floridaphiala radiotolerans. The sequence goes on along the minus strand of JAKLMZ010000019.1, from coordinate 98,710 downwards.
CGACATGTATGAGGCCCCCTATGGCTACATCTGGTGGGTTGCAGCCATGTACTGCGGTCCTTCATTCGGTCCCTTGCTGGCTGGCTACGCCGTTTGGGACACCTGGAGGTGGGCATTGTGGGAGATGGTCATCATGGCCGGCATCGTCATGGTCCTCTTGCCATTCCTCCCCGAGACATGGGGCCCAACCATCCTCCTCAAGCGTGCCAAACGCCTCCGTACCCGCACCGGCAACCCCTCCTACCTCGCCTCCTCCGAACTCAAGCCCCTAAACTTCGGCACCACCCTGACGAAAGCCCTCTACATCCCCATCAAGATCGCCGTCCTCGACCCCGCCATCACCTACGCCTGCGTCTACTGCGCCGTCGTCTACGCAACCTACTACTCCTTCTTCGAGGCCTTCCCCATCGTCTACATGGGCACCTACGGCATGTCTCTCGGCGGCATGGGCCTCATCTTCACCGTCCTCAGCATCGGCTGCATCTTCGGCGTCGCCGCTTACTGGGTCTACTTGAGCAAGTACTTCCTCCCGCGCGTCAAGGCCATCCACGCCGAGAAGGGCAAGCCGGTCGAGCCGGAGGAGTGGCTTAAAGGCGGCCTCATCGGCGTCTGGGGCGTTCCGGCGGGTCTGCTTATCTTCGCCTGGACAGCCCGCGAGGACGTCCACTGGGTCGCGCCTACGGCGGGTATCGCTGTCTGGGCGGCGTTTAGCTTCGTCGTGTTTCAGAGTATCATCTGCTACCTACCGCCGGTGTATCCGCGGTACGTGGCCAGTCTGTTCGCGGCCAATGACTTTACCAGGAGCACGATGGCGGCGGGGTTCGTGCAGTTCACGAGGGCTATGTATGTGAAGTTGGGGATTAATCACGGGGTTACGCTGCTGGCCGGTCTGTCGTTCTTGGGTGTTATTGGACATTATGGGTTGTTTTATTATGGGAAGCAGCTGAGGTCGAGGAGTAAGTTCACTGATTGAGGAGGTGACGAGGAGATGTGCCGTGTTTGATACCCCATGTGAGCTTTGATCGGTCGTTGGCGTTTGGACTTTGTCAATGTGAGCATTGCTCAGTATTTAGCGACATGAGCGAATTTGCTGTCTTCCACCTTCGAAACGAATTGTTCACTTGTGAAGTGCTTGAGATTAGTGATGTACTCGCATATCCATGGCGGTCATGTGGCAGTGAACATGCAACGTCCAGTGGACCGTAGTTTATGGAATATTCTGCGTTTCCCCCTCTAATTTGGTTGCGTGATCAAACCGATCCCAGCCAAAGATCACCTCCACCTTCATGCTTGCCCTTGAAATGAGATTCACACCAATGAAGAATTATTTGCCTTCCTGCGATGGAGAACGCTTGGTGCAAAGAGTAAACACATGTATTGAGGATAGCATCAGAACCGACATGTGTTTAGGGTATCAAGTTGTCTGACATGACCGGGACCCGGTTTACGGCAGACCTGACTGTTCACGTCTCATCCAGTCTTCGTACAGCCGCCGAGGAGACGTCACCGCAAAACGGGCTCTGCCCTCCTTCTCATCAGGCATCCAGGTATCGTACATCTCTCCTCTGATCATCTTACTCCGGATCACAGGGATTTTGCCCGCTCGAATAGTATGCCATAACCCACAGACTGCTAAGATGAGCTCTTCCGCGTCCGCTCCAGCAGTAGCATGCCCGCAGCAGATCTTGATCCTACGAACAGCATCTGTCGCCTCCCAATCCATGTCTTCCTCTCCATCCGTCTCCTCATCCGGTCTAGGATCCACTTCAACAGCTCCTTGCATCTGCTGTCTCCTCAACTTCATCGCTTGCAGCTTCCCCACATGTTTGGACATCATCCTCACCCTCGCGTTCTTCTGCCGCACAAACCTCAGGAGCTTTGCCAGACTGCGCACATAATCCGACCAATTGCCCTCGCCGGGAAACATGATCGCTTGGTCAAACTCCCCCCGCTCGTAGAACAGGTCTCCCGTATACAGCGTCATCTCCACGCTATCATACCAACTCAACGAATCAGGCGTATGGCCCGGGGTATGCAGAAAGCGGATTCCAAGGTTCACACTATCCCAAGCGTGGAAATCCCCACTGCTGTCCAGGGTCGCGGGGGCATCGGCTGTGGGTGGATGGTACTGGAACTGCTCCCTGTCGCGAGCCCAGATGGTTATCTTGTAGTTTGGGAGCTTGATGCCGAGGGCTTTGCAGAGGGAGTGGCGGGCGAGGTTTCCGTTGCTGCGGTTGAGGAAGTGTTGGTCGTGGGAGGAGGCGGCGATTAGGGAGGAGGTTATTGGGTAGGTTCTTCTTGGGGGGAGGATTGCTTCTCTGAAGTGCGAGACTTCGGCTTCTATTTCTGCGAGGGAGCGAGCCTCCTCGCGTGCTGCGTTCGGAACAAGCTTGCTGGGGTCGGGAGACACTGCTTCACCCTTGATGTTTTCTGACTCCTCACAAGCTCCATTGGCCGGTGTGCCATGTGAAGGAGGCGTCTGCGCAACCTCCGTCGGATCATCCGAAAACTGCTCAAGTCCACCAATATGGTCGTAATGACAATGGGAACATATAACTAAATATCTTCTCTCGCCTCCCGGATTCAACGGACGGTCTCCGTTGCATGACAGAGGAACATCTTCCAAATACTGACGCAGATGCGTGACATCCGCCGAGCGTTGTCGTGGAGCATCGCAGCCATTGTCAGTAAGTATCAAGAGAGGCACTTTTGGATGTACTTTTGCATATATGAATGGATGCTCGTCGTATGCATCGTCTTCAGTGATGAAAAAGGTTGACTGATTGAGTTGGACTGTGGCGAAGGATGTGCTCTTTATGGGCTCTTTGCTTGTTCGAAATGGCCAAACCATGATGGGAGCTTTACAAAGTAATATCAATATCAGAATTCCCCGTTCTCTTAATCAGTTTGGCAGCTTGAATGCTTTACCTCAATCGACGAATGATCTGAATCGAGAGTAACACTACCGACAGCGACCTATAGAGCTAGGCGAAGACCAATGGTCCAATGAGACTGAGAAGCCTAGATCTTCAATATGTTCCACATTGAAGCACTGAATGAGTACTACAGAACAAGCAAGGTTCCATACAGAAGCTATGGGGGTGGAAGTTTGGTGGAGAGGTGACTGAGGGGTGGAGCGGGCAGAGTGGAGTGTCCTGCGCAGGCTTGGAGCCTGATGCCTCAGGCTCATGGCAACAAATCGCACTCTATCTAGTACATGAGTGATAAGATATAGAAGAGAAAGGGAACCCTAACGTTTGTTTGCATAGGTTAGATGGCGAACTCCTAAAGATCTAGTTGTTCATCTTGTGAAATTGTCCCGTTTGTGGCGATCCGCGACGAAAATCGTCACGTCGAACGTAGTGAAAGCTCGAGCCAATCAGCGCTCGATGAATCAACATCGTTAACGTCTTCAATCATTTGCCGCACCACCACAACGAACCTCTTCCTCTTCAGACGGCCAATTCAACCACAACAACGCCTGTCTCGTCAGTCAACATCAGGCAAGCCACCGCCGGTTCTTCACCATGCTCGCACGACATGCGCCGTCAACTCAGGCTCTGAGCAGCATTCCCAAGCGGATCGTCCCATCTGCAAAGACAGCGACGAGAGCAGCCACGGCGTCACGAAGCTTTGCAACTGTCAACAATGAGCCACCGGCCAGGAAGCACTATGGAGGGCTCAAGGACGAAGACCGGATATTTCAGAATCTGTACGGGCAGACAGGCGCCGACCTGAAGAGCGCACAGAAGCTGGGTGACTGGTACAAGACGAAGGAAATCATACTCAAGGGTCATGAATGGGTAAGCTAGGGTCACGGAATATTTGAAAAAACAGCATTGGCTAATGTGCGTATACAGATCATCTCCGAAATCAAAGCTTCCGGGCTTCGAGGTCGTGGTGGCGCTGGGTTCCCCTCTGGCATGAAATGGGTAAGCTGTCCCATAGTACGTTGGGTAAGAAGTCAACGCTAACATGGTATCAGTCCTTCATGAACTTCAAGGACTGGGACAAGGACAACAAGCCCCGCTATCTCGTTGTCAACGCCGATGAAGGCGAGCCCGGAACATGCAAGGATCGTGAAATCATGCGAAAGGACCCCCACAAGTTGGTTGAAGGATGTCTTGTGGCTGGCCGAGCTATGAACTGCACTGCGGCATATATCTACATTCGAGGAGAATTCTACCATGAGGCGACAGTTCTACAGCGCGCTATCCAGGAAGCATATAAGGCAGGGTTCCTGGGCAAGAACGCGTGCGGTTCAGGATACGATTTCGACGTCTACATCCACCGAGGCGCTGGTGCATACGTATGTGGTGAGGAGACATCACTCATCGAGTCCTTGGAAGGCAAGCCTGGCAAGCCCAGGTTGAAGCCTCCATTCCCCGCTGCCGTTGGTCTTTTCGGTTGCCCCTCTACTGTTGCCAACGTCGAAACCATTGCCGTTGCACCCACCATCTGCCGACGTGGCGCCAACTGGTTCAACTCCTTCGGACGTGAGCGAAACTCCGGAACCAAGCTCTTCTGCATTTCCGGTCACGTCAACAATCCCTGCACAGTCGAAGAAGAGATGAGCATCCCACTTCGGGAACTCATTGACAAGCACTGCGGTGGCGTCCGTGGTGGCTGGGACAATCTGAAGGCTATCATCCCGGGTGGCTCTTCAACACCCGTACTTCCCAAGAACGTTTGCGACGATGTGCTGATGGACTTTGATGCTCTCAAAGATGCACAGTCTGGTCTTGGTACCGCTGCCGTCATCGTCATGGACAAGTCCACCGACATCGTCCGAGCATTTACCCGCCTGTCAACCTTCTACCGCCACGAGTCATGCGGTCAGTGCACGCCTTGCCGAGAGGGTAGCAAGTGGACCGAGCAGATGATGAAGCGATTCGAGAAGGGCCAGGCTAGGGAAAGGGAAATCGACATGATGCAGGAATTGACCAAGCAGGTTGAAGGACACACTATCTGTGCGCTTGGTGAGGCTTTCGCATGGCCTATTCAAGGTCTCATCAGGCACTTCAGACCCGAGCTCGAGGCCAGAATGAGGGACTATGCAAGCAAGCATGGCGGTGAGGCTCTTGCGGGCGGGTGGCAACATGATGCGACCAAGAAGGGCATGTTGATTGCTCCCGGGCAGTAGATGATAGACGTAGTCGTTCCTAGGAGTTTTTGAAGCTCTCAGGCTTCTCTGTACATTGTGCATCTGCTTTCGTTTGTCTCAGCGTCATTTTTATCATGGTCATTAGGTTGAAGTAGAATCAAGTCTTTCAGGTTCAACGACTGAGGAGCGTAGTGATACAGATAGTAGTGTGCTAACTCGCGCCAATCCTACACCATCCGATGCAAACCCTTAGATACTCAAGCATACCCTGCCCTTCGCAGAAACGCCAACTTCAAACACCTTTTCAATGCACCCCCTTCGCGAATAGGATTAACCCAAGCAAATGCTCAAAAACTCATCCCGATCAATACTCCCATCCCCATCAAGATCAAACTCCTCAATCATCGCCTGCAGCTCCTCCTCCTGCAGCCCCTCCCCCAACTCCCTTGCCACCCTCTTCAAATCCGCCAGGTTGATCTTCCCCTTCCCCCCCTCGTCGAATAGCTCAAACGCCCGCAGTATCTCCTCCCTCGGGTCCCGCTGCAGGATCCGCTGCGCCATGATCTGCTGAAACGCGGGCAGCGGGAGCAGGAGTCGCGTGGGGCCGAGGAAGGTTGGTGACGGGTTTGGTCGGGCTGCGGAGGGGTTGGTGGGGGAAGGGTGGAGGGAGGAGGCGGGGACGCCGTGGGTTTGGAGGATGGAGAGGATGTCGGATTTGGGGAGGTCGAAGCCGAGGGCTTTCATGGCGACTTTTAGCTCGTGGTAGTCGATGTGGGAGTCTTTGTCGAGGTCGAAGAGGAGGAACTGTGGGTGTGTTAGTTGCTTGTGAGAGTGGAAGTGGGAGGGGGAGGATGGGGGCAAGGGGTGAAGGGACGCACTGCTTCGTTGATTTCTTCTCGTTGCTCTTCGCTTAGCTCGGCGAGTTGATTACCTTGTTGTTGTTGTTGTTGTTGTTGTGCGAGGCGTTCGCGCTCTTGTCGTTCTCGCTCTGCGCGCTCGCGGTCGGCTCGTTCACGCTCTAGTCGTTGGGCTTCTCGCTGTTGGTGTTGTGTCTGGGATAGGCCTGCGCCGTAGCCTGTTGATACGTTGAAGGCTGGGGTTGTTGAGGGACCTCCGGCACCACCGCTTAGGCCGCTTGTGAGATTGTTACCGCGTGAAAGTCCTGTGCCATATGGTCGGGAAGGGAACGCTTGCGTCGCCATCGAGGGCCTGGGAAAAGGACTGTTTACAGAAGTGTACTGAAGCGATTTGTGGGAAAGAGAGTTGCAGGCTGTGGACGACTTGGATGCGTATGTAGTGTTCAAAGGTTGTGGTAAGCTGTTGACTGCTCCTTCGCCGAAGGCAATGGGCTTCAATTTAAACAAAAAACTCAATTGAGGTTGCTGATGTGGCCGTCAGTGCAGGTTTCGGATGTTTGATGTGCATGTTTTGAAAGCTCTCCGGAAGTGGGATGTGATTGGAGCGCGTCTCTTAGTCGCGTCGAGCGCATTCCGCGTCGAGCTTTGACATCGAATTGACTTTCTTTAAACGTTGACTTCCTCCAAGTGAGTCAGTGAGAAAATGTTTCAGGGCTGGCTACGCTGTGGTCTGCTCGGTGACATCTGCGGATTCAAGACGGACTCGAGAAACAATAGGAGTGCCACGTGACTTGCACCACTTTGTGAAAAAGTATTCATAGGCAGCAGTCTCTCGTAGGTGCCAGAGTATTGCCTACAAACTTAGAGCGAGTGCAACGTCTAGATTCAAGTCAGTCTCGTATTGTGGGAGATCAATCCAACCAAGCGTGCTGTGCTCGCTGTAGGCAAACAAGATCTTGCGGAGGAGTCGCTGCCTGGGGAGCATTGGAGCTTCGTGATTGGATGGAGCTGGAGCGGCTTAGTCAGTGCAAAATATCGGCGGTTGGCCATCCGTCTTCACGACCGTCACTCCACGTACGTGCTGTCACTTGTAGCTACTATTTATCTTCACCAGCGCTGCATCCCCAGCAGTGTCTGCTTATTCCATTCTTGCTCAACTTCTTTCCTCTACCAGATGCTGAGGTTCGCGTTATATCCACAGTAATCGATCGGCAAATCTTTCAGAGTCTGCGCGTATCGCGTCGCAAACTGAAGATTCGACCGTCACTTCTTAACCCCCTTTTCACGATTGTCTCATATCCTGTACGGCTTTGGATGCAATTCTCCTAGTTTCAGCTCTTTCACCAACCTTCGAGCAACACGATGTCGGGCTTCGGTGGGTTTGGCTTTGGCCAGAGCAATCAGCAGCAGCAGACTGCATCTCCTTTTGGCGCAAGCACAAGCGGTGGTGGATTTGGGAATACCGGTGCAACAAGCGGCTCAGGTACGTTTTTCTCCCTCTTTATAGTACTTCAACGCCATGAGCGGTTCCGCCACCAGAACCCTTGATCGTATCGATCCTCGAGCGAGACCCGTATCCAGAACCAGCTCTAATCAGTCGGCTTCTGCTTCTTCAGGCTTTGGTAGCGGCTTTGGCAACAGCGGTACACAACAGAACACCTCTTTCTCAGGTGGTTTCGGGAGTGGAGCTGGTACTACAGGTACGTGGGCTTGCGCTTTTACGATCTTTCAGCCTTTGAGGGTCCTTCCAAGCACCAAGTGTTTCCGATGCTGTTGCAGAAAGCGACGGATCTCGACGCCAAGAGAATGCGTATTTCGCCGGCTGTCGAACGCGTGATACTCGGCAGTTTTGGCTTCATCCATCATCATCAGTTCTGAGCAAAATTGAAGCATTCACTAACTCTTCCTCATAGGCGGCTTCGGAGGGACTACAAATTCACCTTTCGGCAAACCAGCGTTTGGGTCCACCACTACAACAACTGGAGGAGGTCTCTTTGGTAGTACAACGGCCACAAGTGGATCTGGATTCGGTGGATTTGGTGGCGCAAATACCAGCTCCGCATTTGGTAGTGGTACTACAGGTGCTGGTCTGTTCGGGCAGAGTAAGCCAGCTGGTACCTTTGGCACAGGAACCACCGGAACAACAGGAGGAAGCTTGTTCGGCGGCGGAGGCACAACGGGAGGTTTTGGTCAGACGAACACCGGAGGGTTCGGTCAGTCAACAACAACACCAGCGCCGAACTTTGGCCCATCTCAGCCATGCCCTGGTACCGGAAACACTCCGTTCCAGGCATTTGCGGAGAAAGACGCGGCTGCTGGACAAACAGCCAATTATCAGTCCATAACCTTCATGGAACCCTACAAGAACTGGTCCTTTGAAGAGTTGAGATTGGCGGATTACAACCAGGGGCGCAAGTTTGGCAACCCCAGTGGTGGCACTGGATTTGGCGCTACCGGTTTTGGTGGTGCAACGACTGGAAACAATCTCTTTGGCCAGTCGTCGTCTGCTTCGCCATTTGGCCAAAGCACTACCGCCACTTCGTCTGGGTTTGGCGGTGGTCTATTCGGCAGTCAACAGAACAAGCCTGCAACAGGTCTGTTTGGCAGCACGACTACCACCTCTGGTCAGCAAACTGGAGGTGTCTTTGGAACGAGCGGCACCACAGGTTTCGGTGGTACTGGGACGGGCTTTGGTACTCAGCAACAGTCGACTGGTACAGGACTCTTCGGCCAACAGCAAAATCAAACTCAGGATAATAAGCCAGCCTTCGGTGGCTTCGGTACCAGCACAAACACAGGGTCCACCGGGGCATTTGGAGGAGGCGGATTTGGTACGTCGACCACCAACACAGGAACTAGTGGTGGTCTTTTCGGTCAGTCAAACACTGGTACCGCGGGTTTTGGCCAGCAACAACAAACCAGCAACCCCTTTGGTAGCAGTTTCGGTCAAAATCAGCAAAGCCAACAACAAGGCCAAACCGGTGGAGGCTTGTTTGGCAACTTAGGTCAAAACAATCAACCAAAGCCGTCACTCTTCGGTACCCCTGCCGCGACCAATACTGGTGGTGGGCTTTTGGGGAGCTCGCAACCACAACAAAACACAACCGGAACTGGCTTGTTTGGCAACTCTCAGCAACAGAGTGGTGGTATCTTTGGAAACAAGCCTGCTTCTACAGGGACTAGTCTCTTCGGAGCGACATCAACCACCCCTGCTACTGGCGGTGGCCTGTTCGGTAATAGCGGGCAACAAAATCAACAACAGAATCAGACAGGTGGCGGTCTCTTCGGAAACCTTGGCCAAAACAACCAACAAAAGCCATCGCTCTTTGGCGCCGCACCCAGCACCAACACAGGCACCGGTTTGTTTGGTAACAGTCAACAGCAGCAACAGCCGGCTATGGGCGGGAGTCTGTTCAATCAACCACAACAACAATCTACTATGGGTGGCAGCTTGTTCGGCAATTCTCAGCCGCAACAGCAACAGGTCCAACAGCCGCAATCACTGACCGCGTCTTTGATGACGGCCAACCCTTATGGCAATGAGCAGCTCTTCTCAAGTCTTGCTACGCCTTCGCAGAGTGTCGGACCTCTGGCAACACCGCTTTCCAGCAGTCAGAAAATGCGTAAGAGTGCGATCCTTCCTCAGCACAAGATTAACCCCCAGGCTTCCACAAGACTAATCACTCCGCAAAAGCGGACTGGAGCCTATGGTTTCTCCTATTCTACCTACGGAACGCCAGGCAGTGCTGCTAGTAACGCTAGCCCGGGTGGCTTTGGAAACAGTTTGTTTGCCTCCAACAGCTTCACAAGATCCCTGGGCAAGAGTTTCTCCACCACCAACCTTCGCAACTCCTTCACCGCTGGTGACAGCATCTTGGCTCCTGGTGCCTTCACCGCTACCAACAACAGGTCCTACGCACAAACTGGTAGCATGAGGAGGTTAAACATCAACCGGAACCTAAAGACTGATTTGTTCGCGCTTGACAGTACTCCACCCGCCGCCAGCATACTGAAAAAGAAGGTCAGTTTCGAACAAGGCGACGCAGGCGACCAGCGTAATGGCGATGCTGCGCATACTGGTGCACAGAATGATAGACCCTCAGCTATCGAGCAGGGTCTCATTCGCCCACAACCAAAAGACGATGCAGCGCCTGCTGTGAATGGTGCTCAAAGGCCAGAGCCGGAGCAAGTCCGAGGCAACGAGCTTGCCATTGTTCCCGAAAACGGCTCCCCGGAAGCTCCAGCCAGGCAAGAAGAACCCGAGAAGCCCAACTACGGTCAAACGGACAAGCAGCTAGGCCCATACTGGTCCAAACCCAGCATTGCTGAACTAAAGAATATGCCCAAGGATCAACTCAAGAACTTCCAGAACTTCGAAGTTGGACGTCAGGGCGCGGGCAAAATCATCTTTAGTCGAGTTGACTTGACAAGTGTCCCCCTTGACAGGCTGTTTGACGATATCGTCGTTCTCACTACACGTTCAGCAACAGTATATGGTGGTCCAGGCAAGCCCCCTCGTGGTCAAGGCCTCAATGTCCCATCCACCATCACCCTCGAGAACTCTTGGCCCAGGGCAAAGCGGGGACAACTTCCTGTGTTTGAGAAGAAGGGTCCAAGATTTGAACGGCATATTGCTCGTCTGAAGGCGGTTGAAGGAACAGAATTTGTCGATTACGACGAGGCAAGCGGCAGATGGACCTTTAAAGTTCAGCATTACACCACGTATGCCATGCCCGGCGATGACGAGGACATGGAGAGCAGTATGCTTAGTGAGGGTCCCATGACGCCAACACCGAAGCAACGGACGCCCGGTTCTTACGGGTCTCAAATGGACGTTTCCATGATGGACACCAGCTCCTCAGAGCACAGCCCTGACGACACCTTCAACTTCAAGCGGCCCAACATCAACAGGAGAAAGGTCATCCCTGGTGGATTTGGTGATGAGCAATATGTATCAGAAGAGGAAGAAGCTGATCATGACGAAACAATGGGCACTCAAGACAACACACAGCAGTCTATTTTAGATGAGCGCTCCATAGATGCACCTGAGAAGAGACGCCCAGATGAACATGATCGTTATTCTTCGGAGGAGGAAGATGCGGAGCTGATGGAAGCTGAAAACGACATCACCGACTCTTTCCCTGGGCCTATGGAGCGTTCCACCCGAGATCCCTTTACGGATTCCATCAACCCAAAGTCAATTCTGAAGGCCTCTACTTCCCTCTTTCTTGGCGTCGGCACTCCTGGCAAGGCGGCCAACGTCACCGTTGGGGGCGATTGGGCCCAACAACTGCAACGCACTGTGAGTCCGAGGAAGCTTGACCGTCAGGCTTTGAAAGAAAGTCAGGCCGTCTACATGAAGGACAGAGAGGCTTCTAGATTCAACAACGAGACTTCGGCGAAGAAGCCCAAGCTATCAACCTCTGCGGTAAACAACAAGCAGTTCCGTACCAGCATCGACATAATGAACTCGCTTTTCGGGAATGACGTGGGGCAGAAGCCTGGACAGAATGGGGGCACTGCAGGAAAGACAGGTTTCCAGGTTTGAGATCCCTTCCTTGAGCATACTTCATCGCGTACTTGTGGGTGGCGTTACGGCTGGCATGAACAGAAAGCAGCATTGCTTCCTCATCCCTAATGGACATGGACGAGTTGGATAGGCATATAGTAGGCATCTGGGGAGATGGGGCCAGCCGTTGCGCCCGCTCATGTACGTAGCTGTACTGAAATAGGGTATAATACTAAGCAAATCTGTACATCTCTAGTGGCCGTACCAAAAGCGAAGTGACACGAATAAACCGATGGACGAGACCGAGCAAGCCTACCATGACTCCTTCAAACCTCGTTGGGCTGCGGACGGCAGCATGTTGTTCGGATCGGGTGCCCGCAGGAAGTCGCTTGACGACGGTGTGTGGACTAGCAAGAACGGAGCTATAACTTCGCAGCGCAGGGACGTGCGGGTTCTGAAGGCCACTGATCCAGGTGATGTAAGTCTTCCACGTGCGTTTCACAATTTTACTAGCTAAACGGTCCTCAGCTCGTGCCTGCAACTCTAAACACACAGATGGATTCAGCGTCAGTCAGCATGACGACTGGCGTGCCGAGCGCTCAAATCTCGAAAGAGACTACCTTTAGTGCCTTCATTAATGCAGTCGACACACATACAACCGCGGGTCAGCATGAAGTCCTTGTCTGGCGTCTCGCTTCAACTCTTTTCGATGATGTCCAAGCATCAGATGATAATCCAGCAAAAGCATCAGAGTGGAAGCGTCGAAAGTTGGCTCTCACAAGGTTCTGGCAAGACTTGGTCGCACCTATTGCGGCATCCCAACTTGCCGAATCCAAATCCATGGAGCGCAAAGCTTTGATCAATCTGTCAGCGAACAACCTATGGGATGCCTGTGGTGATCTTGTGGAAGGAAGAGACCACAAGCTTTCTACTATCGCGTCTCAGCTACCGGGTGATGAGCATTTCCGCGGCACGCTGAACAGACAGTTGGATGCATGGTCTAAGCAAGGTGCGCTTGCGGAGTTCAGCAAGGAGATCCGCGCATTGTACGAGGTCTGCGCTGGAAACGTCTGCATCAGCGAGCCGAGAGCGCATCCACCGGGCCTTGAGAACAAAGTGCATAGGTTCGGCATCAGTGAAGAAGCGAACTTTGACTGGAAGCAGGCGTTCGGTCTCAGATTGTGGTACGGAATTTTGAAGGATGAGGGCGTCGAAGAAGCAGTGAGAATGCTCGAAGATGATCTGAGGTCCGGACGTGAGACCGTTAAGCCGAAGCCTTGGTATCAGGGACAGAAAGATAAGAACGTCACATGGAAAGATGACCGTGCCGATCACCGAGAAGATCTCATCTGGGGGTTGTTAAGAGTCTACAGAGCCTACGCAGAGAAACCAGGGAACGCTGGACCACAGGACCTCGACCTCGCCGAGATCCTCGCACCACTCAACGCCCGTCCCAATCCTTTAGACACCCGGCTAAGCTGGCAGCTCGCGCAACTTCTCCAAGCCCGCGGCATCGCATACTTTAAAGACGCCAAAACCGCCGACTCTTTAACCCTAGACTACGCCACCGCCCTTATCAACGCTGGCCACCTAACCCAAGCCATCTTCGTCCTTCTGCACCTCTCCACTCCCGTCCAACGCGAAGCAGTGATCAAAGAACTGCTGGCTACACACGCCAGCTGGATCTCCGTCCCCGATACTCCCTTCGCACAAACACATGAGTATCCCACCTTCCAAATAATTACCGAGAAGCTGCAGATCCCCGCTGGCTGGATCTACGCTGCCAAAGCCCTCTACGCCCGCGCCGTCGAGAACAGCCCCGTCAAGGAAGTCAGGTATCTACTCGCAGCACGGGATTTCGGCGCAGCGCATGAGGTGTTCTGCCGCGCTGTTGCCCCGCGAGCAATCTTCGAGCATGACTATGAAACCGTTCGGCAACTGCTGCACGGATTCAATTCGCCTGACGAGAGCGGGAAGCCTGGCTTTGAGTCCGTCCGGGAGTGGAACGTCGGCGGCAGGGTGTTTGAGAACTACCTCTCCCTCCTGACTGCGAAGGATGCGCAGGAGAAGAAGAGGTTGGTCGAGAGTCTCGTGGAGGGGTTGGGCCAGATGATGGTTGACAAGGGGAAGACTGTAGGGTTTGAGAGGGTGGCGTTGGCGGAGATGGCGGAGAGGGTTGCGGAGATTGTGGGGGAGGGGGAGGGGAAGGTGAGTTTTCTTTGTGGTGTATGGGATGGGAGTGGAGCTGACGGATGGCAGTTGAAGCAGAGAGCGAGGATGTTGAGGTTGCCGCTTGGGCAGGGGAAGTTGTTGGGTGTGGGACTGGAGTTGGCGAGGGAGTATTATGGTGCTGTTATGGCTGGTGGACGGTAATTTACATTACAGAAGGCAGAGAGGGTCTAAGAGAGATGACACAGGTTGCTTGGGGCAGCGCTCATTCTACTGACCGAGCTGATTAACGTGCTGGAGGAGAGGTGGATGTAGGATATGTAGCAAATCGAGATGTTGATACTTTCAGTGTTGCCTTTATTGTTTTATGTTGTGAAAGTGCAATGAGTCACTAAGCGGCCACATTGGACCGTATGTAATTGTGCATCGGCGGTTGTATCTTAGACGGTCAAGAGGCAACAAGGATGGAATCCGTGCAGGCAGAACTCTAGGACAGTCGTTAACTAGTGTTGCGGACCTGGAACTCACGTTCTAACCCAATGCGGCTAATCTTGGCTAAAACTCAACCTCAACGTCCTGTCTCCTATGGACTTGCACCATCGTCATTTGACATCCAAGCATCTGCAGTGTGTTCAGCTTCAGCCGAAATCATTGAATAAGTCGCAGGCGAAGCCATGATTGTTGTACGGTAGTGAATCTCTTAGCTCTTAAACGTGGGTTCAGCAGTGTGGTTCAATGCAAGCGTAGAATATTCCTGTGCGACTTGAGGATTCGTTGTTGTGTGCCGCAATTGGAGAGCTAGTTCGTGTTGTTTTAGTTAACCTCGCAGACCATTTGCTCACGTTCTCCTCACTTGTCATAGCAAGGTTGTGTTCTAGATGCTTGTTGTGAGCAGTCTCAAACCTCTGTTGTACGTTATTCGAGATGGCCGCGTGTTGCAAGTATCGCAGTAGCGTATGAGGGAGCATGCGGAGGGTTTTCTATATATATTGACTCTTAAGTCATATTTTCATATGAGGTGGTTGGAAAACGGAAGCACGCCCTAGTGGCAAGTGCACTGGACCAACGTGCTCAAATACTACTACACTAGTTGTTCAAAGATGGGTCTCCCATCGCGAAGCACGCGGGTAACCGCTAGTGCACGGGTTCAACTTTTGCTCTATGCAAATATCATGGTTTTTGTTTGGGAACAGTGGGGTGGGGATTCAGGTTTATATATTGAATCCTTAGCCATAATTCCATATTCGAGGTAGCTGGGAAACGGACGCACGCCCTAGTGGTAAGTGCACTGGACCAACATGCTCATATACTATACTAGTTGTTCAAAGATGGTTCTCCATCGCGAAGCACGCGGGTAACCGCAAGTGCACGGGTTCAACTTTTGCTTCGTTCAAAAACTGAGTTTTTCTTTTCCTCCAACGCAGTGAATAAAGTCACAAGGGGCTAAGAAGCAGTAGGCAGGTCATATCTGTCCTGGAGCATCCTCTGACATCGCCATCAGTGGTCCTCATGATGCCCCTGAGATCATAAACATCTTCTGGGGTTTCAACCCTTTAATCTCGCTTAACAGCAATGAAATTCTACGTCTCTTGCCCATCTCGTTGTTCTCTCAAACACTGTCGCAAATCATCATTTTTCACTTGCCGTTTCTCGCCCCCTGTTCCACACGTTCTCAAAGAGATCCAAGTACAATGACGCCGCTAAGTCAGAGCAATGCGGAGTCTGACGTGGAGCAATCGAGCTTTTCGCTCACGACAACCCAGTTCACTTCAAGAGTAGGCAGATGGGCCCGCCGTGGCGGCACAAGCAAGCAAAGAGCCAAGCAGAGAGCCAAGATCCTCAAGAAGCTCGCCAAAGCCGACAGACGTCTTGTGGATCTGAAAGACAGTATGATAGCCCGCGGTGAAGAGAGCGAGTACATCATCACTGGGCGTTTCCCTGCCAAGCCCTCGTTGCATCCTGACAAGATGGTGTTCTACGTCAAGAGCTACTGGACGCCAGCTCTCAAGCAAGGAGGCTACGGTGTAGCGTACAGACCAGATGTTTCAGGCGACTGGCGCGGCTCTGCCATCACGGTTGAAGCGTTGCACAAACGAGGACACGGCGACGATATCGAATTACAGGGCATACACACAGCTCTAAAGAAGGCGCAGGACACGGCAGAGGGCGCCACCGTCTTGAAGGACGTCTTCGTCTGTTACACCAATTCGAGCGCTCTGACGATCATGGAAAGGATGCGGCCAAACATCGATACAGAGGTTGATGATACAAAGAGCGGCGTAGAGCTGAGCGATGAGATGATCGACATCATCAACATTGTGGGCAAGCTCAAAGATCTAGGCGTCACCGTCAAGCTGGTTCTAATACCCTCCTATGTCCAGCAGCTAGAGGGCTTCTTCTTCGCCGACCGGTTGGCTCTACACGGTCTAGTAAAGGCCCAAAATATGTCTGACGAGCCAATGCTTAGCTTCTGGCTAGAGTTATGGGGCAGACACGTGGAGCAGAAGCAGACGAGAAAACTCGTCTTTAGGTATATGAGGATGTTTGTGCGGAACACCAGAGCTCAAGGGGATCTCATAATTCATTACTCGCCGAAAACGTCTTCCGGCATCTCCAGGCTTGAACTAGCCAGGCCAGTGCAGCCGGATAGACGAGAGATGATGGTGACATCTGATATTTGGCAAGCTTTCATTATAGGTCTTTGAACGGCGTATGGAGATATTTCCTGGGGGTCATCAGGTTTTCCTACACGGAGACCGTTAAGATGGGTTAAGTTCGACAGGAAGTACATCGGAATGTAGCCACAAAGGCATAAAGAGTTGCGAAGCGATCAATGGGTCGATATTGTACTGGGACCCTTTCCTTATAAAGAATCGCCTATTCTAACTTTCTCATTGCACTTCCAACCCTTCCTCTAAAATTCCCGCCACTCATGTAACCAGATATAGGCGAGAAAGTGTGTTTCTTTCACGGCGAACACAGTGTTTCAGTTCTGAATTTGCTTTACATTCAAGTTCTTCCTTTCACGAGGCGCACGATGCCGATGTTTGCGCGCCAAGAGCTGGTGCAGGAAGAAGTCGGTCAATCGAACCTCACTTTTGGGAACCGCTTAGACTGTAGAAACATCATGCTCTTTTCATTTCATCCTAATGACCTCCAAAGTGACAACAAAATCGCCCTTCAACCAACCCTTACCAGTTTGGTAGCCCTTTCAACCGATGTCAAGTTTGACGTCTACAACCCACTGGTATCAATGAACACGCCCGGAGAACCACCTTTTCTGGCGTTACGACGCTCTCGCTCCTCTTCCATCTGCATCCGAACCCGACTGGCCTGCCTGACCATCTCACCTGCAACTGCTGGATCTATACTACAACACATACTGCGGGCTCCTTCATCTAGGCTCTTATAGTCCTGTTCGGGGAAGTCAGGACCAGCCAGGTGATGAAATGGGAGAAAGCAGCGTTCATCCTCTACAAGACAATCGATTATCGCGTCTGGGATCATTCGGTGGCGCATCTGTGGGTCCCTGGTGACCATGATACCCGGCTGCAGAGGTATTAGCATGGACGATCTTGAAGTCCTTCCAGGGGAAAAATCCTACTTGCAGCAAAGCCTCAGGAAACGGTACATCTGGATCAAAGTACATGTGAAACACGCCGCCAAAAACCTTTTGTTCGAACCATCGACCAGACTCGCCTCTTAGGCCTGGCTGAAGACTGTACGGCGGCGTGGAGTCAAGTCTTGTGAGTGTGTTGCGGCGCATGTTTGTCCACCGCCCGTTTCCTAGGAAGGTGACGAAGACATGGATGAGTTCGTGGACGATGGTTACAGCGTGTTGGAACGCGACGTGTCTGAACTTGCGGCTCTCACCGATGGGGTTGCTCTCGAAGAAGGCTTGTAGTAGGACGCGCCATCTCTCGACGTTGTATCAGTTACCGGAGCTTGTATGAACTTAGGACCTTGACTTACCAGTCCGTTTAGGAAGATGGTTTGAGAACCGGGGTCGAACTGCGACAGGTTACCCTCCCACTCAGTGCGAGTGTGTTTTTGCTATGTCAGTCTGCCCATTTTACAACCTTTCACCACCTGAAAAGTAGATGCCACTTACACACCAAGGCAGTTCTGATAGAAATCACTATGACCAACTTCACCCTTTGACCGGAAATCGATGCAAAAGTGGGGCATCTTGTTCCTGAGCTTGGCCAGGAACAGGTCCTTGTTGAGCTGCGCGCCCGGAACGCTACCATTCCATCGCGGGTTCTCCCTGGCCCGGTTGGTACGATCCGCTATTTCTAACAGCGCTCGCTTTGCCTCCTCAGTCTGCAGAATGCACCAAGACATTCTGAGTATCTTGATGAAGACTAGGACCTCGGGGTTCCCAGGGAGCGTGAGAAGCTGAAGGAAGCCTGTGGTGTCATAGTGTTGACTGATGATTGCAAGGCTGATGTTCTCGTTGAACAGTGGCACTTCGGAGAAGCCAGACTGTGGACGTGGCATCTCGTTGGGTCCGGGGTGTTGATGTCAAGATGAGGAGGATGGTTGACGAGTCGCATGTACTGATTTTGAACGGAGAAGGGTTGTTTATGTTCGAGTGGTGAAGGCAGATATATGTAGGGAGACTCATGGAGAGACAGAGTGAAGGTGCGAGATGACATGAAACGTTGACGCGTGATCATGATCGGTCCAAAGTGAAAGATCATTTTGTGTTGCGTGAAGTGGAACTGGAAGTTTACTTCTGCCAAAAGGCAGTGATCTCAATCGCACAAGCATCGGGAAATTCGAGCTATGCGGAGGGCTTCTCTAGAACAGGAATGCATGAGAGCACTGAAAATAACAGAACGTAGTTCACTGAAGTTCACACTGGTTATGCCATGGCAACTGGCCGCTAGGTGCTGAATGTGGACTACGTAACGGTGATTGCTCCGAATACGGACCCTGCCAATGACACTATCAATCTCGGAAGATCCTTGCACTTCTCGAAGTCTTATGGTCCATTTGACTGACAAAGAATTACTGGTCTAGAAATCTCCATTCTTGTCGAGAGGCAGTTCCTCGTGAGGCTATCATATGTTCTGTCCTGCTGACATAGTCCTGGGCAAACCATGCGACATAGGCAACTGAAGTTGGAAAGAGCGTAGAAGAATCATTGGACCATCGGAGGCTGCGCCAATGCAGCAGAACGCACTGGATCCCCCGACCATGCTGAAATTGTTTCCGCTATAGGCAGCTTGTGTGCCTTCCTATGGTTGGCCGCTACGAGTGAGATGCGGACTACGGAATGGAGGAATAGTACGTGCACAATCGAAGCAGGTGAGTAAAAACTACTGCAGGAAACGCCTACCAAACCTGGTACGGATGTATGAATGAATCATTTCAAGCATCCGTCCATAGCTGTTCTTAAACTCGCTTCGCTAACCTGACCATCTGGAAAATGTCACGGAAAACACCTCTGCTTGAATACGAGCCTTTGCATCACTCTCGAAAGGGGGTTCTATATATCACGCTAGGGGTTGATGGTAGTGAAAGATCGTGATGCCTATTATTTCACAGTGCACGGGTAGGAATATTGCTTCGCACAATCTTTTCAGCTCGCCGATGGACAGACTCCATGAAGCTGAATAGCATCTGCTCCGAAGTGGTTCATCAAACCCGCAAATCATGTGTGCGCAGCGTTACGGAAGGTCGAATTTAGGTTTGGCAATCGGCAATGTCCGCGCGAATATGTCCGGGATTCCCTTAATCCCGGGTCCCTTGGCGCGGATAAGGATGGTTGGTGCCGCATCGTTGAGAGAGCATATACCGTTTCTTCAGATGTCAGCAAGGGCTACGACGGCCTGAGAATACTTCCTTGCTGTTCGGAGCTTGTTTTACTGTAATAGAAGTGTCGGATAACTACCATCAGCCTCAAGTCATGGATTTATTTTCCAACAGCGACACCACGCCCTCCTCACAAGCGGGTGGTCCAAACGGCCGCCCCTCTGATATCTCCCCAACGAACGAGTCGCATCCTCCTCACTCTCAGGATTCTCCTGCCCCTATCCAACGGTCTTGCGTGACCTGCCGTAAGCGCAAGGTTAAATGCAACAAGCAGCATCCGTGCTCGAACTGCGTGAGACAGCAAATAGAGTGTATCTTTCCTGGGGCCGGCAGAGCGCCCAGAAGAAGCAAGAAGCAGCCTGATACAGAGTTGCTGGTGAGGCTCAGGAGATTAGAGAATGTAGTCAAGACACTAGGTAGGCAGGTTGGTGCAGATGGGGAACTTGTGCCAGAGGAAATCATTGGGCAAAATGGTATCACACCTCCCGCTGCGCATGGGGTAGCTGAAGTTAGGGCTGTTGTAGATAAGGCGGACCTAGAGGATGCTGGCATAGGTAGAGGGGGAGAAGACAAAGGACACCATCTTTATAGGGAGGACAAGGTGGCCAAGAGTAAAGACAGCTCCGGTGACGGACGCGACCCCAGCGACATGGTTGGAACGGTGACCTCTCGCTTTGGACGACTGGTCGTTGACAATGGCCGTACTCGCTACGTCAGCAACAGTTTCTGGGCGAACCTTGCTCAAGAGGTAGAAGACATTCGAGGGATCCTAAACCCATCATCGGACGAGGAGGAGGAAGGGTCGCCACAAACGACGACGTCTAATCACGAAGAATTTGTGTTCGGGTACCGCTCAATCAGTGTTGAGTTTTCAGCATTGCATCCTCCGCCGGAGCATAGAAGCATATACTGGCGAACTTTCTGTGATAACGTGGATCCGCTGGTGAAGATGCTGCACATACCATCAATGACCCCCAAGCTCATGGGCGCCCGCTTAGACAAAGTACCGAAAGGACTAGAAGCCCTTATGTTCTCTATTTACTATGCGGCCGTTTCCAGTGTCACAGATGTGGAATGCGCCGAGCGCTTTGGCGAGGCAAAGCCCATATTGCTGCAAAAGTTTCGTTTCGCTGCAGAACAAGCACTTGCAAGAGCAAACTTCCTAGTCACTGAGGAGCTCGATGTTCTCCAAGCATTTATTTTCTTGCTGATGGCTTTACGGAGGAATGATGATGCTAGAGTCATCTGGACGTTGACTGGGCTGGTTGTCCGAATAGCCCAAACAATGGGCGTGCACCGAGATGGAAGTCACTTCGGTATCTCACCTTTCGACACAGAAATGCGCCGACGAGTCTGGGCACAGATTCTGATGCTTGATCTTCGCGCGTCAGAGGATCATGGCTGTGACCCTACCATCCTCGAGATCGCGTACGACACCAAGCCACCAGCTAACCTCAATGACAGTGAGCTATGGCCAGAAATGGAAGACTTCCCTCACCCAAGAGAGGGCATGAGTGAGATGACGTTCGGCCTGGTTAGAGTTGAGCTCTCAAGAGTCGTCCGGCGAGTGACTTACACACCGCCTGCACCAGACCTCTGTTGGAGGAAGCACCGAGAAGTCACCCTCGCGCACAAAGAGAAATGGATCCTCGACTGCCATCAAAAGATTGAAGATACCTACCTCCGCCACTGCGACATGATGCACCCTTTGCACTGGCTGACTGCCGCTGTGTCCCGCTTGATCATCAGCAAGATGCTACTCATGCTGTACCATCCCTACCAACGCCTTGACGGCGGCGCTTCCCTACCCAAAGACATCAAAGACCACCTTTTCATCACAAGCATCGAAAACCTCGAATACGGCCTTCTCCTTGACACCGAGTTGAGGATCAAGAACTACCGCTGGCTCCTCCGCACTTACCATCAATGGCACGCCATGGCCTTCTTACTGTCTGAGCTCTGCGTCCGTACCCTTGGCGATACGGTTGACCGCGCCTGGCGTGTGCTAGAAGCCACTCAACAGGTCGGATGGCGGAATTACCTCCCCGAGAATAACCGCCACGCGCCCCAGGAAGGGCTGTGGAGGCCACTACGCAAATTGAAAGACAAGGCATGGGCGGAGAGGAAGAAAGCACTTGCCGCCGAGGCGGAGAAGGCGGGCATACCCGGTGCCACAGAGGGGTGTTCAAACGGGAAGATAAGTCCGCAAGAATATTTATGTTTGCTGCAGAGGCGATTCGAGCAAGCAAGGTTACGGTCAGGGGGTGATGGCTTCACTGTCGGTCTTGGCGATGAGGACGGAGTGGAAGCAAGCTTTGTGGGACTGCTAAGAACCATTAAGCGAAGACATGGTGAAACGCAAAGCACGGAAGGCGAAGATGCGAACGGGGAGAGGATGGACCTACTGGAAGATGCACGGCCCGAGGCAACTGGAACAACCTCTCAAGGCATTATGGAGCCTTACTATGGCATGCAACAAGAACCAAAGTCCCTCTTGCAACGGCAGCAACCCCTTCCCATAGCACCGCCTATCCGACAATACGATTTCCCTTCTATTCCGCTCAATTCGAACATCCCTTTGGGTTTCAGCGGGCCTACGGGATACACGGGCGTGACACCTGAAGGACCAACCAACATGTCAGACATTGATGCAGATATGAATTGGACGAATTGGGACGAGATGTTTGAGGGCGTTGGTGGGTTTCAGTATACTGGCGTGCAAAACGGCTTTGGCGTTTCTGTGGGTGGTACAATGCACGCTCATAACGCTTCACCTATGAACTGGAACGGCGCTGGGACGAATGGGTGGTTTTAACGCAGCCTTACCTTCTATTTTTGTTATTCAGGGGGTTCGGTGCTCAAATGGATGGGATTACGTACGGTCATCTGGAATATTTTGGTTGACACATTGACAGATACCCCTCATCTCAACTTTTTGATAACTATCGTGTACTATAACGACTCATTAAAGCATTGTTTGCTCTGAAGATCAATTCCTTCAACCAATCTCCCCCCTCAGCTTCCTACTCTGATAATCCAACTTGATAGTTGGCAACTGCACCATGTGAATCTTCGCCGCCCCCATAGGTATCAACCTCGCCTCAAACATCTCCCCCACACACCTCCTCGTCTCCACCGGCGGCGGCAAATCCGGCGGCCCATTCTCCCCACCCCGTAAAGGCCATTCAATCTCACACGCATCCACGAGAAAGTACGGTAACCTTGCTTCTGGAGCCCAGATAGGATTCTCCAGCGGGGTAGGCGGGGTTATCTGCTCGTCATGGGTAGGATACAAGCTCGAGACTTCGGGCTTGAAGCGCAGCCTGGAGGGGTCGATTGCTATGGCCCAGGCGGAGCCGTTGGTGATGGTGTGGTCTCTGCACTCCGAGGGGATTTGGTGCTCGTGGTACGTGCGTTTTTCGCGGAAGTGCTTGGGAAGGGATTGGGAGATGTTGTGTTTGATGTCCAAGGAGTATAGAAGGGGTCCTTGGGAGATGGTTACTGTGTCGTTTGCGCGAGGGTAGGCTACTGGGTCTGTCTGAAAGTGGACGGTCATGTGCGTTGTCCCAGGGGGGATCTCTTTGCGGATGTTGTGGTATCCCTCTTCTGTCTTGTTGTACTGTTCGACGCCTAGGGAAGTGCCGTTGAGAGTGACAAAGGAGGAAAGAACCCATAATGGCTCTTTGACGTGGAATGTGAAGGTGCCTGTTGAGTTGATTTCATATCGTAATGTATGCTCAAAGGGGTAGTTTGTCAGACACCGGACAGTGACATTGCCACTGTCCAGAGTCAGAGACACATTAGCAGGACCTAAAAATGTATGGGCTAGACCGTTCGTCCCGACGCGTGCAAAGGAATTGGCCAAGAACTTGGGCAGCCCCTGATGGTGGTTCACAGTACAGCAAGGGTAGTTCGGTTCTAAGCCAAAGGTGTTCGACCAGCCGTCAGTGTTGAAGAAAGGCGTCGGATCTAGATGTCTTGAAAACGGTTGATTCGTCTGAGTCATGTATTGATGTGCCCACCAGTCGGGTGTTACTGCGGCCGGGAGGGCGTTGTAGGCCACTTTCTCGGTATGATCGGCGAGCCTATTCTCACCCAGTATCTGATACAGATACGCCATTGTATACAGGGTCTCTACGGTAGTGCATAGTTCCGCACTGCGTTTGGTCAGCGGGAACATAAGAAGGTGTAATCGATATCGTACCCTGAGTAAGGAGCGAGTCCATCAAGCCTTTCGTCGGCCAGAACTGAGCCGAATACAGCCCCATGATTCTTGAATGTAAGATGAAGGCCTTGTCTTGTGAGCTCCAGCAAAGTCTCGTTACCAGTCAAGCGATATATAGTAGCTAGGTTCTTCAAACCTTGAGCTACGTTGACACCATGCACGAATGGAAAATATGGTCGCCATCGTTCCCGTGGCAAGTCGTAGAGATCTTTCTCCGGAAAGATACCCCTCTGCCACCACCACTCCCACTTCATAGCGCCCTTGACCAGGTAGTTCATGTTCTCTCGGAGTAGCTTGTGCTGCTTTCGAGGATGTTTCTCTAATAGCCATTGAAGGCTTATCAACAGGTCTCCCGTTCTCACCCTTCCCCAACTCGAATCGAATGGATTCAGAGCATCTCCAGGATGATACTTGTAACCCCTATAGTCATCTTTGAGCATCTTATTCATGAGTTTAGTGAAGCGATGCATAGCTTCGACGGCTCTTTCTTCATAGGCACCAGGGTCGGCATCAACGAGCTGTATGAGTCCCAGCAGGAAAGGATACCTTCCCCAGAAGTTCCTGGCGGTCCCGACCTCCGGACCGATCCAGCCGTCCTTCGCCTGAAGATCCAAGACAGTATTGACAGTCTCGTCCACTTGCTTCTTCAGTCTTTCGTCATCAAGGGAGTAAGCTAAGGGCACAATGCCATTGAACCAATAGGGAAACTCCTCATGAAGGCCACTATAAGTCTCGTTGCCGCCAAGCCATGGGCTTTTGGAGATGAACGGGTAGAACTCATATTCATGCCCTGGGAAACCGGACGCCATCAACTGAAATTGGTCCAACAGCCATCCCTCAGGCTTAATGGAGCCCAGAGGCAACGGTGTGTAGCGAAAGTTCTCCACTAGAGATCGATACTTAGACACTGAAATGCACTGCTCACTCAAGCAAGGCTTACATGGATTTGCAGAATACTCTAACCCATCACTATGATGCAAATAAGGGACTATACCAGTCAGAACTACCTAAGGGGTGGACAGGGAGGTGGCAAACCCCATGGTGTGTCTAGTAGAAGGCGCTTTAGATTACTCCATATATGGTTGGATCCTTGACTGAGATAAGAGATAGTCAGGATGATAGCTAGCACAACGGCAAGCCCAAGCCACCGCTTGGATGAACGCGAGGCAGCCGTTGTTCGTCCTTGTGGAGACTCTTTCTGATTGATATTAAACATGATAGTATCTATGCTCCGGAGCCCAAAGTTGGAACGTCGTTGAAGCAATCCATAACGTTGGAGGTTGTCGAGGCTGGGCAAGCGTCATATGGCTGCCTGAGGCTCGCAGTCACAAGCCACACAGCGGAACACTTCCGCACAGCCGCCCCACTCTAGAAACATTTCTTGAACAGCTGGGAACGAACTTGAATTCTTGACTCACTTTCCGAACATCGAAAACCTCAAGATCGCTGAGGCCTCACGGGCCAACATACTCAGCTTCCCGGTCAGCTGTCACAATGGCGTCGAAATCGAAAACCCCGGCCGCCAGCATGGAGGACGAACTCTGGAATAGGTGCTTGGAGAAACCCGCGGGCACAGTCCTTTACCAGCAAGAGCTTGTGGACATGGGTGTGACGAACAATATGGAGGAGCTCGTGTTGCTTTTGCAGGCGCTAGTCGATGGTGGGAAAATGCAGATGATGACATGGGATGGCACCGTCTGTTGGAAAACGCGAAGTCCTGAAGAGACCGGGGTGTAGGTTGCGCCTTAGTGGATTCAACAGGGGAAGGCCTGTGTGCGAGAGAGTTGCGACTGACTCTGGTCTCACAGTCTCGAGAAGCTCAACACCGACGAGCGACTAGTGTACTCTCGAATCGAGGAAGCCGGTAATGAAGGCATATGGATCAAGACTCTCCAGGCTCGGACCAATTTGCATATAGCATCTGTGAACAAGGCGATCAAGACCATGGAGACCAAGAAGTTGATCAGGCAAATCAAGTCGGCAAAGTACCCGGGAAAGAAAATGTATATGTTGTTCTACCTTACACCCAGTGAGGAAAGCACCGGCGGCCCCTGGTTCTCAGAAGGAGAGCTGGATGTGGACTTCATCGAGTTGCTGAGTGGAGTTGTTCACCAGCATATTGAGATGCACAGCTGGGTTGAAGCGAGGAAGATGCACAAGAAGAAGGCCGGCGGTAGAGGTACAGAGGCTAAGGAGCCGCGGTACAAGCCGCTCGTTGGACTAAAGAATCAGTATCTGATCGCACACTCGTCCGAATACAAGTCGTACCCCACCACCCGGCAGATTGCAGATTTCCTAACGGACTCAGGTGTGGTGGAAGGGGTCAACCTACTTGAAGCTGACGTGCAGCAACTACTGGAGGTATTGATCTGGGATGGAAAGATTGAGGCAGCACCTGGTGGAGGTTATCGGTCGACAAGAAAAGTCGAAGGTGAAATTGAAGGCAACGGTCCTGGCAATGGGTTGACTGAAGCCCCGTGTGGCAGGTGTCCGGTGTTTACCCTCTGCGAAGAAGGTGGCCCAGTCAATGCTGCAAATTGCGAATATTTCCAGGCCTGGCTAGATTACTGAAGAAACGTACCCTGGCAATATTGGACGTTTAATGAGTAAAATTCTGGAAGATATACCAAACCTAGCAGGACGCTGTCCTGCACCTCTTCAGGGCAAGGATCCAACCCGAGCAGGGCAATACCATATAACCCTGCTAGAGGTACGCCCCCAATCAGAGGGGTTCGGTGACCGCAACGGTCTGATCACAAAACAACATACTGAGAGGAGAAGTCGCCCACGAAAAGCGGACCACCAAAGAACAGCTGTTCGAGTATTGCTACTTGTGCTGACATAGCACGTGGCAACGCCGGGAGGATTAAAGCAATGCTGAAATGCTGGTGTTGCAGATGAAGGCCGAGCTTTTGAGGGACATGAGAAGCTACAGTTGCTAGATGATGCATTTCCTATCCTATGTCCTATCAAACATTTTTCTCCGACCCGTACGTGCGCGCACTTCTACCCTATGAACAGCACCTGATCGTGCGTACGCTTTGCTAAAAATGACACTTGATGTGGGAGATGACACACACCACCAGCCTGCTGCAGTGCCATGCTCGAAGCAGGCGAAGGTCAAGACCACCTGTCATTCAACTACTCTGCTCCTTGAATCTGTTGGACCCGGCAGCGTCGCCTGGTACATATCGAGCTGGGATGCATGACCTCGACATGAAGTCTGTGGACCATGGCAAGAGCCTCTAAGACGCTGTAGGCGGGCTGCGGATTGTCAAGCTATTGATAATAGCTCCAGTGGATCACTCGTCTCGTTTGCGGCGGCTTGGTTCAACCCCTTTCACTACTCAAAATCTTCTTTCCATGATCCCTAACCACATCATCCAACAGCTCCCGTATCCTTCTGCAGCCATCAATTCCTACTGCCATCATCTCTTCCAGTCGGCTGACTTGCATCCTTGTCTCCATAACTAACACCGAAACACTGTCAGTAGCGCCTAACGTCCCAATTGTCAAAAACGGCAGATCCTGCTCCTCGAGCGAGTTGAGATCCAATAGAGGATCCGCAACATCCACATCAATTGCAGTTCCTCCACCGCTTCCACGCCCGGCGTTGTAGCTTGCGGTGCTCCCAGTCGTGCAAGCAACAATATAGTCCGTCATGGGAATACCAGCATCGATCAAAGCCAACGTACTCGCATTAACGAGCGCCGCAAGCAGCCCCCCATCCTGACTCAGCACATACAACGACACGGTAATCGTACTATGGGGATACAAATGCGTCAACAAAACCGGCGCAAAAGCCCCCTGAATCGTATACTGCATCTCCTGCGTTCTCTTATCCCCTCTGCTGCGCTTCTTCCTCTCCAGCCCGCTAAACCCAGCAACGCTGATGTCCACCACAATTTGCGCTTTGTCGTCTTGAGCGGAGCCGGCGGTGCGCTTCCCTTCGCTGGGACCGGACACGGTGCAGATTACTTTGGTGTTGCCCATTTCGAGGTAGCTGGAGCCGTCGGCGGCGGCTTGGGTGGAGATTTGGGCGTGCAGTCGGCGGAGCTCGTTCCAGCGGCGGCCGTCGAGGCGGAGGTGCGCGAGAGCGTATGCGGAGCTGTCGAGAACCATGTTGCGAGAATGAGCGAACAAGATGTGAGGATTGAATTGGTGGGCGGCGGTCGCCAACTGAAGCTAGTGTCAATTGCTGGATATCGAGATTCTACAGGACCTGAAATTATTTCGACATCAAGGGACGCCAAGCACCGCGGAATGGGAGATCGACAGGCAACGAAGGCCGCCGCCCCGCGATGCGTGGCGTCATCAAACTTTGTCGCGTCTAATCGCGTCTTCCAGCAGGCAGCAAACATGTTACGGCAAAAAGCTGTTAAGGTTCGGAATGCCATCCCAGAACCTTCACCTTGCGTAGTCAGCTTTCGTGCTTTACATAAACGCATCTACAAACCTCCCACAAATAGATGTCATTCAACGGGCCAAGAACCTATGCTGCTTCACAATCTTAATGCCGCCACCTTCGAAAAGAAGAAGAACGCTTGAAGAGGCCGTGAACAAGCTTGAAGGCGAAGCAATGAGTGAGACAGAGGTTGAAGATGTCGATGACCTTGACATCGTCGCAACGGTCAGGAAGGAGTTGGCAAGCCCTAATGGCAACGTAATTCAAAACGCAGCGCCTCAGCAACTATCATCTGCTGCTACCTCCGAAACGGAAGCGGGTGATGCAGAGTCCTCAAAGAGCGGAAGTACCGCAAAGCGCAAGGATGGCAAATTCAAGCGCACCATGGGAAGACTTGAGTGGTCGGACGACGACGATGACATCGACACCACTCTTCAACAACTCAGGGAGAAGTTATCGAAGAGAAAAGGTCGGCCTCCAAAGGGCGAAAGCAAGTCACGAACCGTCAAGCCACGAGGCGGGAAGTCTTCTATAGTAGGGAGGCGACCGCGGAAAGCTGTGGTTGATGGTCGCCTGACCAAAGGACAGCAAAATTGGCTCGATAGACAGTCGAAGGATAACTATGTGTCCGACAACGACGAGGATGCGATGATGGAAGACACCTTGCCTGACTATGTGAGAAATAGACGAACGGGCTTCGATGAGTTGCAGAAAGAGCTTGGTGAAGCAGGGTTGAAGCTGCCACCGTCATACGAGGATGTGTACTTCTCAGATGACGAACGATTGGCCGACCTCAGGGAGAAGCCGTACTTCCCTGGGGTCAAGCCTCCTGGTCAGTACAGAGATATCGAGATGCCCACTTCTGGCGGTGTCATCCCAGCGTCCATTGCGCAGTGGCTCAGAGAATACCAGATGAAGGGAGCTGAGTTTATGCACGGCCTTTTCGTTAGACAGAAAGGCGGCATCCTGGGCGATGATATGGGTCTTGGCAAGACTATACAGGTCATCGCATTCCTAACGGCTGCGTTCGGCAAGACTGGAGACGAGCGAGATGCGAAGAGGATGCGCAAGATGAGGCGCATGCGTGACGATAGGTGGTATCCCAAGGTGTTACTTATCTGTCCCGGCACGCTCCTCGAAAACTGGAAGTCAGAACTGGATACATGGGGTTGGTGGCAAATTTATCAATATCATGGAAAGCTTGACGAAAGAGAGAACGCGATCCAAGCTGCACGAAGCGGCCGGTTAGAGATCATGATAACCACCTATGACACCTATCGCCTTGGGCGCGAAGAGATCAACCTCACTGAATGGGACTGTGTCGTGGCAGATGAATGTCACCGGATCAAGGACAAGGCTGCGAAGATCACACAGGCAATGAACGACGTCAACGCACTTTGTCGAATCGGGCTGACTGGCACCGCTATCCAGAACAAGTACGAAGAATTATGGACACTTCTCAACTGGACAAACCCGGGCCGCTTTGGTCCATTGGCGACCTGGAAAGAAGTGATCAGTAAACCCTTAAAGGCCGGTCAGTCTCATGACGCTACTGTAACAGAACTTGGCAAGGCTCGTGAAACCGCTGAACTCCTCGTCAAGAACCTATTACCCCCTTTCTTCTTGCGGCGAATGAAGTCGCTTATAGCTGATCAACTGCCGAAGAAGAAGGACCGCGTTGTCTTCTGCCCCCTGACCGATACCCAAGCGGATGCTTATAAGAACATAGTTGACAGCGACATTGTGGAATATATCCGCCGTTCCGCCGAGCCATGCGATTGCGGCTCTGGAGGGAAGCGTGGCTGGTGTTGTTATACAGAAATCGAAGGCTACGGAAAGTGGCAGTTCTTCGTATTTCCTTGCATGGCAACGCTGCAGAAGCTCTCGAACCACCTCGCTATGCTCGTTCCAACAGGAACAGAAGCAGAGGATAAGCGGCAGAGAGCTCTCGCCATTCTGGAAACGGCGACGCCGCATCTCTGGAAGGAGCTTTGGCGCAAAAAAGACAAGATCGAAATCTTTGCCCAGCCAGAGTTTTGTGGCAAATGGAGGGTGCTGAAGAAGCTACTGCGTTTTTGGCATAGTAACGGTGACAAGGTATTGGTGTTCAGCCATAGCGTCCGGCTTCTAAAGATGCTGCATTCTCTGTTCAGTTCGACAACGTACAATGTTTCTTTTCTGGATGGGTCGATGAGCTACGAGGAGCGGCAAAAGACGGTGGACGACTTCAATGCCAACCCTATGCAATTTGTTTTCCTCATCAGCACCAAGGCTGGTGGAATGGGCTTGAATATTACCTCAGCCAACAAAGTCGTCGTCTTTGATCCCAATTGGAACCCAGCATACGATCTCCAAGCTCAGGATCGAGCTTACAGAATCGGCCAGACTCGAGATGTAGAGGTATTCCGGCTGATCAGTACTGGTACTATCGAAGAGATTGTGTATGCAAGACAGATATACAAGCAACAACAGGCCAGTATCGGGTACAACGCATCCCTCGAGCGCCGCTACTTCAAAGGTGTGCAAGATGACAAGGCCAAGAAGGGCGAGATTTTTGGCTTGGTCAACATCTTCTCATTCCAAGGGGAGAACATCGTGCTGCGGGAGATTGTGAACAAGACTAACATTGCCGAGTCCAAAGCTGATGTTACCGTGCTCGGGTTGGACCTCAGCCAGACAGACGACATGGACGATGAGCACATCGGCGGGCAAGATGAGGATTACGCAATGTCTCAACTCGCAGAGCTCATCACATCCGGCGAGAACGAGGCAAAGTCCAAGAACGGTTCCTTCAATGGTCACAAGGGGAAAGCTGACCCTATCAATGCCATCCTAGCGAGCGCTGGGGTCCAGTACACGCACGAAAACAGCGAAGTCATTGGAACATCAAAGATCGAAGAAAAGCTTAGCCGCCGCGCGCAAGAAGCGGGCAAAGACATCGACATGATCGGCGAGCATGTCTTCCAGCATGGCAGCCAGAGCCAAGGCGACTTTGTACCGAAGAGCCAGCTTGCGGGGTATGATTCAGCAGATGACTCTGACCTGGGCGACGGGGATCTTGATGCCGGTCTCACCAAGACGAGAGATGGACGTATTAGCTGGAAGAACATCAAGTTCAAATATAGGCCGCCGGAGGATGTGAGGAGAAGACAGTTTTGCACGATGGCTAAGACCTTTGGGTTTGATGATCCGGTGGAGTTTGCACTTGTTGTCGAGGGGTGGACGCAAGAGCAGAGGAGGAATTGTCTGGATAAGTTCTATCGGATTAGGAGGGCTAGGATTCTAGAGTTGGGAAGGAAGGGACAGGGTAAGATTGAGGAGGCATCCATGGAGGAGGATGGAGCTAGCGCTGCTGCTGCTGCTGAAGCCAGCAATGCAGCGGTGAATAACACAGCTACGGATGTATGGACGCTTTGATGGAGGTCTAGCTTTCACTCGGCGTTTGAACTCGAGGTCTTATATACACCCGTGTAAATGTTCTGTAGGATTTCTTCTTATGATACCCCAAGCTGTATGTAGAATCGAGCATTGATCACTTAGACAGTTTGCACATGTGCTGCAACGTTGGTAGCGTACCAGGCAGTGATGCGCCTCCTTCTTTGCTGTAGCTATTGGTGCTTGTCGTCAACCTGTACTCCTTTGATGCTGTCAACCACTGTCGACCAGTAGTAGTCACTGTTGCGGACACAGCACTCAGCCTTATGAACGGCCTCGCTTCCTTACGCCGTAGTGCTTTGGGTCGCTTCAACTATTGTTGACGCATGAGAGGATCTGTCATAGTGAGTTGGTACCCCCATCCGGAGAATGAGGGGATCACCCAAGGCGTTCTAGACTACTACCATACATGCAGTTATACTGGAGTAAGTCTGAGGAGGTATGTGCATGATCCCGAGCCCTTGCTTTGGGTTTCCACGCCGGGACCTTATCAGCACTCTCCTCATTGTCGTTCTCTACCAGGAGCACCTCGAGATACAGTGGAGCTCGTCGGCGAATACCTACTATATCAAGTAATCCCACAACGAATACATTTCAGCACCACTTGGGCGTTGCCTACCTTGGATGATGTCAGCTCGTCTGCATATGAATGACTATACCCTCGAGTGGAGTTCTGGTAGAGTCCTCCAAGGCCCCCAAGAAGTGTTACATCTACGGCTTATCCATCCATACCAATGAGACCGTCCACCTGCCGCACTCGCTGCTGATTGGTACAACGAGAGCAGCTGCATTAACGTGCCTCCATCGTAGACTGCCCATTGACAGCAAAGGCGGTTGGACCCAGATCAACAGTCTTTTCCAGTCTGTCTTCTTTCCGTGTCCTTTGGTTCAAGAGTTTTCGCTCCCCAAATCCGACATTGGAGTGCAAGGACGCGAAGCTCATGCCATCAGATAGCTTGAACGTCATATGATCATCCCTGTAACACCTACAGATGGAGACACCTGTACTTCTCGGCAATGAACGTGACGCGATCTCTCGAGCTTCGAGTCGCTGTACGAGCCAGACTGAGCTTCTCGGTCGAGCTCCCTCATGGTGCATGAGGTCTCGAGGTCAATGTCTCGGTACCAGCTTGCTTCTGATCTTTTTGACAGCACTATCTGATAGATGGAATAATGAGCAGTGGCTCCGATGTTCGGCTGCATCGTCGTCTGTTGTCCACGTGTTGGCCTTTTCTGGTTCGATTGATTCACGCGTCGTTGCCGAGAATTCCAATATGGCCGTCGCGCTTCTAGCTTGACGAGCAAGTGTAGGTTGCATCAAAGCAGCAACATAGGCTCCTGAGAAGCGACGATAATGCTTCCAATGTTGATGGAGGTGTGATGAGAAGTCGGGAGGGGTGGATAGGTAGTGGTACGTTGTCGTCCACGACACGTGAGGGGTCGCGTAGAGGGCAAGTGCCACCCTTCAACATCACACCCTCGACTGCCCCTTGCTTCACACGTCTTACTGTCATCAACACCTCACCTGTGCTTAAGATAAAACGTGTATTCCTTCAAGGTATGCTAACGCCATGATCCAGACAGAACCGCAACCGATTGCGATTGTGCATCGCAGCATCAGCAGTCAGCAACGCGGTTAACGTCCTTCAAATCCTCCAGCACTTTTACTTTGCAGGCCATCCGACCCCGAGTTGAAATAGCTTGTAGCCTTAGCGCCGGATTGACTGAGCAATGCGATGATGGATGACCCAGATGTCTGGTGGCTCATTGTAAGCTCAGACTCCGACACTCTCATCAAGACCGCCTGCAGGACTTTGACAAGCAGATCAGCAATTCTGGGACCCAAATTGAAGTTGCTACCGCGTAAGAAATCCATCCAGCAGGTCCCTTCGCATCTGCGTCGGTTGAGTGCCGCTGACGGCTGCATCCTGTCAATTGCACCGTCGGCATTAAAGCGGACCGCGGGATAGGGTTGTGTTCGACACTGTTGCAATTGAACGCAGACACATGACGAGTTCAGGTAGCTCGATTGGATCTCCATTTGATCATTCTTGCTGGTTGAGTACCGACAATAGATGCAAATCTTCGACAAGTCACAGATCTAATGGTACCCGCAGATCCTCTGAAAATACGATCTTTATATAGGTTTATCTGTTTTTCGATGGAACCAGATGAGTCTGGAACCCTTCCACGGATTCACCGTCTCATCTCCAACGGAAGATAGACACGATATTCGGGATACCCAAGGCCCGCCTCACCACTGCGTCCGCTGCTGTTCCTCTGACGATGATTCTGTGACCGGGCATGATTGGCTGTACGTTATTCCTGCGATCTGGAATGGTGCGAGAACCTTGCAACTCAGTATATATGCGCGCCATCCAAACCAGACTCCGGCAAAGTCTTGAGGGAACCTTACAGCACATTATACACCGCATAAATGCAGCGATGGATGATACGGCATGACGGCATCCGAAGGGAGTGTTCACCATCCGTTTGTAGAGTCTACCGAAAGCCTGATTGTCTGAACTAAATCCCAGGGTATGCTGTTCGGTTTCTTTCAAGCTTTGTTCACGGAAAATTAGATATTAAGAAAAAATCGCATATTTCTGATCCACTTTCTAGTAAGAGCAAGGGTTGAGATTGATATATGCAATAAGCAGAAGCAAAGACATGGGATGACAACGAATTTCAAAAGAGAGATCATCATGAACTCAAGCAGAAATAACGTCCTACCTGTGAGGGCCTTAGAGCATCTCGCCAGGAGCACTCCACCGCTAAGTCAGGCTGTTGGATAGGAATATCGCAGGCAGTACAAGGATCATGTACAGGAACGTCTGCTAAGCAAATGGTATATATAGTGGGCAGCTCATCAAAGGTAACGCAAGCCAAGGACCTGTAACGATTAACCTAGAGTAAGTCCTCATTGCGTTGTCCACATCATGTACCGAGGGAGGGAGCACGTAGGCTATATGCAGGTGCGCTCTGTAAGCAGTAAAACTTCATTATCGAGAAAAACTTGAAGCTTATTTGACTGGCTTCATTTGGACCGCTAGTCTACCTGCAAGCATGTGAGCTCGTTGACTAGAAGCCCAGGGGGTCATAGGCAGGTTCAGACAGGTAAGCGTTGTCATACCATATCGTTCATGCTTGGGAAGATGCTTCATTCAGTTCTCGTGTCTACTGTGGCACCAGGCCGCCCCTCTTTTCTTTCTTCTCCTTCTTCTTCATCATCCCCCCTCTCTCCTTCTCTACGTCTCCCCCAACTCAGTGGTCAGAGCCACTGTAGGCAGAGCCCTCACATCCTTGGGGTGCCAGCCGTAGATCCCATCTCTGTCCTTCATTGCCATAACGATTGGTACAATGCCTGCTGCAAGACGCTTATCCCTGCGCTCTGCTCTCGCCCAGAGCCTCTCCCAGTACTTGTCCTCTGCATCTTGTGCCTGCTTCTCCTGCTGCCGGCGGGCCCTCTCCTGCTCCTCGTCATGCTGCTGCTGCTGTTGCCGTTCCCGCCACTGCGCCCTCACCCATGCCTCTGTTCTTTTCTTGGAGGGGATCGAGGCGCGCTTGCTGACCTCTTCATGGGTGAGGGTAGCGGTCGGGAGGCTGGAGGAGGCGGAAGCGCTGGTGTTGCTGGCGTTGCTGGTGGTGCTGGAGGAGGTGGAGGAGCGGTCGGGGGCGGGGGGAAAGATGGCGAGGGCCCGGAAGACAATTCGTGGTGCTGAGCGTGGGTATCGCTTTGGGAGCCGGTCTGAAGCCTACGCAAAGGTTAACTGGGTATATCTCATTGTGTGTGAGATTATTTGAGGCAGTGATCTGGCATGGACGGCGTTGCTCTGACGGCAATGCTGGATCCCTACGGCGTGATCCTCAAGATGTTAAGGGGAAACACTCACTTGCTTGTTTGTGGTGCCTGTCATCTTGTCCTTCTGATAATCCGTTTGGAAAAATAGACGTTGTTTGCTGCCTTCAATGTATTCTTCAGTTGCTCAGATCAGGTGAAAGCAGTTGTTGTGACGATTGAGGCTAGCGTGAAATGATGACCTTAGGCAACGCACACTGGGAAGGAGAAGTTTCAGAATGCACGTGTGCAGGGGCCATGATCATGATATTACTCCAAAACCCCTCTTTCACCCCTCTCCGTCTTTCCTTTCTCTTCTTTCTTCCCTCGTCACTGTTCGTGCGCACTGGAGTCTCTTTGCAACTCGATATCTGGGCGTAGTGAACCCAGCTTGAGACGAGCACTGAGATGGACGTGACTGTCACTGACGCCAGACGCGACGCAGTCTAAGGGAGTAGTGACCCAAAGGGTTTTCGAGCGCGTTTGGTAAAGACTTCACGACAACTGTTCAGCTATCAGGAAGCAGTGAGTACATCCTCATCACCACCCTCCACTTTCCTCAACCCGACATGATGACCCAAAGTGCACACCACTGATGACCCAAAAGGTCTCTGATCGATTGCTTCCTTCTTCTGAGGTCTCTCCATTCACCTAACTTCTCACGGAGTGTTCATCCTGGTCCAACTATGCTAACTCACCGAGATCATTAGATCAGACTGGATCTCTACTCGAGCGGCTGTAAGTACATCTTTGTCACTTTCACTTCGTCATCCTGTTTATGATGAACAACGTCTGTCATCCTTATTCTGATGATCAACGGATCACTGATATTAAACACTGCATACACCTCTGAGTCCCTCCTTCACTCATTCTTTTCTTGCTTCTGTCGTACCGTCAGTCCAAGCTAACTGCGCAGAGACCCTCAAGTTGCCGGGAAGTACGTCTTCGGGATTGCTGTAAGTCAATTCCCGTCTGAGCCCTGCACGTTCCCGTCCGTTATGATGAGAACGAAACATCATTTGATGATCTTACCGGTCACTGATGCTTAGTCTTTTCTTCTTTCTGAACTACACAACAAGCACTGCTACTTGCTCTCTATTTCCGCTGTTATTCAGGCTAACTCTCTTGCGGTACTACTTCCGGCTGCAGGATTGGCAGTATCAATTTTCTTCGGAGCCTGACAGTTCAACCACATCATCCACTCCGACAGCAATTCACAACAGCCCAATGTCCCTGAAGGTTCCTTCAATCTCTTATGGGGATAACGAACAGTCGGTTCGCTCTGATCTATTCACTCTCCTCTGCTCCGCTCGCTCTTTGATACAGCCTCTATCAAGGTCAACTTGTTTTGCTATCTGCGAAACAAGGTTGCGAGAGCGCGTCCGCCGTTGCCAGCGTAAGTGCATACTTTTTTGCTTTGCTTCTTCGTCACGGCCAATGATGAAATTACAACCCAATCTTTCTGAAGAACTTTGGTTCTCTGAAATTGCTCGCTTCCTCTCTGAGACCCTGTCTGCTGCTCAGTTCATGTTGTTTCCGCTCATTACCGACCGCACTGACAGCTATAGGATTCCTACAGGCTTCAAGGCTGTCAATCGATTGAGATTCCTCAGCAGCTGGTTCCACATCATCCACACGATACCAGTAGGATAAAGACGAGGTCATAACCAAGCTGTGAGTCCTCATTGCTGCAGTCCAATTACTTCTACTGGCAAGATGACGATAGCCTCTTACCATCTGGATGGTTGCAAAGACCGCTGACAGTGAATTATTCTGTTTCTTGATCTGATCTTGCACTAGCCGCTTGCTGTCCTCCGCTTCTCCATGTCGTTGATGGGGTTGTTGCTGATGTCCATTGCAGTCTCACTCGGTTTGGAACCCACGCCGCTCATCTTCGCCTCTTGGCCATGTTCACATCAATCTTGGAGACTGAAAAAACAGAGAAAGCCTGAACCGACAGTGAGTATGCCTTTGCCGTAATTCTTTCTTATCAATGGCTATGATGACACTTCATTATCTTTTCACGCTTAGTTGGCATGACAGCCCACTTTGTGTGTATCTGCAAGGTGTCTTTTTTGATCCCTGCTCTTAGGGGTCTGATAATAGTCTCTTTCTGATTGGCGTTTCTTGTCCTAAAATGTCCATTCTTGCAATTTTCCGCACGATGCTGACCATTGCTTATGTGGTCTTAGTCCGCTCAAATACGGTTTATTCTGATCATCGTTGCGACGCACCAATTGTTCTGCAGCCTAACGACAGTCGCAAATCAGTACAAATGGATGTTAAGAAACATGGAGCAGATGTGAGTACCCCCTGACAGTCTTCAGTACATTCATCTTCCAATGATTACAAAAAATCTAATGCATTCTTCGTCTGATTCTCCTCCAAGAGATCTGACTGCTGAAATCTTGATCTGATTCCTTCCGCATGTTTCAACTTCGAAACGCTTGCTCTGTAGTTGGACGTTCAAAGGCTGACTTCCTGTTTCCAGTGCCCTTAGCACCAGGGTTTTCTACCACTTCTTCGTGACCAGTCAAGACCAGTCACTGTGCGACAGCAAAGGAACACCACGCTTGCTCCACAAGAGAAGATTACGACGCGACTGTAAGGTGAAGGATACAATGCACGAGATAAAATAGTCACTGCCGTCGGCAAAACAATACTGGCCGCGAAGAACACCCTATCTTTGGCTTGTGACAGATGTGGTCGACGTGGACTCTCTCGTTCAACTTGGCCGGTATCCGTACCGGCCAGAGTCCAACGTCCTATGGATGGCTCACAACAACTATCAACCGCCAAGCATTCACACACTCCGTCTATCCCCAGGATGGTCCAAATCGACTGTCAATCACACCTTGCCGGTCGTTGAACGCCCGCGCACTGTCCAGCACACCCCACAAGCCACCTATACCTCGCGGCGACTCCCGATCCTCACAGAAACGACGGAGTCGAGGCAGGTCATGGCCCCATAGGCTTGTGGGTCGATCGACGATCCAACCAGCTGATAACTGCAGGTACCCCCCATCGGAACAGCAAGTACAGAGAGATGGGCGTGCGATTACC
Organism: Floridaphiala radiotolerans; assembly: GCA_022813185.1. NCBI lineage: Eukaryota > Fungi > Ascomycota > Dothideomycetes > Floridaphiala > Floridaphiala radiotolerans. The sequence goes on along the minus strand of JAKLMZ010000019.1, from coordinate 60,285 downwards.
TACATCAGCTGGTGTCGATCGGTGTGTTGCTGGATAGAGCTTTTCACGATACTTAGGCCTCACAGCCACCTATACCTTGCGGAAGCTCCCGATCCTCACAGAAATGACGGAGTTGAAGCGGGTCATGGCCTCATAGGCTTATGGCTGGCCCTCGTCCGAGCCAGACGACACCAAACCAACTGATACCGGCAGGTACCCTCCCTTCGGAACAGCAAGCACAGAGAGATGGGAGATGAGATACCTATATCAGCTTGGATTGGTGGTCGTGTCGCGTACGATAGGACTACAGATGACAAAGAGATTTTGATGCCGCGATGGCAGACCCTAACTCGGTAATGATCCTTCCGCAGGTTCATTTTGTTCTTTCGGTTCTTTGGGGTGAGGCATTTCAACCGCAAATGCCTCACTCCCCGGTTCCCAATTTCAGGTCTTTGCATCTACAGCGCTCGCAGATACTTACTATGTCCTTTCCATGCCATTCCGCCTCACGGAAAACTGAACGGGCGGCGAGGGTTTCCACAGAAGCTACGTCTATAGCTTCTGTGGTGCTCCTTGCCTGCTCTAGCCAGCAAAACAGAAGGCCTGGTCAAAGGAGAAGCCTGACCTGGAAACACCATCACGCCGGGCCGGTCCTGAAGACCATGGACAATTAAGCAACGACGAATCCAGCATTCGTCAATCCATTCCGTCTCGTCAGAATAGCTTTGCAGCATCAATCAGTAGCAGCATTTACACAACCGATTCACAGTTGCCACATGGGCAAAAACGCTTCGATGAAGGTACTGGAGCCACCTCTCATTCTCTTTCCCTTGCCCCAATCCTTGAATGGCCGGGGGATTCAAGATTCCTTTCGGTCTCGGGAAAAGTTATCTGTTCTCCGGGTCAATTCGTTCAGCGTCGGCCCACAGCGACAAGCTACTTTGTCGAATCGGATAGCGACTACTATGCACCCCGGGTTGCTCCCTGGAGCTTGCTGTAACGCTGGCCAAAACCGAGCAGCGGCATGATCACTATACGGGCGCTGTTGGTGCTGTTAGGGAGCAGATTCTCGAAGTACCAGGCACACATGCCTGCCTGTTCGAGCTTCATTACACCGATCAAGCACCGCTTGGTACTCTTCTCTTCTGGAAGACACCGGCGCCGGGTGCGACGCAGTGCTTTGGAGGTGCTCACATGATCATCAAGTGGGCGCCAAAAGCCAGTCCTTGGAAGTACTTGCTCGGATGTCAGACCGCAGCCAGCGTTGTCCTTCGACGTCAGCGAGCTTATCGATGCTGACCGCCAACTGGAGCAGACAGCCAGCTCGCTTCTTCACCTCAAGCGGCTGGGTGTGCTCGGTGCTGAGAATGGTGCTTTCCACTGGCGAGTGAGTCGCAATGGCGTCGTGTGCCCCCCACAACAACAAGCACCTAATTTGTGGCGGCGTAGGAAGTCAGACATCAACAAAGGATTGCAACGTCGTAAAGTTTGACAAACTTGGTCAGTTCTAGATGCATTGCGTCTTGCCAGGTTAGATGGAAGGTATCACCTATAGCGTCCGCTGCAGCTTCTGCAAACATCGGTCTTTCGTTCAGTCCCTTCGGAGCACGTCGGTATCGCTTTCTCGAAAACTCCTTCTTCCACATCTGCTCTATGCCAGCGTTTCGTCCAGGTTGCAGTCTCCGGGACAGGCACAACTCATTCTTTCGGTCCCTCTGCCGATTGTAAGGTCGATAGTTCAAGGGCTCGTTAGCCACAGTGTCATTGCATGAAGACCGCTACGGTTGACGTGCTTTCGTTGGTGAATGAAACACGACGTGTCTTTCCGCCGATCAAGTAGCTGACTGAGTTGCGCAGACACAGGTTCATCCAGCAATTCGTCCTCCTTTGATCCCATCATCTCCTTCCGTTCGGCAAGACAATCGCATCGATTGCATCCGTCCTTTCATTCCAACTCTTCGACATCCGCATACAAATACTGGGATTTGGGGCTGGCTGAACAGGGAGAGCAAGGATAACAAAAGGACATCGTGCACAGCTCACGCATGCATGTTCGATGGGAAAGTTGGGCATACATTGAGGACTGGCGGTGGAAGTAATGCCAGGATATTTGTACGAGACAGTGAACGTGCTCTGGTAGAATTATGCACTCGATACATAAAAAGTAAATTGCTGTTTTAACCTGTATCCGGACTTCGCATGATATATATACAGTCGTGAAAATGCTGAATCCAATGAAATATTCTCATGAAGGTCCGTCATGAAGATTGCTTGTGCGGCTGCAAAGAATGAGATTCTACTGCAAAACACAGTGGCAAAAATCATGATAATGGCTGTCTGTCGGACGTAACCAAATGATAACCTCGGAGCTTTCATCTTGGTGCATTTAAAGAAGGATTAACGTAGACTAACACGACACCTTATCAAAATCACCACCACTGACAGTGAGCAATCTATAAAGTCCTCTTAGCTGTGACAAACAAGGATTAGGATTTCCATGTGAACCAGACGAGGAAGATGTGTGCAACCGTGTGGATATCGATGTGACGAACATTTCGAGGCGGCACAGCATCCGTGAATACACAAGATTCAATTAATTATCGATAGGTTCATGAGCCTCATGGAATGCCACCAGTCATGCTCAAACCCATCACCAAATATACATGCCAATGACCTCACACTGTATCCTCCACTCCACCGTTCCTCAACTCGACAGCCGGTGCAGAAATTCGAACCATGTGGGGAACATTGAACGGGACAAAAGCAAGACGTGACACCACAAAACCATCATCACCAAAATCAAAACCAGCAAAAACTCATCTTCCCCACAAAGATGAGAAACCGCCTCCCCACTGGATGTGGAGCCGCAGTTTTTATTACTGACTATATAGAAGTCGCTCTCCGAGGGAATTGAACCCTACCTGTGGAGAGAAGGCGCCACCAGGTGATGCCGACTGTAACGGGGCGTGCTATCGCCTCACCACCTGGCCTTGCCGAGAAAATGAATTTTGGAGACGGTTATAAGGGTGGAAGATGTGCTTAGCAATATGCGGGGAAATGGTAAAAAACATGGTCTTCGGAGAAAAGAGGAAGTTGGTCCTGTCAATGTGTTGCAATTTTGTCCCCAAAGCCACACAGCTTCGAACACCATCCCAGATCTGTAGCTGCACAACGCAACGCTCACCTTCGATGAAATTGTCAGTGAGCAATGAGATAGCCATATTAATCTGGTTGTAATAGCCGCCCGTCCTAGAAAAGGTTGTTTCACGATAAAATCAAAACAAATCTGTAAAAGCAAAGACTTACTCCGTGATCAAGACACAGTCAGAAATCGAACTCGGGCGAAATGATGTCCAAAGCCAAAAATCCAAAACAGAATAAGATGGATAGGTGGTGCGGAAAGGTACTGCAACCGTAGTCAACTGTCCTTTCAGCACCCCCTATCCATGACTAACCAAACTTAAACTGGGTTTAAATAGATCCAAAAATTCAAAGTAGTACCAGACTCCACTCCAGTGATGGTGAATCAGAAATTTCGGGAGGGTCTCGGTGCGCTTTGAGCTTCACCATGCTATTTTTCACTAAAATCAATCATGTGTACTGAACGAAGACTGAAGAACGGGAAGAAACTGAACTGATTTAACCGCATACGACGTGAAAAAGTAAAGACATTCTGGGATGAGTAGGAAATGGACCGACAATGCATCGCATTTGGAAAAGTCATCAGGTTTCCACCATATAGAGTTACGGTAAGGACAAGTTTAACTAGATTGTCTGCACAGAATTGCATGTCATAATTGTTGGCATAAGGATACATGTATGCTATGAGGAAGCAAACTTGTAGAAACCGGCGCCTAAGGGTATGAATTGCGGAGCAGCAGACACCATCGCCCATGAGGAGGACAGCGTGCATTTCTGATAGATTCTACTTGGACTGACTACTGAATTTACAAATAGAAGTAGATACATCCTCACTTCTGGCACATGTTTCTTGTGCCAGCCCATGGTTTTCGCTGCAACGCGCGTGATGATGCTCGCTCGAGCATTTCTCGAATTCCATGCTCTTGGCCTGCCCACGTCCGACGATACCAACAACTCATCTCTAAATTTGCGGTTCTCGAAACCCAATCTCAACAATATTCTTCGTTCAGATAGTGATTGCCCGTGTCATCATGAATGGTTGTGTACCTACGAAGAAGAAGGAGTAAGTGGTAGCCTTGGCGCCTGAGGCACAATTGCTGCATTTGAGACCGAAAGGTCAGGTAACCTGTGGCTGCTCATATCATTCTGTCCTGTAGTGGCTAGATAATTACTGCGAGAAGGCAGACTTGACAAAAGGCTATAGTTACTGGAAGGGACGTTGCCACAGAGAAAGGAGTTGGTAGCCTTCACGTGATGCCGGCCATCGCCGTTATCAGTCCGTCGCACCAACTTGCACATGCTACATCGTATGGTGACAAGGGCGCCAGCTCCACATGTTGCCATCGGAGTCGCCGTGGAGGAGCTCAAAAGGGCCGACGCGGCTACTGGCTGGTAGTGGTGATTTTTGCAGTTGCAGTAGAAGGTGCAGCTTTGCGGATGATGTGGATGTGAGGCTGTGACACGGCCTTTTGTAATCTGGAACATGGAACGGAGGATAAAATGGTGATGAAAGCAGGCAATGACGAGCGCTTGCCAAGCCGGGAACCAAGCCCCTTAGCGTCGATCTGTTTACCCAACGACCCTGGTCCAGCTGTGCTTGCGCATGCTTTCCCCAGCTTCAGCTTGGCGTCGTGCACTTGCTTCTGGTGCATGTTTGCCCTGCTTCGATACATCATACATCCAATGCAAGCCAAGTCAATCTGTCCTTATCATCAACTCTTCACAATGTCTATCCTATAGTTGCAGCAACTTGCCTTGCTCAACTTACTTCCATTGACACATATAGCGCTCCTATAGTCTTCCAACCTAGCTTATCCTTTCCGGGGTGGCTTACGACGCCCAAGTGGTCCCTTAATAACCCTCCATCGCCAACCCGATCCTAAATTTGCGCACATTACCAACCACTCTCCCGACCCGGTTGCTAGACAGCAACATACGCGCATCTGGCCGCCATGTCGTTGGCAGGGCGCGCTCATGAGCTCAGGGAACAGGGAGCAATGGAGGCTTCCCGGGATCCCAACAGCAGCGTCTCCGCCAAAGACGCTGAAAGAGTGGTCATGGAGCAGGCGAGGAAAGCGGGCAGCGCTGCATACTCATTCGACCCCAATGCTTCCCCAGAGGAGAAGGCCAGACAAGCTGCAGCTGTACGATGAACCCTGTCACTGTTCCGAATCTCCTGCGCAGACTGCTGATGTTGGTGCGATGCATAGGCCGTTCCCCCAGGCTTCCATCATGAGCGGAAACCGAAGGCCGTTGCTCTGGTCTCTGATCAGGATGATGATGGCTCAGCACCTCAGTATGACTTGCCTTCCCCGTCCACGGCTGGCGCGCTTGCACCGCCTACCCCCACAGCCAACGGGACCGCGACTGGGAAAGTCGAAGAAGAGGGCGAGTGGGACAGGGTCGGCTGGGCTCCGAGGTTTGGCAATCCGGCCGAGAAAGAGATGGACACTACGACTTTGCTCGACCACCAGACCTGGGTGGAGGGTCAATTGTCGGAAACACTCTACGGGGATTGGTATCATAACACTGGAGTCATCATCTTTGCATGCCTAGCAACATACGTTGTTACGCTGCTCGGTGGTGGATTGGCATGGGTTGTCATTGTGATGACCTTCTGCGGAACATACTACAGGACGTCCATCCGCCGAGTGCGACGAAACTTCAAGGATGACATCAACAGACAGATGGCCAAGGCGAGACTTGAGACGGACACGGAAAGTTTGGAATGGATCAACAGCTTCCTCGTCAAGTTCTGGCCCATCTACGCACCGGTACTCTGCAAGACGATTGTCGCAAGCGTGGACCAGGTACTATCTACCTCGAAGCCGGCGTTCCTGGACAGCTTGCGCCTCACGCACTTTGTGCTCGGAACCAAGCCTCCAAGACTGGAGCATGTAAAGACATACCCCAGAGCGGATGACGACATTGTCTTGATGGACTGGAAGTTCAGCTTCACCCCTGCAGATACCTCAGATCTCACCGCGCGACAGATCAAGGTCATGGAGAACCCGAAGATCATCCTAGAAGTTCGCATCGGAAAGGGCGTTGTTAGCAAGGGGTTGGATGTTATTGTTGAGAATATGGCTTTCTCCGGCATGATGCGCGTCAAGATGAAGCTTCAGATTCCATTCCCCCATATCGACCGAGTCGACATATCCTTCATAGGGAAACCAACAATCGACTACGTCTGCAAACCTTTGGGCGGAGAGCACTTCGGTTTCGACATCAACTTCATCCCAGGTTTGGAGTCCTTTATTATGGAACAGATCCATGCCAATTTGGGACCCATGATGTACGATCCAAATGTCTTTCCCATTGAGATTGCCAAAATACTTGCCGGAACGCCAGTTGACCAAGCCGTGGGCGTTCTGCAAATCACATTCCACGGAGCTCAAGGACTCAGGAACCCCGACAAGCTCGGGACACCCGACCCGTACGCTGTCGTGTCCGTCAACAACCGAGTGCAGCTGGCTAAAACGAAGACGGTGCATGAGACCGCCAATCCCAGGTGGAACGAGACCGTCAATGTTATTCTTACCTCTTTCAAGGATACTTTGACCATCCAGACCTTCGATTACAACGAGTACAGAAAGGATAAGGACCTGGGCACCGCGAGTTGGGCTCTTGAACAGCTTGAAAGCGGCGATTATGAGCATGAAAACCTGCAACTCGAGGTCATGGCCAACGGTCGACCACGAGGTGTCGTTCAAGCTGATATACGCTTCTTCCCAGTCTTGGAAGGTGCGATTGTCGATGGGGTCCCACAGCCACCTCCTGAATCACTCACTGGTATTGCCAAGTTTACCATCGAAGCAGCCAAGGAACTCGACGGCTCGAAGAGCATGATCGGCCAGCTCAGCCCGTACGCAGTTCTTCTGCTTAACGGCAAAGAGGTCCAGATATCGACTAAGCTGAAGCGAACCAACAACCCGGTCTTCCCGGACGCCACCAAAGAACTGCTCATCACCAATCGCAAGCAAGCGAAACTCGGTGTCGTTCTGAAGGATGATCGTGGTCTGACTACTGATCCCATTCTCGGCACTTACCAGATCAAGCTCGACGACCTCATTGACTGCACAGAGAAGGGCCAGGAATGGTTCAACCTTGCTGGCACACAAACGGGACGCGTCAAAATGGCCGTCCAGTGGAAGCCGGTCGCTCTCAAAGGCGCGCTGGCCGGCTCCGGTGGGTACATTACACCTATCGGAGTGATGCGCCTGCATTTCATCAATGCCCGAGACTTGCTCAATGTGGAAAGTTTCGCTGGCAAGAGTGATCCATACACCCGAGTGCTTGTGTCGAGCGTTGAAAAGGGCCGGACCGTCACTTTCAAGAACAACCTCAATCCAGACTTTGATGAGGTCTTGTACGTACCAGTGCACTCAATAAGGGAGAGGCTTACATTGGAGGTCATGGACTCGGAAAATGTAGGCAAGGATAGAAGTCTAGGCCACATCGAGCTGCCCGTATCGGATTTTGCCAAGCAGGATGACAATGGCGAGTGGTTAGTAAATGAGAACCGAAGCCCCGTCACCGAAGCTCTTAGGATAAGCCAAAAGGGACAGAAGAAAGGTACACTCACATACACAGCCAGCTTCTACCCCACATACAACGTCATCGACCCAGAAGACGAGAAAGAAGCAGAGGAAAAGAGGGTCAATGGCGAGAAAAGACCCAGTAACGCTACTTCCGCCATAAGTGATGATGCTCAGAAGGCCCTTGGCTTGCCTGAACGGGAACGAGCCGGTACTATCAGCTCACTCAGGCCGAGTATATCTACTAATGGCGATGCTGCTGCGAAGGCACTGGCAGAGGGCGAGAAGGAGCAGGAGCAAGTGGTGCACACCAAGAGGGAACCACCTAAGATTCGTGTCACTGCGGATAACGTGCACGAATACGAATCAGGTCTTCTCGTCTTCAGGCTTCTGGAAGGTCAGTTCTCACGAGATGACGTTCACCTGGAAGTCGTCATGGACGACTATGCCTTTCCAGCGCATGTCACCTCGAAAATCCGGTCAAAGAACGCCAAGATCAACGAGGTAGGTGACGCAATGGTGCGGGAGTTGGACATTTCGAAGATCACCCTGCAGCTTGTGGATGAGGTAGACAAAAAGGGAGAAGGAAAGGATGACCGCGTCAAAGCGAAACTAGCTGGCAACACTATCGACGTCCTCCGGAGATGTCTGGTAAGTTCACCTATGAACATAATGTGTGCACATGATGCTTACTAGATACAAGTACAACCCAACGCAGTTGACCCTCAAGGATAAGGATGGCCGCGAGAGCACAGTCACTGTCTCGCTTAGATATATTCCCGTCAAAATGACTCTTGACCCATCCGAAAGCATCAACAACATGGGCATCCTCCGAGTGGACGTGCTGGATGCGGCAGACCTGCCGTCAGCCGATAGAGACGGCTATAGTGATCCTTACTGCCGGTTCGTCCTCAACGGGAAGGAGGTCTTCAAGACAAAGACGCAGAAGAAGACACTTCACCCAGCCTGGAATGAATTCTTCGAAGTACAGGTCCAATCACGAACGGCGGCCAAGTTCCAAGTGGTGGTATATGACTGGGATTTCGGGGAAAAGGAAGGCGACCTCCTAGGCAAAGCGGATATCAATCTAGAGATGCTCGATCCATTCCGCCCCGCTGAAGTCAGCCTAGGTCTCGACGGCAAGAGCGGGACAATCAGGCTTAAGATGCTGTTCAAACCGGACTACGTCACCCGCTCACGCCAAGGCTCATCCACGTTCAGCGGTACTTTCGCTGCACCTGGAAAGATAGTCGGCGCACCCGTCAAAGGTGTCGGGAAAGGTGCCGTCTTTGTCGGTGGTGGTGTGGTCAAGGGTGCCAGTTTCTTGGGGAAAACGTTCAAACGAAACAAGGCCAAGGACGAGCGGGAGGAGTTTATTGAAGCGGGCAACACCATCAACGGCGCTGCTATTCCTGATTCTCCCGAGTCGCCCAGGTCACCAGAAGTTCTCATCGACAGCTCTGCAGCACCTTCTACATTCACCACTGACCGGCCCTCAACTGCCGGCGCCGCTCCCTTGACTCCTGCAACCTCTCATTCCCGTCACCGCTCCTACGGGGCACAATCTCTATCGTCGGGCTTTGGTGCGTCACCGGCCGGGGCAGAATCCGGCACCGCTCATATCACGGTCGCCTCCGCCCATGGCTTCCAACCTGACACCAACCTGCGTTGCTACATCAAAATGCGCACGCCTAGAGGCGACAAGGAGGTCTACAAGTCTAAAGCGGTCAAGACCAACACAGGAGACGCGGCGTTCGAGAACGAAGAGACTGCGAAGGTGAAGTGCAACGCTGATTCCCAATTCTCCTTGCTGGTGTACGATCACTCCACTTTCGGTCGGGACGAGCTCCTCGGTCAAGGCACATTTTTCTTGAACGATCAGGGCGGTTCCGGTGGGGAAACTACTGTGACCGTCGGCAACGGCACCGTCGTCGTACGATCGAGGTTCGAAGAATCGGACAAGGCTAGCATGCTACAAGCGAGCCCAGCGCATAAAGAAGGCGGGCGAGGGCTGCGAAGTTTCATGGGCACTAGGAGGGTCAGCCAGGATGTCCGAAGGCAAGGCACGCCGGAAGCTTAGAGAGCTGAGAACGTGTCGCCGCCACCTGGGTCGCTGAGCGGAAAGCCAAGTGTGGAGAGCATGAACTTAGGGAGTGTAATGGAGGAGGGTGAGAATGAGGACGGATCGGTGATTGAGAGTTTGATCGGCTTTAGCGTGACCAGTCCTCTCAGAGAAGATGAGGATCCGTTGCCAGCGATAACCAGAAGAAGTTCAGCTCCGACATCTCCAAGAAGACAGAGGCGGTGGTTGAGGAGGCCCGACCATTTGCGGTAATCCTACGACTACTGAGGTTTCCTTTCGTGTTGATACCAGTCCTTTACTTAGGTTTCCTTATTTGTGACAGTCAAAGAACTCTTCACTGATTATAGTTCCCACCCGTGAGATTCCTGGGATTACGGATTTGCTGTCTACCGCTTCTTCCCTGACCATGGCGGATCATTATTACATATCCTTTCTCTACCTAATGTATGTACTAAGACCTAGTACTAGGCTCTTGAATAGTAGCTCTTGAGCTGCATGCGGTCGTAGCAAAACTGCCCTCGTCGAACGCTACCTCGCCTAATCAACCCGCCACAACCCATCCCTCCGCGTCATCACCTCTTACCCTCCCGCGCACCTTCTCCACCAGCGCGCCACCGTCTTGAACGCAGACCGCTACGCCAACCTCCTTCGCTCCCCGCTCCACATTCCACTCCATCCTCATTCTCCAAAGGATAACGACCCCCACCGAAGTCCGATTAACAAAATCCGCCAGCAGCTTAGCCCTGCTAGACTCCCACAACAGACGAGACGCGGACGTAGTTAGAATAACTGCTCGACGCCGGCATTCTACAAACAGCCAAAGCAAACATGTCCGCGCTCAATCACCGCAAAGGCCGCATCCACCCCTGTGGCTTGAGCGCCCTAGGTGTTTAGCGTCTCTCCCGCTCTTTCAATTGGGGGTTTAGTCCCGGAGGAGAAGAGCATCAGGTACAGTAATCCCGGTGGATGTAGTACCGAAGTTGCAGCTGGTGTCGCGGCGGGGCTGGTAGCGGTGGAGGTGGGCGTGGGGAAAGAGACGTGTGGGAGGTTAGTGCGGTCCGCTGGTAGGGCGGGGGGATTGGGGGATTGAGCTAGGGACGGGGAGGGTGAGGAGGGGGATGAAGGGGGCTTGGTGCGCTGGGAGTTGGGGGTTTGAGGAGGGTTATGGCTGTGCCTGTTGATGAGGAGAGGATTGGGGAGGGGAGTGGGATGGACGGGTTTGGGGAGGGGGTGATAGGGAGTGGAAGCGGTTGGGGGTGGGGACGCTGGAGCTGAGATGCTAGAAGTTGGATCCGAATGAGTGCGATCCTGATCCAAGGTTTGAAGCGGAGATGGATGTAGAGAGAATGGGTAAGGCGGCTGCCGTCATCCAACTAAAGGAAGCTACACGTTCCAGTGCACATCTCAGGTTTACATGCATTGAGGGAAGGACCGGGTTGGGTCTATGGAGCGTGAGAGCCGGAACAACAACGGTTACCTAAAGGGATGGGGTTTAGGAAATGGGTGGATCAGGTGATCTATGGAGGTCTGTGGGAGTAAAGTGAAGCGATCTAGAATGTGAAGAAGCAGGTAATCCTAGCGCAGCCTACTCATGCAATACAAGTGCTCTGGAGGGTCACGCGTCACAGACAATGTGTTGCAGTGAAGTTGGCTCATGCTCATGCCATCAGGTATATTGATGATTCTCGCTCTCTTGTCCTCTCCCTCAGTGTACTTCTCTATCTTCGTCTACCCCTACTCTCAACTAGACAGCGATTCTCACGAAGTCTAGACTGTATCGTAAACAGCAAGTACTTCTCGAAGCAGGTTGTGCATTTGGTCGTTATCAATCATGTAAGTCTCCTGCACGCTACCCTGTTAGTCTCGTTGACAGGGAAACCTCGTCGATGTCGCGTTTCGAGAGAGTTTGTACTGATATTTAACAGGTCCAGCACCACTCAGCGCTCCGCTGCCCCACGCGTCTTCGGAACTGTAGAACTCCTAGAGATGATTCTCTTGGATCTGCCCATGAAAGATCTCCTCCTGGACCAACGCGTCTGCCGCCTCTGGCAAAACGTCATCCAAGGATCAAAGCCACTCCAGCGCCGCCTTTTCCTCGAACCAGAACCTTTCCGAAAGGTCGAAGAGCTCGAAAAGATCAACGCTGGCTTCAACCCTTTATTCTTCATGCACGACGGCACTCACCCCCAGGAGCGGGACGGCGTAACCCGCATTCACCTCAGGGTCCACTTCCCCAAGGGTAGAGGCCCGGATGCATCTTGGCGGAAGATGTTCGCAACGCAGCCACCTGTGTGGCTGAAGTTCAATACGCCAATACCGATGTTCATCGATGCCACGATTGTAACGACCGATTCGGCTGGACGCATGTCTCACAGACAGTACTTTTTTAGTGGGGGAGACTTTCCATTGGGTATGTGCAGCGACGCTGTGGCATACTTTGATGAATGGGTGGAGGAGGAAAAGCTCGGACAGATGGTCGACGGTCCGTTTAAGATTGATCTTGATTTTCCCCTACTTTCTAGGTACGTGGAATAACTGCTAAATGTTGACTGACGGAAGTAATAACGCGATCCTAGCGATGGCAACAGACAGCGGGGAGATAATTCACTAGCCACTGTTCGCGCTGAGTGTGGCTGTGAAATGGTTCCCAGACGTTGAGGGCCTTGAGTTTGATCTCGTAAGACAATGGACGTTGCAAGAAGATATGGAACCTTGGCATGAGCTGAACTTTAACGAGGATCGTATTGTATAAGGCTACAGCTGATTCAGAGGCGATTGTTATAGCGGCGTGTAGAACAATCATGACAACACTTCGCTGTATCGAGCATTACTTCAAAGGCTGATGCGAAGGTTACTGTGCAATAGGCACTCTTTTGAAGCCTCCAAGAAAGAGGGCCTGATTTCCCGATTAGGATATAATCAAAAGGGGGGTTTTCTGAACAGCATAATGAGTGAAACCCAGCGTAAAAACTGAGTCTACTTCACTATGGGTCCTTTCTACACATTAGCTGGATCATGCACCAAGTCTTACGCGAACTTCTCGATGCATTTCCACTGCTTTTCAGATCATGCCAAGCGTTGATAATCCGTACTGTTGCAGAAGACGCAACTGCTTCTGCCCCTTCTGTTGCTGGTTCGCCGAGAAAGGAATTAAAATGAAATTTATCTTGCACATTGACATCTTAGACCTTAGCTATTTGGGACGCTTCCATTTGTATGTCCTCTGTGGCCTACAAAGATGAACAGTCGGATTGAACAAGTGAAGGACGTGCTATCAATGATTGGGTGGTTATCTAAAATGCGGTATATACATGCGGAAAGGAACCGCGTCGATCATTCGATGTTTGTTTTAGCTGATTCACTTCTATCAACCAATGACCTGCCGAAGCGGATCCTTGGAATCTTCTCTCCAATTCTGTTCAATCGAGCATCCACATCTATTTGTGCGCAACGGAACCCTGTCTCAATCTTTCTAGGTAGATGATTTGATAATCTATTTACCTGAAAACGAACCGTTGCGGAAGTGGAGGTTTCTTCAAACTCACTCATATCAGAGCAGACATAAATCTTCCGTCCTTACAGCCCGACATGGAATCCGACAAGGAAAAGCGTGTGGAGGTGCGAAAGATGTCCACTGCCCCCTTGTCCCTTGTCATGACCGCCACTATCACAAGAAGTGAGAAAAGACACATCGAAGATATCTATCCATTGTATTCAAGCGATATTCGATCTTCCGATAACCAGAGCAGCAAGCGACCATGCAATACGAGATCTGCTCACATGATTCTACCCGGAAACGGAATTGAGCTAGCTAATGCTGAGCACGAGATTGCAGTTGGCTTGCCAGAGCAGTCGCTCAAGATAAACACGCACGAACACCCGGAAGATGTTCTCTATTACGGTGGGATTTCATGGAGCCTGAGCGATGTCGTGATTAGGGAGACTAGTCCTGAGGCGGAGGACGGACCGAAGACAAGCAGGTCGCTTTCGATCGGTGAAAGTGATACCGAACTGCTTCTGCTTCATGACCAAGAAGAACAAGACATCACGGAGACGGACGGAGGTGTCGACCTAAGACCAGCCGATGTCACTTCGCCGTGAGCCTCAACAATCCAATTTTGGTACAGTGGCACTAATGATCCCGCAGGCTTCTTGACCTGGTATCGTCTCAAGACGAACCAAATGACTGGAGTCACTACATCAAAGACAATAATCTCCTCGAAGTGTTGGAGAAGATTTCTTCCAAAATGCAGCCGGTACAGAAACACATTCTCACCTCCTTGAAACAAGCAGAGGGTGCCAAGAAGTCAAATATCATCTTTGCCTACAATGGCGGCAAAGACCGCGGTCATATAGGGACCTACGCCGGCATCGTTCAGCACCTTCTTCGGTCAAATATAGCAGACCGCTTTGCCGAGTATCGTGAGTTTGTGTCCTCCTACGTCTGCTATCCTTCCGCCGTGGTCATACATCAGTCTTCAGAATCAGCCAAATGGTGCTGGATTGACTTCAAGAGATCCTTTGAATGCTTGTTCGAGCCTCATCTACATGGAAGGCTATCCACTATGCGGATCAGATATCCAAAGCACGTCAAGAATTTGTCCACGGATCCTTACAAGAAGCCTTTGGTCATCTTCACCACACCAGAAGCCTTGCAGGAATGTGTTCAAAGGGAACACATATCGGTGGAACTGTGCAGATTCATTTTCTTTGTCAATACTAAAGCCATGTACAGGGAAGGCGCTTTCAAGAAGCACCTTGACTTTCTTTTTAAACCCACAAGAGTCGTGCTGCCAACATTCATTGCAAGTGGATTAGGCGGTGCCGGAAGTAGGGCTGAACTGGAAGTGTTTCTCACCAGAGCAATTGCTGGGATCGGTAAGGGCGACGCAACGGAATTGCTGGATGTTGTGGGACCGTTCGACCATGACGAGGATAAGAAGGAAATGGCAGAGAATCAGAAGAAGGCGAAGCTGCTCTCTATGTACTTCTGAGCTATCAACAGAGAAAAGAAAGTAAGCAAGAGACAGGAGAGCGAGGGCACAATGATTGGATCCTTTCCGTGCTTGTGTTCCTGATAACTTTCCCCAAAATTGGGCTCTGACAGTACGAGCATGCTGGATGAGGAGTGTGAACTCACAGTTTTCTCACACTTCTCGAAAGCTCAGACAAAGAGAAGCTTCAGAGATAGCATCCATAATACCACAAGAGCTCCAGCTATTCAAAATTGGCCAATACTGTGGAGTATGCGAACAGTCACCGAAGCTTACACGTGATGCGTGAGCGGCGTCGAAGCAAGTATTTGTGTCTTAACCCAACGTGCGCAACCCTATAGTGACGTTAAATCCTGTCACGATTCAAAAGGTCCCGTCGCTTTCTGAAGAAGTAAACGTTGGGGTCCGAAAGCATCCTGCACTACAAGATGCTGGACAGAGGGAATTGGGTAGACTCCACAAGGTTTCTAGCCTGATCCTTGGTTGCGAAAAGCGGTCCTTCTCCTTCTGCAATCTTGGGTCAAGTTTTCTAGTAATAGAACCGTTGCCGAAACACTGTACGACAACTTTGTGTTGCTGAAGTGATGTCGAGGTTCGGTGGAGTCTTGGCATCATAGCCGCTGTGAAGCTCGCTGCGCCCGTGTTACCAGTGAATATATATTATATTAAAATTGCAAAGCGAGCGAAACTCTAAGGCGTAAGTGAATCGATTCACAGCTCCACACGCCCAAATACTAACAGCCAATCAGAGTGTGGCCGAGTGGTCTAAGGCGTTACGTTTAGGTTTCTACTTCTAGATCTGATCCGTAATCTTCACGGGCGTGGGTTCGAATCCCACCGCTGTCAATTTTGCATCTTTTGAAGGCTGTCAACAATCAGAATGGCTGTGGGAACATTTTGCCAGGTTTGGTGTCAAACGGTGCGGTGGTGAGATATTAGTTCGGGATGCCGAGCGGAGGGGCGCGGACGGAAGGGCGCGGACGGAAGGGAGGGGCGGGGAGGGGAGGGGAGGGG
>JAKLMZ010000019.1:0-44526 GCA_022813185.1 Floridaphiala radiotolerans | reverse complement strand
CGCCGCCGCCCGCGGGGCCTGGCCTCCCCGTTCCCCCCGCGGCGCGGGCCCGGCCCCCCCCGCCCGCCCCCCCCCCCCCCGCGCCCCCCGCGCGGGGGGGGCGGGGGGGGGGGGGGGGGGGCGGGTTGGGGGTTTGATTGTTATCTTATCTTAGACCCGCTTGTTGCCTCCTAGTGAACCTCTATCCAGACGATACAGACTTCATTGGCAACTCTGGGTACGTCGTCAAATGATGCCGGCACTGTGATAACTGGAGTGGATACGCCTCAAATTTCGAACGCAGCCATGGGAACATATGAGCGGTTTGAGGCCCGTGCTGGAGCAGAGCGGCTAGGTGAAGTGTGCTCTTGGGGCAATTCACATCACCCCTTCACTTGTCCTAAGACGTGTGTTCGTATTTTCGTTACGGCACAGGTAGGTATCACAGTAAGTCCAATAGCCCTTCTCTGTCATCGAATAGAAGGATTTGAATGCTCCGGTTATCCTTCCGTTCTAGCCTTCATAGTCTTCCGATCACTAAGAGCTGCTGTGAAGAGAAGGAGACCAGGAGCGTGATTGTGTCTCTTTGAGAACCATGCAATCTGCTATATTCCTCATCTTCCGCATGGTAGCATCCCAGTGGACAGCTGGCCCCAAGAACCCTCCGCGATACAGTGCTCTGTGGAAGCTGGCTAGAGCTCGGAAGATGCCGTTCCCCTCAAACTGGTGGACCACGCAGCGGAGCCTAACACTAGGATACGGATATAGTAGACAAGGAACAGGAACGACCTCATCACACAAAGGCTTCCATTCAGTCCTACAAGATCCTGCAAGCATACCATGATGGAGAGGTTGTAGGTGTAGCATTTTTCGGATAGGGTTCGTCTCTAAGACTTTATGTTACATCGCAACGATCGATCAAGCTCACAAGAATGGTTCTTTGGATTTGTACAACCTATGCGCATGGAAACAAAGAGTCCTCGGGTAGCACGAGTTCCAGGATCACGCATGTACAACCTGCTACCTAGTGTGAGTTGAATGTTGTGTTTATGCCTCATCCTAACACGTCAACACTGCGTCTGCGTCCTTGAATGCTCTCAATGGATATAAAACATACCAAAGAGCCCACGGATCGAGCGGTTCAGAACAATCATGTGCTCATCGGCCGTTGCCCACGATGCGTCCCCTTCTCCTCCTCAACATGCTAGCAGCAACAGCACTCGCCCAGCGGTACACTGTAGGCCTATTCTGCTGCCACAACGTCTTCCAGAACATCGACAGCAATGACGCCAGTGCCGTGGCAGCTCTCGACCAAGCGATCGACTACTACGAAGCGGATAGAAATCCGATCCACAATCATATGTTCTACCACCGTCTCGCCGTCGGCACCAACTGTATACCGAGTATGCCCTCATCTTCACCTCCTCTTCATGCAGGACACAACTAAAGGTTTGTTTCAGCGTTTGACGCAATAGGCAAGTCATGCGCTTCGATCCTGCCTGGGACGCAGAAGATATTATGTGGCTCCGGAAATGGGTATACCCCCTTGGAATGGGTATGGCTTTCAGATTTCTTCGGTGGTGTGGACATACTGACGGCGAATGGTAGACTACGAAAACTAAGAAAGACGATGGCTTGACGGAGATCCTCGCCAGTGGATGTTGGTATTTGGGTGATTCACCTGCTGCGGACGCTGCTCATGCGGAGTTGTGAGAGGATTGCGCCAATGCACGGCGGGCTTCTGCGATTGGTGAAGGTGCAGGGTGGAAGTTGAGACTGTGGGAATAGGGTGTCGTAATTCAGTCGTTTACTTGAAGGGAACGAGCACTTGCCTACTTCCAACTCTTGATGTTCTGAAGCATCCATGAACCAATAATCGGTCATTCATTTGGAAGAATGACCGCTCTCAGTAGAAACCAAACAGCCGCGTCATTGGCACGACAGCTGGAGAAGAGAGATTACTAGAGTTTTCATTATTACGTAGAGAATGTTCGTATCCGTAGCCCATACATGCTCATCATCGACGGTCATTATACTTCGTTACAACCTCTGCAGATTAGATGCGTAAATGTTCGGTTTCAACCAATGCGCCCACTCGAAAACTTGCCGCTCGCATCCTCAACGGCTCCTCCTCCTCTGATACCTCTCATAATCATCATCATACTTATCCCTCCTCCTCCCCTCCCGATGATACCTCGCCCCACCGTCATAATAATCCCCTCTTCCCCCTCCCCACCCATCATCCCACTCCTCCACCCTACTCCTCGACGCCTCACTCCCCCCGGCGCCCTGCCCGTCATCATCCTCCCTCCTCTTGACCTGCTGCCCCTTCTCCCCAAACTTATCCTGCCACGCCTGATCCTCCTTCGCAGTGCGCTTGTTCTTCCGATTCTCCCATTTGTTCTCGATCAAATTCGCTGCCAGGCCGCCAACAAGTACGCCCCCGAGCACGGCGAGCCGGTTGTGGCGCTCCCCTTTCTGGAGGCTGTTTGCGAGCATGCCGCCAGCGACTGCGCCAGCGGCGGTGGCGCCGACGCCGGCTTCGGAGGTGGAGAAGGCGCCGCGGCCGGACTTGGATTTGGAGCGGGACTGTTGGCGGCGGGGGGAGGAGGAGGTGGAGTCGGAGTCGGAGTCGTGGCGGCGTCGGTGGTCGCGGTCGCGGTCTCTGTCCCTGTCGCGATCTCGTCGGTCTCGGTCGCGCTCGCTGTGGTACCCTCGGTCTCGGTCTCGGTCTCGGTCGTGGCGGTCGTTGTTGTAGTAGTTGTCGTATTGCAGTTGTTGTTGTTGTTGGTAGCCTTGCTGGTAGGGGTAGCCTTGGTCGTAGTATCCTCCTCCCTGCTGTGGGTAACGGTCGGCTCCGTGGCGTGATTGCGAGGAGTAATCTTCTTGACCGTGGCCATAGCCATAGCCGTTGCTGTTTCTGTTGTTGCCGTAGCCGTTCTGCCCACGTTGCGCATCGCGGTCGTAGGAGTCGTCCGGTTGCGAGTTGGCTCTGTTACGGTCCTGGCGACGTCGACCTTTCGTTACTCCGTCGTAGATTTTGTCGTGGAATTTGTCGACGCCCTTATCGACGCCCATGAGGCCGAGTTCCTGTTCCGCGATTGGTTAGCATCTTGATTGCGCAACGTGCGACTATGAGCAAGGATGAGCATAGTAACGTACCGCTAAGTCGGCCATGGCGACCAGGGGATTTGAAGCGGTGGAACGATCGTGTAATGCGTAAAGCGAGTGTTGTACTGTTGAGACTTTGTAGAGACTTGCGCAACGATGTCATCGGCAAGCGGCAGCGTTATCAGGGAACGTCCGCTGGGCAAGCCATCCGATGGTGGGTGGTGTGGGGTATGTATGTGGTAGGCCAAGACATTCCGACAGCTGACGGCCGCAGTTTCCAACAACGATCAGGTTGTTGACCGTCCCGTCGTTCTCCTGTTCCTGTTTGCCTCTGAGCCACCTCTAGGTTGCGAAGCCAATGGCGTTGTCATCGGCGACCTTTCCGAGGGCTCGAAATAGAGGTGCAATGACCTCGTGAAAGCTTCGTAAAAAGCTATCGAAGTTTGCATTGTACAGGACTTGGTATTGTCCAAGGTGGTAAGACTGAACGCGGCTGTTCTGCAATAGGAGGTTCGCTTTAACATCACGAGAGGAGAGTTTTGCTGTCAAATCAATTCCGGTCGCTCGCAGCGATTGATCCCTCGGTTCGCTTACTGCCTTCCCAGAACCATGCCATGATGTTCAAATAGCCGTCTCCCGAAATCCGGTTCAAAGTTGAGTATCAATGGCCAACAAGCTCTGCTAAGCACTGCTGTGGGGATCCAAAAGTATGGACTACTACTGTGGATCTGTTGCGGCGCCTCTGGCAAGAATTGATTCCAGACTCGACGTCTTCGTGTCTTGGTAGGTGATCAGTAGTTCCTATGCCTTATGCTTCGAGACATCATCAACACAATCACGCAGACGAATATTCAATTTCCTTCGATTTTACGATTGTCATTCCCATGACCCCTTCCACGTGTTGTGTTGCCTTAGCCATTCTCCTTTGAAAGCATACATGTCGGTCCCAAAAACGTCTTAAGCGAGGATGCTAGAGATATGGCTCTGTCAGAACCTCAACCATTCCATACATGCTCTTACTCTGCTCTGCTATTTATTGCCAAAAGCGGGTCAGCAGTCCCTACCACAATGGAGCACGCGTCCCAATACGAGGGAAACACAAGGATTGCTGTACTCTTATTGGCTCACGTGGCCGGACCATTGCTCTCAGAGGCTAAGGTATATCAGTCTGTTCTATTACCTAAAGGAGGGGTGAGCATCGTCTTCGTTGCATAGATGTCAGCACACTCCGTGTCAAGACGTATAGCATGACATCAGAAGGTTTAGCGTCGTTGCCTGAGGCTGGCTGAACGGCGCGTAGCATGCTTAATGCGCGCGGTATTGGGATGGCTAACACATGGCTACGGTTCTTCAAGCG
This sequence comes from Floridaphiala radiotolerans, assembly GCA_022813185.1. Lineage (NCBI taxonomy): Eukaryota > Fungi > Ascomycota > Dothideomycetes > Floridaphiala > Floridaphiala radiotolerans. Next base: position 40,079 of record JAKLMZ010000019.1, on the reverse strand, counting down.
TCTCATCGATAATCGACGTTCTTGAAAGGTCCCTTGGGAATGAACGAAGAATTCGAACCTAGGACAGCTGGATACAGGCTTTGCTGCAGAGCAGTAGGAAGAACCTACTAACAATCCTTCCAGGTTCGCACTGCACAGAGCAGAATCGACAGCGCAATTATGGTAACCAATGGGGTTTCCAGACGGGGGTGAATGACTCTCATGGTCTAGCTAGCTGACGATCTGAATACGAACAGCTTCTACTATAAAACACGAAATCGCGCGTTCAAGTCAGCGCTTAATGGGCGGTGACAATAGCATCTCGTTTCAGCTACGGCTGGTCCTGTTTGCTTTCAACATCGAGAACGTACCGCGGGTTGCACGGGTACTCATTGCTCCAGCTCTGGTAGGTTTGATGCTTCGCTCAGCGTAGATCTAGCATTCCTCAAGCAGCTATCCTTTCTGCTAGGGCAGATACCTAAGCTATTGCTCTGGTAGAACGTATGACTAGGAGTTGGAGTCCTCGACCGGCCAAAACTAAGCACTCCATCATCCTCAGTCAGCGTTACTAGACCACTATCACTTCCTCTTCTTGCAAGCAGCTTTCGACTTTGGTACTCCTTGCAACCTTCTCTGTTATCAAGACCGACAGTCGACCAGTCGAAATGCATTTTTTCATCTCCTTCCTTGGGGCCATTACCGTCCTTGGCGCCTGCAGCTACTCCTGTGCCTGACTTACCTTCTCCGCCTACTGGACCACCGCCCACCGTCGTCCTTCACAGTACTGCCACGTGCAGGTCTTTTAATAGATCTTTATACAACGTCTACAGCATCAGCTTTCCGAACGGCTACTCCTCCCGCGCATGCGCCGCTCTGAATGGATGGATTCAGTTCAAGATGTCTTGCAAAGCCGTCAGCGTGTCTAGCTGTAGCGGAGGCAGCTTCCATGTTCCGCTTGAGTGTAGGAATGCCGATATCACCAACCCAGTGAAGTCGTTGAACAATGGAATTTCGGCATCGAGTTGCGCTGGAACCGCTATCTGAGTGGGTGTAGCTGGCAGAAGTCGAGCGTTGAATCATATCTAAATACCTTGGAGCTGTCTATGTTGCTCGTGTTGCTTGAAGTCATGCTTCAGAGCCGGCAACGAAGTTTATAATTCAGGCCCTTCGGAATCCACTTGTTAAGAACTTCAACCCTTACCATGGTGCTTCTCGTCTCCTGCTTGAGAAGTTGCCCTCGCAGGCTGCCACAGAACTTAGGAGAGGTTGCCCAGGTTCCGGATTTACAATGCCTGGCGGAAGTGGGCTCCTTGATGTTTCCCGCTCACGTGACCATATTCTGTCGTCTTTTACCTCAACTAGCCTCTCTGATGCTTTGCCAAACATCTGCTGGGCCTCGGAAAACGCAATGCACCCGGATTGAGAACAACTAACAGAATGCCAACAAGGAAACAAGATACACCAGAGGATAAATATTATGGGAGGGACGTGGTCACCAAAGAGGAGCGAAAACGTCCCATATCGGCGCCAGGAGTGTAGCGTCCTTCAGATAAGAATCAAGGCGCACGTCTCTACAATATGGCTGCCACACCTCGATACGCTTTCAGCCATTCAAAGCGGTCCGAAGCCGATGCGTTCGACGACGACGGGACAGATTTGATGTTCTCGAAAGAAGCTAGAAGGCAGATATAGTGCCCGGCCCCTTGGACAGTCCCCGGCTAATGTTGATGATGACAGTGGGCGGAGCCCCACTTTGGACCTTCCTCATCCGCTGCCATCCCTCCAGCTCGTCCGCACGATGATACTCACGAGCGGAATCCTCCTTCAGCTCCACGATTCGCGCCGTTTGTCAGGCCAGTTGTAGCTGTTTGCTTACAGAAAGCCTATTGGTATTTCTACCTCCATTGGGTCAGGAACCTCTGTCTTACTCTGTACGTTGCACGATCCAACCCAATAAGCCTGCGACGCTCTTGGCGCGTCACCGTTTTGGCGCGCACCTATCTTCAATTACACCATACCATCCGCCCTGCTCTCTCTCCCGCTCACGCGCCATTCTTGGACACATATCCTAAAATTCCCATACCTTAGCTTTTGTCATGCTCACGGCCTACCGTCCCGGCACGGAATCCGTCGAAACTTTGTGGTCTTTAAGCAGCTATCCAAAGCTTTAATCAATGTAGCCTCCGTTTGCGGCCTATACGAACTTGTCTCACTCTCTGGCTTAGCGAGCGTCGGCGGCGACATCATACCCAACCGTCATATACCCTCACCGCCAGAGCAAATCTTACCACGTAACCGCTCCTGAAGTCAAGAACCTACCCACGATACGTCTATCACATCGCCTTCCTAGTAGTCCACCATGCGCCGACATCATCGGCCGGGTGGTGGGCCCACAGCGTTTGCGAGCAGAGGGAGTGCCAATGGAAACGTGCCAGACCCGCTGCAACTCATACGAGCGTACGACTCCGAGACGAACCCTTCGCGACCAATGCGACCATCTCCTCTGACGGCATCGACTATACAAGGTCTCCCACTGGAGATAGTGGACCGCATACGCTCCTTCCCACTCTTCTTGTCTGCTCCCGAGTCCTTCTTGGTCGCGATTGGAACACACCTACGACCCCAGCTATACTCTCAGAACGACTACGTACTCACAGAAGGGGACGATGCAAAAGCTATGTATTGGCTGGTGCGCGGTGCACTCCGGGTGACATCGAGGGATGGGGAGAGCACGTATGCAGAGCTGAAGCCAGGCGCCTTTTTTGGGGAGATTGGTATTCTGATGGACATCCCAAGAACAGCGACCATCGTCGCTAAAGCCAAGTCGCTGGTTGTAAGGTTAAACAAGGAGGACCTTCAGAAAGAGCTACCAAACTTCCCGGAGGTCGAGCAGGCGATCCGTGAGGAGGCTGCTGAGCGACTCACCATCCTGGAGCGGAAGAAGAAGGAGAGCGGTCATGGAAACCACAACAGTGTAGCGCTGACAGGTCCGCGGAATGGGAAAAGGACACGAGATTGGATGGACGGTGATGTCGTCATGGGTGAAGCAGGCGTTATCGACGGCGAAGTCACCGTCAAGAAGAGGAAGTCACCTAGCCCGACTTTGGCAGAGACAGCCGCCTCGAGTGCCTTGGGCTCTGCGCATCTCAATGTCCGTCAGTTGCTGAAGGAACTGCCGCTCTTCTCGAACCTGCCATCTGAAATCCTGCACTTCCTTGGGCTCAATGCGCAGCCTAGGACATATCCTCCCTTCACCGATATCGTTCAGCAGGGTTCGCATGGAAGGGATGTATTCTTCATTGTCCGGGGTGAGGTAGAGGTGGTCCGGGAGCTTGGCGAGGACTCCAACAGCGAAATCTGCGAGATAAACGGAGCTGGCAGAAAGATATGCGGCCCCCAACAGATCAAGGCACGACTGAAGGCTGGACAGTACTTTGGTGAAGTCACAAACCTTTCACTAGCCCCGAGGCGGACGGCTACGGTACGGTCGATAGCCTCGGTGGAGTGTCTCATGATCAGTGGGGAGGTGCTCGATGGCTTATGGGCCAAAGTGTCCCCTGATGTTCGACAGGCCATGGAGAAGACCGCTCGGGAAAGGCTGGATGCTGCATATAAAGATGTAGTGATGACGGATTCATTGGACCCTACGCCGGCAATCAACGAGCTAGCTATTGGTGATGCTCGACCGAAAACACCGAGGAAGCAGCCCGTTCCAACTGTCACTTTCAGCTCTGATATAAAAACAGTCAGTCCTGACGTGATGCCGGTTCCATCGGACGATGACTCCACCATCGAACCGCTGGATCCAGATCCTTTCTTCAGCATTGATCTAGACAACATGCGGTCGAGGTCACGGAGGGGCTCACTCGCGCCGCCTCCTCTACCATCAGAAGTGGAAGAAAAAGAGACTACACACCGACCGTCTCCAACATCGACGCCGGCACTCATGTCTCCCTCACCACTTGCCCCACCAAAACATAACACTACCCCTCCTGAACCGCCAACACTCCTAAAGCGCCCCAAGACTCTACAACGGCGGCCCAGTAAGCATGGGAAAGGCGTCTTGCCTGATCACATTCTTCTCAAAGTCTTCAAAAATCTCGACATCTACTACCTGCTACGATTGAGACTAGTGTCTATGCATTGGCTTAAACTCTTGACAAACTCCCCGGAGCTGTTGCATACCCTGGATCTCACCCCTTACAATCGCAAAGTCACGGATACGACCCTCAAGAACGTAATCTGTCCGTTCGTGGGCACCCGCCCTCGTGTTGTTGATATCAGCAACTGCTTCCACATTACCGACGAGGGTTTTGCCACATTGGCGGTAACATGTGGCACGTCCGCAACCACCTGGAAGATGAAGAGTGTCTGGGATATCACCGGTCCAGCCGTGCTGGAGATGGTCAATCGAGCAAAGGGCCTTGAAGAAGTCGATCTCAGCAACTGCCGCAAGGTTGGCGACAACCTCCTCGCTCGCGTTGTTGGCTGGGTTGTCCAAGAAATCCCTCCACACCTCCAGCAACAACATCAACAAGCTCAAGCACGTCGACACCCTGGGAAAGCTCAACAGGCTGCCCAACCACAACCTCCTCCGGGTACCGTCATCGGATGCCCTCGACTCAAGCGACTCACGCTATCATACTGTAAGCACATCACAGACAGGTCAATGGCACACATTGCTGTACATGCAGCCTCGAGGATCGAGCAGATAGACCTGACTAGATGCACCACCATTACCGATAATGGATTCCAGCACTGGAGCATCTACCCCTTCCCGCGGTTACGCAAGTTGTGTTTGGCTGATTGCACCTATCTGACCGATAGTGCAATCGTGTACCTGACAAACACAGCGAAAGGATTGCGGGAACTTAATCTAGTATGTCTCTTCTGATATCTCTGCTACAACTGTACTGACGAATTTCCAGTCTTTCTGCTGCGCTCTCAGCGATACCGCAACCGAGGTCCTCTCCCTCGGGTGCCCGAACCTAACCCACCTCAACCTCGCCTTTTGTGGATCTGCCGTTTCGGATGGTTCTCTCCGTTCGATTGGCCTTCATCTCTTGGAGTTGGAGGAACTGTCCGTCAGGGGCTGTGTTAGGGTCACAGGCACTGGAGTCGAGGCAGTTGTGGATGGATGCCACAAGCTGAAGGCTTTTGATGTCAGTCAGTGCAAGAATTTGAGGCAATGGCTCGAGAACGGTGGCGTGGAAAGGAGGGGTAGAGGCGTCAAGTTCATCACTGTTAGTGATGGAACTACGGGACGCTGAAGCCAACCTTGCTGGTTTGCTGATTGGATAGGACAACGGGCAACAACCTCTTGCAACGCCTGACCTGACGTACAGGATATCATCACGACTTGCACTTAATGTTTATGACATCACGGAACGACCACGACAACCTCGAAAACGTGGATCTGCACTAATGCTATCATCTCCATGATACTTTTAGCCTTACGGTACTTGTGTACGATACCATCTTTGACATTCTGCAGTTGTGCCAATTTATCAAAGCATCTATTGGCGTCTTCATTTTCAAGAAGAATTTCTTATGTCCTGCGTTCCAAGTAGTCACAGATAGCGTACAACAATTCCATTCAACTTTCATTTCACTGCTCTTGCCTTCATCGGTGCATCTCGAAACTATCCATGGTTTCACAGCTACATGACGACATCAGCCGCCAAGCCCGCATGGCCCACGGTGATGAGGACACTGTAATGAGACATCATACATGCAAGTAGCTGCTCGTGAACCTTTGCCAGCTTTATTTCTTACTTCACTATGTTACAAGCACTTTTCAGTCAAAAAGATGACTTATGCCTCCGGTATGCGACTCGTCCATCAACTTCATGCCTATAGCTCCAAACCTCAAATACATATCTTACATTTTTCAAACTGTTGCCCACCCATACTTCCGATCAAAACGCTACTGTCATCGGCTCCCGATACTCCTCCAGTGCTTCTTAATCTCAACACCGCCTCAATATTTCATCACTCATCGCCGCTCGCCCTCTTCCTCCTTCTCGCCCCTACTCCGGAAGGGGTATCGGTAGGACCACGGACAGCGCTTCCGGCACCAGCAGCCATGACATTAAGCACCTCAATCTGAATTCTTTTCCTCGCATCCGGGTTATCATGGCCGTACCCACAGTTGCACCGGCGCAGCTGCTCACGACTGGCAATGTGAGGAAGATATAAGCAGTTCGGCATCACATGTGCCAAACCGTCATGGTGCGTCACTTGCGAACAAGGACGAGGAACCGACCGGGATAGTGAGCTATTGCTCAAGAGGCGGTAGTTCTGTCGTTCGTCAGTTTCAACCCTCCCTCGTCCGCCTCATCATCCCGAACAAGGGCAGAAACAGTACCAGCAAATGCGGAAAACGTACAACCCACTCCCAGCAAATATGCCACCGCTTCCCACACTCCCCTTGATCAGTCTGCCGCTTATTCCGCCTCTTCCTCGACGGACACTCCATCCGGCTGAGCTCGAACCAGCACACGTCTTCCAACCATACCATCTGCGGCGGTGCGGGGAAACTGATACCGCTGTTCTGCATCGTGTGGTCGATCTCCTCTTGCGTCCGGGGGCGGACGACTACAGCTTCTGAAGGTGTGGTTTCGCTCGTTGAGCGCCGCTCGCGGGTTGTCTCGGGGGAGTGGGAGTGGCGATGGACCTGTTGTTGAGCGTACAGCGCAACGGGGGATGTGACACAGAGGTCGGAGGTTACCATCTCACTACCGCTGTTTTCGAGCGAGGGGTCGACGGGGATGGACGTTGAGGGGCTGGAGAGGATGGCGGGTGGTGGATCTTCGAGCGCTTGTCGGAGGACGCCTTCCATGTCATGGTCGGTGTAGCCAAGGAAGGCGGGGCTGGTTGCTGCTCGTGCTCGGGGTGGGTGGAGGAGTTGGCCATGGCTCTGGATGTGGTCGAAGTGGGTGGGTGCTGGGCTTTCGTGCGAGGGGGTTAGGTAGGATGGCGCTTGCTGGGGTTGTGTGTATCCGCCGAAGTCACCTCCACCGAAGGGGTTGTTGCAGGTGTTGCTGACATCCTTGTCGGTGGTGGTAGGTATGCGCTTCTCCAGCTCGCCGATTCGATCTGCAAGCGTTGCGACGTGGCTGGCTAGGCGGTTGATCTGGGTGGTTACGCCGCCGAGGGATACGAGGAGCTGCTGGGATATCTGAACTTGGAGGTTCGTCGTGAAGGCTTCTGCCCAGCGCGGCGGGCGGGTGGAGTTGTGGTTTGCGTCCATGACTGTGCGATCTTATTGCGTACAAAGGACGATGGATTTGAAGGACTGATGTGATAGAACAACAGTACAAAGGAAGGTGAGAAGGAAAGCATGGAGAGGATCTCAAGACCCATGGCTATCACGGGGCCATGCTGGGATAGTTTGTTTCATGATCTGGGAAATGTGCGGTGTGTGGAGCGAAATAGCATTGTTTGGGAAGGCGCCAACAACGACCTCACGTTGAACGGGGAATGAAAGATGCCAGCGGAGAAAATCCCGGCGAAACGTGCTCAAGGCGACCTTACGTTAGTGGAAGGGACTATCAATATTGGAAGGAACGCATGTAGATGGGTGATGGGAAACTTTGAATAACCTAATGGTACCCCGAGCCGCCTCTTGCATTCACTGTGAAATCCTCACCACCTACCTGGACTCCACCACCGGCATATGCCATCTCTTGGGAAATTCTTGCAACCCCTAATCTCCTGATCCAATTTGACCCGTTCAAGGCCGCCGCCATCGCCTATCAGAGGGGGCTTAGGATAAGCCCCCTCCTTCCCTTCCTAGCTTTTATCTTTAAATATCCATCAAACACCCCACCTTTCAAGTCCGATGGGCCTACTCTTCAGAGTCTCTCTTTCGTATTTCCTCTCTCTCAATCAAAAGTCCTTTCGTAGCTAACTAAAAGTTGGGTTGGTGACCCAGCCATAAAAAACCATTGAGTTGGTTTCGCTACCCTCCCACCGGGGAGGGAAAGTTTTTGCCTTTAGCTTTTTCCCCTTCTCTTTTGATTCATCATTTGGATCCATTGAGCGGATGTTCTTTTGCTTTGGATTGATTTGAAAAATGATGTTTGTGGCCGCCATATGCCCTCCCTTGAGGTCTTTACAGAAAAGGGTATGAGCAGCTTCTCACTAGATGTGAGACAGGTGCAGTGGGATCATGAGATATGAGAGCCTTACTGATACCGAATCAATGTTCCAGTTGGTTCTGGAGTCTAGCTAAGAACCAAACAAGCAAGCTATCTAGCACAGGTATCCGCTTCTGAAAAGAGCTTGCAAGGAGAACTACGATTACATACCCCACAGACGCCAAGCAGCATCCCATGTACCAAAGATCTAATGACCACAGATATCGCACCGCTTATGTCTCTTGAAATCCCCTTGATAGTGATCCAGATGATCCTGCCCATCCAACCTCTCCCCCTCCTTAGGCGGTCTCCCCATCCAGCTCTCCACCTCGCCCTGCGCATTGACCGTGCTAAACTGCGCACCCTTCTCATTCAACTCCTTCGTCACCGCCTTGGTATCAACACCAAGGTAATACTGCAAAAAGTCGCCGACCTCGGTGTTCTCATGGTTGCCGATGAGAGGATGTGCATCCTTTGGCGACGAGGCGTAGATATTCACATCAACTGCCGAGTGACCATGCGTCGACCAGCCCGTCTGCGAGCGGCGGCTGACGATGTCGGCGAAGGTGTAGGGAGAGATTTCAGGGTGGTCGATGAGGGTTTGGATTTCTTCAGGGCTGACATTGCCGACGCCGAGCTCGTTCTCGACAAGGTCGGTGAGGTAGGTTGCGAGATCCTTTGTCGAGGCACCGCTGGTGTCGAGGTGTTGCACGTACTTGGTACCGAGGTACTCAGCTGAGTGCGAGGCGTTGGCGAGGACTTCGGGATACCATAGGTATGCTGGGTAGGCGCTGTGCAGTTGGCGGGCAGCGGCGAGACCTCCGGTTTCGTGGTCGCTGGTGCTGACCATGACGCCCTTGGTGTCGTCCTTTTCTAGGAATTCAAGAACGGCCTTCACGGCCTTGTCGTAGGCAAGAACTTCGTGCACCTGGGCAACGGGGTCGTTTCCGTGACCGGCGTGGTCGATACGGCTGCCTTCGATCATCAGGAAGAAGCCCTTGTCGCTGTCTCTGGTGGCCTCGCTGAGGGCTTTGAGGGCAGTTCGGGCCATGTCATCCAGAGATGGGTAGACGTCCTCTTGGAACCGTCTATCAACCTCGTATGGGATATCCGTATCGGCGAACAGACCCAGTAGCGGCAGGTCAACGGCGCTTCCTAACTTCAGGCCATCGAACCCGGCCTTGTCGTGAATGTAGCTGAAGCCGTTCTTCTTCGCCATCTCAATCACATCCTTATCGTCCGCCCTATGACATGGCCTGTCCGTTGTGTTGGGCAAAAAGTGGCATCTTCCACCTCCAAGCATCAGGTCCACCACCCTTCCCAGCGGGTACTCTCCGATCAACTGCTCAGCAATCCGGTCCTCTTCTTCTCTCCTGTTAACATGTGCCGCAAAGCAAGCCGGCGTGGCATCCGTGATCCTAGTGGTCACCACCAACCCCGTCATATATCCCGCCTTCTTCGCAGCCTCCAACACCGTCCCACACGCACTATGATCATCCAGCACCGAAATCGCCCCATTATAGCTCTTCATCCCACAGCTAAACGCCGTCGCCCCCGCCGCACTATCCGTCACAAGACTACTCGTGCTCCTCGTCCGACTCTGCCCGATCAAATGCCCATCCAGCACCAGCTGATCCCCCCACGGCAGCCCAAACTGATACTGCCTGAAACTCCTAGTCAGACTCAAGCTTGTGGGGCCCATGCCGTCCGACACCATGAAGATGAGGTTCCGCTTGCCGTGCGGGCGCCAGTTCGGGTCCGCGTTGGCTTCGTTGCGGTGCTTTTGGTAGATGGCGCCGAGGATGACGACCAGGGCGGTGGCGATGGTGGCCCAGGCGAAGAGGCCGATTTCGGTCCATCGTCGCCAGCGGGGGGTCGTGGGTTTGGAGGAGGGGTGGTCGGTGGGTTCGCCGGTTAGGAGGGCGTCTTCTTCGGCGACGTCGCGGTCGGAAGAGTGTTCGGAGGAAGGGCGGGCGAGGAGAGGTTCGTCGCCGGCCATTGTGATGAAATGGTATTAAAGAGAAACGGAGATGAAGGAATCAAAGGAGTGGAAGTGTCAACGCATTGGGAACGGATCGATGAAGTAGGTTGTTGATGGCCTGAAAAGGGCAGTGTCCCTATCTTGGATAACACATGTTCGAGGCTTGGCGATCTATCATGCGGTCCTTGCTCAGCTGTCCAGACCACATGTCAATCTTGCCCAAGGCATCACCGTCAGCTTATGCTGGACCTCACAATCGACTTGTGTTATGTCTCGAAAATCGCAAGCTTATCCCAGGGTTTCCGGAAGTTTATAGCTGTAGCCTAAGTGCTCTGATGTGAGGATTAGGGACCGCAGCAGCTCTGCCAGTTTTTGCTTGGTATCGGTCGGTGGCTATGAAATTATTTAGGCTCTGTGTTCAAGATACCTCTTCCCGTATTTCACGATGCAGTGTTGATCTCGCACTTCCATACCGATTACACAAGTCTGAGGTGGGATGTTTCTCATATTGTTGGTTGCATCGCCAGTTTTTGTTTGGGCTTGGAAATGTGCCGTTGGTTAGTTTAATGCGAAGGTTCAAACGTATTCGACACGCGGGTTCTATCATGAACGAAGAGTTGAACGTCGACTTTAATGGCAAGAGCACGATCTTAAAACCACAGAACAGGTACAACGTGCCAACAACGATAGATCAGGCGGCGAATCTGGCGACTAGCTCGTAGCGGGACTGTATATGCACTGGCAGCAGGCAGGGGCGGCATGGACAGATCTAGTGGGAATGCTAGAATATCTCTACTTGAGAACAAGAGGCTGAGGTTGCTGTATGTCGAGTTTGGAAAAGAGACTGTCAGAATGGCTCGCATGAGGAGACTTTGTCGTTCTCAACTTGTATCTGAGGCATTGTGGTCGAATGAGATGGTAAAACCAATCCGAGTACTCTTAGGTTTCCTCATCGAAAGCTCTTGATTACTACACACGAATTACATGGTAGACATGCAATATCTCAAACCCCGACCTGCCACACTAAACGACTGCCAAGCTATCGTCCGGAAAGTGCTCCGGGCGACGACCCGTTAGCCTGGCATCGACCTTCAGAAGCTCCCGTCCCGTCTCTTCTAGACCAGGCCTGTACAGGTGCATCAGCAAACCAGGCGGAACGCACCTCAGAAACATGCAAGTCCATCCCGTCCCAACACGTAAGAGGACCAATGATTCGGCATTTTGGTGCATCTCATCCAGTCTCGAATTGTTGGATACAGTAATGATAATGCAGAACTCTATGCAGAGCAGACGGGTGTGCTCCTTCCGAGAGTTTAACCCCGCCATAGATGTATCTTGTATCTACTTGTACACCTCAATGAGGAATTGGGCTGATGGACCCTTCACGTCATGTTGGAGCTCGTCGTTGATCCGCCACGACCTCTGTAGATGTTATATGTGAGGTTCCGGGCCTTTTTCAACTCTTGAAACGAGAAGGAAGCCTGGGTTGAATTCGTTGCAGTCACACTTTACACAACGTACTACAGCTGTATCTACCCTGCAGAAACGACCTCACAATGTCTACGTACGCTCTACTCACCCTCACCCCTCACTCCCAACTCTTCCCCAAAGCCACAAACTAACAAGCCACCAGAGGATCCGTCGGCAGCGACGAGAAAATCTCCGGCTCCAAAGTTCAACCCCTCGAGTCCGGCGTCAAAGACAACACCCCGCTCGACATGTCCAGCCGTGGCGTAGCGGGGACAAACACCGCGATTGACCAGGCGAGAATCGACCCTTTGGGCGGTCAAGGTGAGCTCTCCGTGCCTACAGTTTAACACCATTTGCGTCCGGGAGCGAGACTGACCGTCAAACCAGGACAGTACCGCCACCCGGCCGCGCACGCAGACTCACAGGGCGTGGTCGGCCGTGACGAAGCGGTCCAGGGCACGAAGATCGAGCCGTTGGACGGTGGAGGAAATAGTTCCACGGCTAAGTCGAGTGGGCTTGACGATGAGCAGGTTGATGGGGCGAGGATTGATCCGGTTGGCTCTGTCAGGGAAGAATTGAGTGGACCTGGTGGACGGCAGTAAAAGGAAATTTGGAAACTATGATGGGATGTGGAAGGGGAAAAGTGATGTTGTTCCACGCTCTTTGATGACCGTAATGAGATGTATAGGATCAAGGTGACGGGTGTTACCGCCCTTACCTGCTTACCTGTTGGATTTGTGTATTGTGCATTAGTGACGGTCTTTATAGTCTGAACATCAAATGGCGGCAGGTGCCTGTACCCTCAGTTTTGATAGATCTCAGTATCGGACGAAACGTGCAACCCCGGCATACACATGAGTGCTGTATCAGAAGGCCACAGAGTCGGGTCAAGCCCTTCTAGCAACAGTCGCTCCATTTCAAGAGCCATCGTATCGGACTCCGAAGTAGCTGAAGTCGATTTTGAGATACGTGTCTCGACAGCGTGATTTCGTTGGACCGGCGTTTAGCGGGATAAGATAGGAGGGTCCATCTAGAAGACACTGTCCCTATGAAGAGGCACAGCTGCAAGCTTGCCATCTCTGGCCCGCTGGGTTTGCATTGACTTGTCCGTTTAAGGAAACAGCAGCACATATTCTGCGACTGCAACCTGCTTTGAATTCTTTGTCCGACTGAGTACTGGCCCACGGATACCCGTCTTCATGCCCTCGGGTGGAGGCGAAGATGTGCGCTATGCCGCTTCTTCCACCAAGCAGCGGTGTATCGGAGTTGCAGAATTAGGTAGTTCAGCTCTTGCAATGAAGACATGTTCAAATGCAAGCGTTATCGACGTGAAGACGGCATTCTCCAGGCCAACAGTGGAGCGCACGTGCAAGGGAGTCTTGTCTTGGAGCTGAGCGCGTTCCACTCGAAGCGTTAACTCATGCATGCATGCATCTGCAGCTGCAGGCGTCTTCGAAAGTTGATGATATCATCACAAGCCTGCATACGCGTCGCAGCGACGCTTGGGTTTTGATGGGGACTTTGGTTCTGCGTCGTCCGTTAAGAAACGCACCTCGTCGGAGTTCGCACCGCACCGATTCTGCTTGCATACAGCTGAGGAGGTGTGCAGGCAGTTTATGTCGGGTCCTGCAGCAGCGCGCTACAGGAGGAGGTTGGGAGATCGAGGTACTGCGGTACCCCCACGGGTGTTCGGCTGAAGAGCGTTTTCCCCTCGATCGCTGATCACGCTTGGAGTCTCCGCATTCATGCTGAGGGAAGATCCGCTGCGCAGTCGCTCGAAAACCTAGTGGTGCGGCAGTTCCAGGTTAGAGAAGAATGCGGCACGGAAATAATCGTTGAGGAAGGTCGTTGGTGAGGGAAGCTCCGATGTAAGCATCACCACCCGGAAGCTGCTCCTCACCAGGAAGCTGTCAAGCAAGCATCACGGCGTGCATCGTGAGGAGATATCGCTGTTTCAAGTGTAAGGGAGCGTGCACAACCCAATCCAGAGTTACACCGTGCGCCGCGGGCTGTATTAATGACGAAATCGAAGACGCCCATCCTCCTCGTGCGATATCGTGCTGACAAGGGTGTGTTGCAGATGGGAAAGCACAACCGCATGTCAAGATGTTGTCACTCCAAGGTAAGGTTCTATCGTAAGATCTAAAATCTAAGTGGTTGGGTGAGAAGACCGAAGCTTATGCCGACCTCCGATGTCTCACAATTCAAAGTCCCAAGTCGACTTCGGTTCGCCAGCGATTGAGCACGTGCTGTTGTTATCAGCTCCTTAAGTCTGCCTTGATATCGCTATGTAGGAGGCAATTGCAGGCCAAGAGATCCTGTAGGCTCGCCGCTCAGAAAATAGTGCTTGGTGCATTATTGGCAAAGAGCGATACCGGTGCAACAGCCAGACGCGGCGAAGGAAGCCCCTTGTCAGGAAGCTTAGGAGCTATCGATGATGGGTTGGATGCTCCCCACTTGCGTAGCGCAACTGGCCAACTCCACCAATGACCGCTGCTCCGGGGCCTCCAAGACGGCGTGCCATTGGTGTGTGTTGAGGGAGACGAGAAAAGCCATCGACGCTCCGCTCAGGCTATGCACCCACCTTCTTTCTATTGCTTTGATTTTGCGCGTCCATTTGGCCATGGGGGGGGGCACATTATTGCACATCGTGCTAACCCAATCCCGCCTCCCATGGCCGCCTCCTTTCTCCGAACCTCAAAGGTCGACTTTCTCGCTCTGTTGACTCGACGCCCATTGCTTGTTCTCTTGTAGTCTTCTTCCTCTCGAATCTCTCCTCGCTACCTAAACGCCATCCTCCCTCGCCGTTTACTCACTGCGGTTTGTGATTCTGTACAAGTCTGCCTCGTGTCTACCACTTGCGCTGAACCCCACGCTCGTTTTTCTCTTGACGCACACGGCTTCCACTTCGAGCAGCAGGACCACAAGGCACCACCCAAAGACCAACTCCTGAACAATCTTACTTAATCCTAATAAACGAACCGCACTCGGATCTTCAATAGGGCTTCATTGCTCCTGTTGAGTGTCCGCAGACCGATTCCACGCACATATATACACTTCCAATTGCGACAAAACGCAGAGGAATGCGATAGCACTTCATCACCGAAAACGACAGCCGAGGCGCCATGAGGAACATGAAGTTAAATTTGGGACGCCTCTTACCTATCAAGACTCGGTTCTCATACGAGCAACTACCCACATCATCAAGTCGCTTTGACAGCCAAAATACCTCGCCCTTCAGTGTTAGTTCACTTAAGAAATATCGATGGCGGTCGCCGAGCCCGGTCAAGGAAAGGTTACCGAGAATATTCAGGCTGTCCCCATATAGACTCACCTTGCTTGCGATAACGACGTTGTTCTGTTTGTTGCTGGTGGCGGGTGGCGGTTACAAAGCGCACAAAGTCGTCCAGGAAAAGAAGAAGCCGCCAAGGGAGCTGTATGCCTGGGAGCACTTTCCTCGGTAAGGATCTACGTACACCCGGAAGGGGGAATGTAACTGACGTACGCTCTTCGCAGGTTGAATGGCGTCTACAACGGCATTTACACCCTTGTGAAGCCCTCCGAGTACGAGCCTGACAATGCATACAACAAAACCTCGGACAAGGCCACGCCGACTATCGACATCAAGAAGCCCACCGCAACGGCTCCGCCGCTGAACCCTGTTGTCTTCAGTCCGTACCCTAACTATACCTCGGAGGAGTACCTCCTCAAGCATCACCCTGTCAAACAATGCTATCTGGACGCTGAAGAGAAGATTCCGGCGCCGGATAGCTACGCCTACCCTGGTCTGCCCCAGCACATGAGCAAGCATTTCTTCGGGTCTTACGAAGAACTTGGCATGAACGCCGACATTTGCTACGACCGGTTCACTAGGTTTGCCCCTTACGGATACGGCTACGCCCCGGCAGATGGTGGCTTGGGTCTCGGCAATCATTCCGAGCGCGCTGGAGCCGACAAGGTTTTCGACTTGTCTGGCAAGGTCGACTACAGGGGAATGGACTGGGGTGCAGCACAGAAACGATGCGTGGAGAAGAACCTGATCCGCTTTGAGAAGAACGAAACGGCCAACGATACCTCTACTGGGCTCAAACCCGTCTCGCGCACTGCTTTCATCTTGCGAACCTGGACGGGGTACTTCTACAACGAGAACCAGATTTACTCCCTCCGTGCCCTGATCAATGAACTAAGCTTGAAGTCTGGTGGTGAGTACGATGTCCACCTACTGGTACACGTAAAGGACAACAGCATCCCGATCTGGGCGTCCAAAGAGGCATACGAAAAGACGCTGCAGGAAAATGTGCCCGAGGAGTTCTGGGGTATCTCGACGCTCTGGTCGGAGCTGCAGATGGTCCTCTACTACCCTGAGCCCTTCCCGGATAACGTGGCCAACATAGCCGGCAGTGGCATCCACGGTGTTTACCGGAGCGCGCACTTTCCACTGCAATGGTTTGCTCAAGAGCATCCAGAGTACGACTACTTCTGGAACTGGGAGATGGACTCGCGTTTCACCGGCAACTTCTACGAATTCCATGACAGGGTAGGGAAGTGGGCGAAGAAGCAACCAAGAAAGGGCATGTGGGAGCGAAGTGCTCGATTTTACATTCCTGAGAAGCACGGTAGCTGGGCGGACTTCACCAGCATGGTCGAGGAGGAGACCTTCTCAAGTGGTCAGAAACCCATCTGGGGTCCTGTTAACGACTTCCCCAACACCGGCATGCTAGACCCACCCGCCGAGTGCAAGCCGCCAACGACCTACCTCAAGGACAACTATCAATGGGGTGTCGGTGAGGAGGCCGATCTCATCGTCTTCAACCCACTTTTCGATCCGAACAATACCAACTGGGTCTTCCGTTTGGACGTAACGGGCTACAATCGCAGCCTGCCGGTGCCGCCGAGACGCGCAGCCATCATCACCATGTCTCGCCTGTCGCGAAGAATCATCGACATTATGCACAAGGAAGTCTACCAGATGCGACACACCATGTTCCCTGAGATGTGGGCGCCCAGTGTCGCATTGCACCATGGTCTGAAGGCTGTTTACGCACCACATCCTATCTACTTTGACCGGGATTGGAATCTCGACTTTATGGATCAGACATTCAACCACCCGAAGAAGGACATCGACAGCCCGTTCGGATGGGGCGAGCACAACCTCCTCGGAAGCAGCTTCTACTACAACTCCGGCTTCTCCGGCGCCCTGTGGAGACGCTTCATCGGGCAGAGGGAGAATAACGAGGGCGGTGCTAAGCAAGAAAAGGCAGGCACGGGGAGAATGTGCTTGAGGAGTACACTCCACCACCCCATCAAGCACGAGAGGGGACAAGTCGAGTAAGAAGTCATGTTGTCCATGTGTTGTACGGAGTTTGCGGACGGGCTGCTGCTTCGGTTTTCAATATTTTTGATTGCACATACTAATGCTAGAACACGACGCTTATGCGGGCAAATCGAGGTGGTTGTGATAGAAAGGGCATTTGGCGCCCGGTAATGTGTATAGCTTGTGGCCCCTTCTTGTGTATATGGGAGCCTTTTTGTCGTCGATCTTATTTCTTGCATCTATCGCGGGCATGCTTGCTTTGGCCGCTTGTTTCATCGCATTTTGTTGCGAGCATCTTGGTGTTTGGGTTTGGCTTGGTCAAGATCAGTGGAGTACTGCATATAGAGATGTTGGATGAGATTGTGAGCGTTGAAGCGCTGGAATCCGGGCCAGATTGGTTACTGGTAGATAGATGGGACTGGCTTTTGAGGCGGACATTGAGAGAATGTAGTGGAATTGAAGCTCTAAGACTCTATCTGCTCCATGCCTACATCATCGACTGTCTTTCACTCTTGACTCTCCGTCATGACATTCCACATGGCATTCACCATGAGCATCACCACACGTGACATATGCACGTCACTCTTGGCATACGCCGTCCCTCGACGATCAAGCGACAGAGCCGTTGCATCATTGGTGCTCCCACCGAAAGCTCCCGAAAAGGACCCTGTGTCACAGGTCCCTCCCGATGACGTAGTGATACCCGTTTCGCCCTTTGCACACCAAACTGGACCCTGCGTCAAAGCACTGTGCCGTTTCCCCGACCCTATTTGGACCGCGGATCTGTTGATCATGAAGGAATGGGAACGTCAGGAGGCATGAGAGATGATGCTGTACGAGGTGTGAGCAGGGTGATGATGCGATGGAAGATGGCTCAGGTAATGGCAGTTAATGAGGGAGGAAGGAGATGGAAGAAAAAGTTGGAGGGGGAATTTATGCTGCGTCCGGCAGAATGATGTTGGCGCGTCCGGGTTCTAGACTTTTTTTGCCGGCATTGCGCGCCTTGAGAGAGCCGCAGGGTTTTGCGACGACTGACTACTGAGATATTGCTAACATACGGGTATTACCAAGACTTCTGCACGTTTGCCAGTACGAGATGGATATGTAAATGGGGCCACACTGAGACAGCCAGGTGCCATGCTGATGGATGTGTCGTGAGTTCACCACCATACACAAGCGCCTGGCGGATCCCAACTCCACCGTCACCATTCATAGCGGAGAGCCCAGCTGCAGTAGAGCAGCGGCGGCCCTGGAGACGGCCAGCTAGTGGACAACCATGCTTTTTCACACCGTGAGCGGTCTACGCAGAGAGAAAAAGGGTCCACGAGAAAGATGGTTTCTCTGCATTGGAGAGGGGCATATGCATATACCGTAGAGTTAGTTGGATATGTACATGAAATGATGAAACATACTATTTGCTGTTGCCACTGGACGAGGCGTCACTGTTTGGACTGCTAGTGAACGATGGTGATTTGTATGCGTTTAAACTTTTTGTGAAGGGCTACTCTAATATCACCCTTCAGCCACATCTCATCGAAGGGAGACAGCCATCTACCTGTTCGGATTCCATTCTGTGGACGACCGAACCCTTGCCCTTTACCAGTCAAGCCACGTAGGACGAAAGCAGCAGGAGGTTGAGAGATTCGATATCTGAGACAGATACCTGGGGGACACGATGGCAGATCTGATTAAGGTGAGATGAGGCTTCCGCTGTCATTGGTACTTTCATTCAATATCCCTGTTTGGAGAGGACGGTGCTTTTGGGCCTTCGTAGAGGGGCATCAATTTCACGGCTGCGTGCAGTATCTTCGTTGTCACCGAGACAGCGATGATTATGTCTCGTAAAAAGGGACAGGGATGCCCCATTCCATTCATCTTTCAGTCGCAAAGGCATGCAAACAATAAAAATCGCAACGGGTCACTGGTCATGCAGTGGTTTGTGGTGGACGTCAAGGAAAAAGATGTCATCGCTTACCGTGCGTGCACCTGCATCATCGTCATTACGCAGCATCGCCCCGACCACTCTCCCTCTTCCCTCTCTCAACGTCCCTATTACCAACTTTCCAACCCCCAATCTCCTCTCATAGATCCCTCCTACCCTTTTCAACGCTGCTTTTATCAGCTTGTTCCTTGTTCTCAACCACACGTTATCCAACAACCTAAATTTACTCCCAAGTCCCTTCGACTTGTCACCTGCACCCTTCATTTGTCACCCTCAACGTCGTCTTGCATTCTTGATCCTTTCACTATCGGACCAGTCACTCTTCTTTGATATCACCTTTGGTGAACCCCAGGTCACAGAGCTGCTCTTTCCGCATCGAATACCTGCGAACGCTTCACTTCGTCGAGGCCCTTTGAAAGTCACCAAGTAACAAGAAGACTTACACAATGAGCACGATACAGAACCTCAAAAACTTCATCCGGCACGGCAAGCAGGCCCGCGCCGCCAACGCCCCTCACGCCGACCCCACCGCTCAAGTCTCCAACGTCCACGCCCAGCAACAACGGTACAACAACTACGGCCAACCTGCCCCGCAACCCCAGCACTACGCCATCAGCGATCCCAATGTCTACGAGCACAAGCCGCTGCAAGCCAATGCTCTCCTAGGGGACTTCTCCGCCCGGGATGTTGACAACAGACACCAAGCTGCCCGGGCCGGTGAGGCTGCGGCGAGAGCGGCCGAGGAGCACCAAAAGCTGGAGGCCAAGAAGGCTGCGGCCGCGAAGAATCAGGTCGACCCCTCTGTGCTGGAGAGGATTGTGGCTGAGGAGAGGGAGAGCAAGGGCAAACTGCCCAAGTACCCTGGCTTGGAGCGATGGGAGCTTGTCGAGAAGATGGGTGATGGCGCGTTCAGTAATGTGTATAGAGCCAGGGACAAGACGGGACAGTGGCCGGAGGTCGCTATCAAAGTCGTCAGGAAGTTTGAAATGAACAACACTCAGGTGAGTTGTGGGTCAGCAACGATGGCATCTTTCCTTTCTCAACATCTATCTCGTATCCTCGTCATGTTGTCAGCATCATCGAAAAGACTTTTCGCCAACATCTCGGTGTTAGGGCGACAACGTGCTTCATCCGGATTTCAAGAAGCAACCAAAAACCGTCGAGGTGGGCGCATTCTCCCTTATCATATACACACTGCCGTCATAGAGCTATTCGATTTGATCATTCAATCGCATTCTCCACCGGCGATACCGGGACACGTGCTTACAGCCTTGGCAACAGAGAGCGAACATCCTCAAGGAGGTGCAGATCATGCGTCAACTTGACCATCCCAATATTGTCAAGCTCATCGACTTCTCCGAATCGCGCCAGTACTACTACATCGTTCTTGAATTGTGCCCTGGTGGTGAGCTATTCCACCAAATCGTCCGCCTTACCTACTTCAGCGAGAACCTCTCAAGACATGTCATCACGCAAGTCGCAAAGGCACTGCAATATCTGCACGAAGAGGCTGGTGTTGTCCATCGGTATGTGTTTTGACCTCGCTTCTTCACCCCAAGCTGACGTCATATCCAGTGACATCAAACCCGAAAACTTGCTGTTCTACCCAGCGCCATTCATACCAACGAAGAACCCCAAGCCTAGGTCAGCTGAAGAGGAGGATAAGGCCGATGAGGGTGAGTTTGTGAAGGGTATCGGTGCCGGCGGTATTGGGGTCATCAAAATTGCCGATTTCGGTCTATCCAAGGTCATCTGGGACAGCCAAACCATGACGCCATGTGGTACCGTCGGTTACACCGCCCCTGAGATCGTCAAGGATGAGCGCTACTCGAAGAGTGTCGACATGTGGGCTCTTGGATGCGTGCTGTATACCCTCCTATGCGGTTTCCCTCCATTCTATGATGAGAGTATTCAGGTCCTGACGGAAAAGGTTGCTCGAGGGCAATACACTTTCCTTTCGCCATGGTGGGACGACATCTCCAAGTCAGCGCAAGATCTCGTTTCACATCTACTCACAGTCGATCCCGACAAGCGATACGACATCAATCAATTCCTGGCGCACCCGTGGATCCGGGAGACAACAGAGGAGACGTACGCCGCTGCTGATGCACCTCCGCTAGCAACGCCTCTCTACACAAGACAAAACGAACAACAGAAGAAGCCAGAGAACCAGTTTGCCAAGTACTTGGAGTCACCTGGTGCTGGACGCAACGACTTCCGATCTCCTGGAGCCGTCAACCTGCGGGAAGTGTTTGATGTCGGTTACGCTGTGCACCGAGCAGAGGAGGAAGGGAAACGCCGCAAGAACTTCAAGCAAGGTTACCGGGGCGCCAACGCCATCAACAGCCTCAACGCCCTTGATGAAGAAGAGTACGACGAGGATGAGGATGGAGTTTCCGCACCCTTTGACCCACAATCACAGAATCCACCGGCGAAACTGCCCAAGAGCCAGGCTGCTGACGTGAGCGCGATGGAGAAGCAGATGCGAAACACCACGCTCAGCGCTGCTGCTCAGGCCAGACAGCAGCAGGCTGCGCCGAAACAACCTGAGCAGAGGGGGTACGGGCAACACAGTCCGGCCGTTGCAGCTGCGGCGAAGAGGCAAGTAAGGAACAAGGGACCGTTTGAGCTGAGTCTTGACAACGCCACGCTCCTCGGACGCAGAAAGAAGCCTCAGGAGCCCAGTGGATTGAGAGAAGGTGTTTCGATCGCCGCACAGTAGTTGTGGACGGTGCGTTTCCGGTATCTTTCTCCTTTGTTTGACAAGGCACTTTGAGGTGTGAGAACTTTCTCTTTCATGAGTTTAGATTGGTCTTGCTCTACAATGGTGTGATGATGGGTCATGCTTTTTCTTCAGTGATTTTCCTTCTCCTCTCTTCTGATTTCTTTTGTAGCCAGACATCATGATCCAGGCTTGGGTCGAGTGAAAGCTTGTTCTCCGTAATGCTTCTCTACACAAGGGGGTTGTGGATTCGATACAGGCACATGAGGGGGGAATAGCAGGCGAGTTACAGGGTGGCGGTGATGGGATAGGCTAGTGATAGGAGTAGAAGCGGACATGGTTTTGAAACGAGTGTTTGCGTGTGATATTGTTCGAGTGACTGTATGCTGAGAGCCTAATGCTTCTCCATCTCCCCTTCGTGTAAGGCATGCATTGATGTTACATCAATTGCAACTAAGAACCATCCACAGGCACAAAATCGCTTGAGAGGCGCATGTTTAAGCAACATTGAAGGACTGTTATTATTAACATTCGATTTGTTCACGCATATCAAGCGAGCTGCAAGTGATCACAAATCACTCATGCTATACAGATAGGAATCCGACTAGAGCCATAAAAACGCCTAACGTAACATCATCAATTCATACAACCCAAGCAGAAACTTCAGATATTCACAAGCCCCAACGCATCCGCCAGCTCATCCACACTATGCTCCTCATCCCACCTCCTCGCTGGATTCCAAACAACCCTCAACCGTCCCCCCTGCGCCTTCCTCACCTCCTCCTCCAACGCGCTCATCAACGGCCCCATCCGCCTCACGCTCTCATACCCATCAAACCGCACCTCCTTCAGACTCCCCACCCTCCTGAGTATCCCCTGCAGCAGCTCGGTGCAAAACCGTGTGTAGAACCCCTCCGGCACCCAGCCCCTAAAAATGGGATCGCTGGGGTCGCACTCGACGAAGATCTTCAGCACCCTGAGGTTCTTGGCGTCCTGCAGCCCCACCCTTGGGTGCACGCACCACCACGCGGGCGGTTTATGCCACCCAGGACCCAGGCGCAACTCCATGGTGGTGATCTTCGCCCTGTTGCGCTTCGACAACCTCCCCAACAGCGGCAGCCGCACGTGGAAGCGGCCGTGGACGGGGTACAGGCGGAAGGTGTTGCGGCCGTAGAAGACCGCGCTGGCTTCGGCGTGCATCGCCTTGGAGACGCGGAAGATTTGGAGTAACGGGTGGAGGAGGAGCGGGTTCGAGGGGTCGAGGTCGATGGGTTTGGGGAGGAGGAGGAGGTGGGAGAGGATTTTGGCACGGAGCTCGAAGGGGAGGGAGAAGAAGCGGAAGGGTTGGTTGGTGAGTTTGAGGCGGGAGGTTTGGGTGATGAGGGCGGAGAGGTCGGCTTCTGAGGGGGGAGGGGCAGGGAGCATCCAGAATGCTGGGTCGCGTACGCGCACCATTGTTGGTGATGGTTGGTGAGAGAGCGCAGAGAGCGGCGTTGGTGTGTATGTGGTATGTATAGGATCAAGGGACAAGTGTAGGGTCAAAGAAGAATGAGGTGGAGGTCGGTCAACCGGTCGAGGGACCGGGAGTTCATCTATGCAGACATCGCGTGATCAATTTTGCGGAGGTGGAGGTGCGTTTGTATCGTCTCAACGGGAGTCGACAGCTCAAAGTGTCCTGCGAGAGGAAACTAACTGCGCTTCTTGACAACGAGGGCGTCGATCTCCCCAGCTAATACAACTCCAAGTCCATATAAGCGAGGGAAATTGAGTCAAATTTCGTGTACTGGGTGGTTTTATACAACTTTCATGGAGAGGAAAGGAAGAGAAGAGTGAATGTCCGGAGGCGAGATCGGAGGAAAAGGTCGGGGATCGTCGAGGGGTGACTAAGCAGGCTTGGCAGATAGGGAACTAATTTGGTCACTCGCTTGACGAGCACCCGTGTAGTTCAGGAACTTTTGCCTAGAGCACAGGTTTTGTTGAGAGTGTTCAAAGGATTGCCTCAAAGCGCGAAGAGTGCTTTGACGTGCAGTTGAAGACGAAGAAACTGTAAGGCATCACATGGTAGACGTACTGTAGAAACAAATTCACATGTCACCAACACATTGCCTCTGATCGGCTGGCTTCGGCTCAGCGAAGCTCATTCGAGGAGTTGAAGCCGATTGACATCCCACCTTCATCCCACGTTTTGATAGACAAACCATCTCTAAATAGATATCTGCAGCCTTATACACTCATCTTTTGGGTTTATGACGTCTTTTGTTTACTTGCTCTTTTCGTCCTGAAGATTCTTTAAGTACCAAAGTCCAGCCCTGAGCTCTTCCACTGCCTATATATTACCCCACCGCCTTTTCATCATGAGTAAGCCGAGCAAACCTGTTCTCCTACATCTGGGTGACGATGTCAGATGGAACCAAGACCTCTACAAGGAGCTCGGGGAGAAGTTTACTATTGTCAGAAGTCATAGCATGTCAAGACCGGATTTCTTAAAGGCTCTAAAAGAGAAGAAATTTGGCGACTTTGTGGCTATTTACCGACCCTTCTGGAACACCGGCGGGGAGATGGGTAGTTGGGACGAAGAACTGATGTAGGGAGCATACTCTGTGTACTCGTCTTTATGCATGTTCTCACAGACACTTACTGATGATCTGTAAGATCCCTCCTCCCCAAGTCGTGTAAGATATCGGCTAGTGCTGGTGCAGGGTTTGACTGGGTTGACACCAAACGGCTTGCTGACCGCGGTAAGCGACTGATGAAGGAGGTTCGTGATGCGTCAGAATACTGACGGACTAGTAGAAATCATCTACTGTAACTCCGCCGCCGCATGCACAGAGTCCGTAGCAGACGCAGGGATCTGGCTGATTCTCTCCTGCTTCAGAAACTTCTCCTGGTCCTCTGTCGCGGCAAAATCCCTGAACGAAGAACAGTTTACCGATGCCCATCGAAACATTGCTGCGATAACTCATAACCCTAATGGGCATACACTCGGCATCATTGGGCTAGGTAAGATCGGACAGAGGATAGCCCAAAAGGCAGGCATCGCTTTTGGAATGAAGATACTGTACAACGACCTGATACGCATGCCGCCGGACATTGAGACGCCGCTCAACGCGACGTACTACCCCAAGTTGGACGATATGCTGGCAGTCTCCGATTGTGTAGTGCTGGCAACACCTTTCGCTGGTGAGAAGATCATGGACGCGCCTCGTTTCTCAAAGATGAAGCAGGGCTCGAGGTTTGTCAACATCGCCAGAGGAAAGCTTGTTGACGAGCCTTCCCTGGTCAAGGTGCTTGAGAGCGGCCAACTCGTGTCAGCAGGGCTCGATGTACATTTCGATGAGCCGCACGTCAATCCGAAGCTGGCCAAGATGAAGAACGTCGAGCTGCTCTGTCACACAGCTGGAGCGTCCGTCGAGAGCCACATGGGATTTGAGCGGCTGGGCATGGAGAACATTCTAAACTTCTTCGCCACTGGTAGAGCGTTGAGTCCGGTGAATCTGCATTACTTCAAAAACAACATGGCTTGAGAGCCTTGAGGTGGGCATCCACGAGAAAGCAAGAAGCGGCATTAGCATCAGATAGGTTGTTCAAGTTGAAATCCTCCGACGGGAATACCCCTTTCCTTGGCGGCGAGCCCTGAGCGAGCCATGCCACTTTTGGTGCTAGCGCAGCTTCAGGTGAGACAGCTCCCAAATTTCAGAGTCATCCACATCCCACCACCCCACTATAGCCCATCGCGACCACAGGCCTCACATATACTACCCACAAACATCCAATTGCTTCCAGATATCAAGATGCCAGGCACACGGGGCGCCGTACCCGTCCCTCTGCATGATGGTACACGGGATGTCACCCAATCCATCCTCGACGCCCTCGACCAAACACCCGAGTTCAAGACAAACGAGCAGTTCCCCGACATACCGCAAGCAGAGATCAAAGCCGCGCTTGATAGACTAAAATCCCGGTTGATGGTCGCATATGACACCAATGACGCAGAAGCAGTACTCCTCACCCAAGAAGGCCAGCAAATATGCGACGAGGGCAGTCACGAATATAAAGTTTGGAATGCTGTGAAGCAGCAGGGGAAGATACCAATCAAGGAGCTGCCAAACTCCGTCGGTGCTGAGAGCGCGAAGGTTGGACAGGGGAAGGCCTTTCAAAACAAGTGGGTGAAGAAGGATGGGGACGCACTGGTGCCGCTGGTGGACGATGTGAAAGATACCACAAGGGAGATACTGATGGGTGTGCGTGACACGAAGGGTCTGAGTGACGCAAAGGCATTAGCAGACTACAAGAAGCGGAAGCTGGTCATGACAGCCAAGGTCATCACATATACGGTGCGGAAGGGCGAGAAGTACGCAAAGGAGATACCGGTAGAAGTTACGGACTTGACGGCGGACATGCTAGCGGATGGCAGTTGGCAGACGGCGAACTTCAAACCCTACAACTTTAAAGCATTGGGAGCGGACCAGCATGCCGGTGCACTACACCCGTTGAACAAGGTGCGGGAGGAGTTTAGGAAGATTTTCTTATACCAAGGCTTCGTTGAGATGCCCACGGCAAGGTACACGGCCTGTTGACCGCTTCTTCATACTTGCTGACAGCATCAGATATGTCGACACCGGCTTCTGGAACTTCGACGCCCTCTTCGTACCACAACAACACCCTGCCCGCGACATGCAAGACACCTTCTTCATCTCCGACCCACCCAGAGGCGACCGGCCCCGCGCAGACCCCATCGCCGAGAAAGCTATGGAGGACATGGAAGCCGGCTCGAAACGACTCTTTGCTTCAGACGAGGAGCGACAGACCAGACCACGAGACTACGACGAGTACTGGAAGAACACAATCAAGGTACACCAACAAGGCGCCTTCGGCTCCATAGGCTACCGCTACCCCTGGTCCGAAGACGAGTGTCTCCGCCTCGTCCTCCGCACCCACACCACCGCAGTATCCACCTGGGTCTTACACAGACTAGCAGAAGACCCCCGCCCGGCGCGCTACTTCTCCATCGACCGCGTCTTCCGCAACGAATCCGTCGACGCCACCCACCTCGCGGAATTCCACCAAGTCGAAGGCGTCATCGCCGACTTCGGCCTCACCCTCGGCGGCCTCATGCGCTTCCTGGAAGACTTCTTCGCCAAGCTCGGCATCTTGAACCTGCGCTTCAAACCCGCTTACAACCCGTACACAGAGCCGTCGATGGAGGTGTTCGGCTACCATTTGGGGCTGGGCAAGTGGGTGGAGATTGGCAACAGCGGCATGTTTAGGCCGGAGATGCTGGAGCCCATGGGGCTGCCGAGGGATATGAGGGTATATGGGTTTGGGTTGAGTTTGGAGCGGCCGACGATGATCAAGTATGGGGTTAGCAATATAAGGGATTTGTTGGGGCATAAGGTGGATTTGAACTTTATTGAGACGAACGCGGCGGTGAGGTTGGAGAAGAACTAGGGGTGTTGACCGCGGTGAAGAAGAGGTCTTCGGGATACGGAAAGGCGGGCTTGTAGTGGTAGATCATCGTCTATAGTCGGAAAAGTAATGCATAGACAGGCTTACGGTATGGAACGGGTATCATGAGCACCCAGAAGTTCTCTCCATTTAGATGACCACCTCTGCATATGACAATCTGTGTTTGCCCGGCTCAAATGTCAATTCCGATCTTATTCGCTCGATCCTTTGTCACATGGTTGTCAAGGCGTATATATGGTTCCATGCGTCTTCACTGTTCAAATTACAGATTGACAGTAAGTTTGTGTTGCGAAGGCATAGACTGTGGTTGAGACTGCAACAAGGATCTATACATCAATTGTAAAGAGCGTGATGCTTCCATCTAGCCAACTCCACCTCTCCTTGTCCAGAACGAGCGTGATCTCGAGCAACCGGACATTGAAAGCTCCCACCACCAAGCCCGTCACCACCCCCTTCTCCATCCCCGCCGTCTACCGTGCTGAGCGTCTTCTCCAACCGGACGGAAATCACCATCCAGCAAACGTCAGACAAACTCCTTGTTCTCCTTCTTCTCACCCGGCCATCTATCCCACTCCGGCTTTTGCCATCCCGCCTTGACAAACTGAATCCTAGTCTGTCTATTCCCCATGCCCATGTCCTCCTGTCCATGCCAGACGTTCGTAGTCCCACCCGGCGTCGTCCTCGGCAGCGGTCCACTGATATTGTACCCCGCCCTGGAGAACCTATTGTACGCGACGATGCTCTTCCTCTTATTGTTGATCTCCGCATTCTTGGGAAGCGCTTCGTTATGTGACAGCTGGATAATCTCCATCGCGTCATCTTGGATCGGTTCAACGCCCGTGGCTTTGTAGATAAAGTTCAGCAGCGGGATGGACAGGCCGTGAACGACGATGGAGAAAAGGACGAGGAAGTAGACTGTTGGTCGGAGAGCGGCGATGAGGTTGGTTTCTTCGGCATCGCCTTCACCAAGCTCGGGGAAGAGGTGCATGGTGTGTTCGAGGTAGAACACGGCGCCGATGCCGATGGGGCCAAAGTAGCCCATGAAGAGGGCTTCCTTCCAGTTGGCGCAGACTTTGGGCATGAGTTTGTAGGTCATGAGGATGGCTGGGATGCGGCGGAAGATAAGGATGAGCGCGCCGAGACCGACGAGACGGCCGTATGTGATGCCGGTAATCTCGGGCTGGTTGAACTGGTCCCATGGTATTATAGTGCCGATGTACATGAAGCCGCCGAAGTTCAAAAGGACATCGACGCAGGAGTTGACCTCGTCATGGCGAGCTTCTGTTTCGGCAAGATAGACACCGTCCCAGTTCAAAAGGTTGCCGGCGACGAAGCATGCGAGGAGGTCGTCTGTGCCAAGGGCGCCGCAAGTGCCAACGATGAAGAGCTAAGATGCTTGTTAGCCCAATACTTGGTAAGGTAGATTTCGGCAAAGCCTACGCCCAATGCAGTCGGCAGCAGCAGGTAGCTTTCGGTATCGATCCACTTCTTGCGAAGAGCAAAGCCCGCCGCCTTGCATCCACCGTAGCCTACGACAACACCATATGCCACGCTCATCAAGACAATGTAGAGCCATGTCTCAAGGAACCACATCTCCATAGCCTTACCAACCCCGCCTCCTAGTCTACCAACATCGCCGGACCGAGCCATGAGCCTGTGAGGCGCAGTGACCGGCTCAGCAACACCAGTGCCAGTAGGGTCAGGTCCATGTACTCCTGCGCCTGGAACGTCCGCATGCCTGATCAGGTAGGTAGCCAGCATCAGGAATGGAAAGCCAAAGCCGTCGTTGGCGCCAGCTTCTGAAGAGATGATCTCTCGTAGGGGGCGAACAACGTATTTGTCGGCGAAGGGACCCTTTGCGATAGCTTGAGACAAGATTGGGTCGGTACAGGTGACACAGGAACCAATGACCAGCCCGGCCAGTAGCGTGATCTTCGGAATGGTGAGCATGATGCAGCCGGTGGTGCAAAGCCACATGATGGTCATGATGGGTAGCAGACACATGGCCATCTCCTTCCATCTGGCTAGGTTATATTTCGCCGGTAGTTGAAAGCCGGCAATGACCAGCTGCACCCCGATGACGATTCTGCAGACGCCTAACGTGATCGCATTCTGTTGCTCGGGTGCCGCCGAGCCCCATCGTTCAGCATCCAGGAACTTTGCAGCAATTGGCCCAAGCATTACTCCAAGAACGACGGCAGGCACTGTTTTGATTAGCAGGTAGCAAATAGAAGCAACAATGTCTCACTCACATGCTTCACCCAGGTACCACACCTGCTTGATCTTGACCGAGATGACGCCATAAAGCGCAATGAAAGCTCCAAGGACGGAGATAACAATGTTAAGCTCGCTCAAATCTAGGCTGGGCATCTTGGAAGGTTGTCGGGGAGATAGATAAGGGAATCCGAAAGATCAAGCCAAGATAGAGTCACAACGTAAAGGATAACGACAAGGAGAAACGAAGAGAAGATGGAATGGTGGTGATAGGCCCGGCCAGCGGAACCTGTGGGTGAATAGACGTCGCAGACGGAGAACAGAATGATCTGATAAAGTAAGAGAGCACAAGGAAACGGCAAGTATATGTACACTGAGCTTGTCCGTTCCCAAGATCAAACGGCTACGCTTGATGCTAACCGACCACGGCTTGAAGCACTACTGTATCAGCAAGAGAGTGTAGACAAGGAGAAAGACCAAGGAAGCATTGGTCTCGAAACAGATGTTGATTCTGAACATGGAACTTGTTGTGCTTACATGGCGGTTAGAGAGCAGTGCGCCCATCACAATTAGGAAGGAAAAGCCTATTGTGCAAATCCGATACTGGGCCGAGTTTGCCATGGCCTTGGCTGGTGATCTTACCATAGGTGAGCCTGCAAAGCCGCAAGCAATGAGCGGGAAGATGTGCCGGGCCAAGAGAAGAGCCTCATACCGACAAGCCCTTGGTAGGGGCTCAAACTGTGGACCGAATGCCAATGAAAAAGGTGGTCAGACTATGCGCGTATACTAGGGTGGAATTGATTATGCAGCGTCGCTCCGTTGTTCCCACTGTTTTGGGGGACTCTCCACTGAACGGCAACACAGAGGCAATGAAAGCTGGTGAGTGCTCTACCGGTGTAGGTTTGTCGGGCGACAAGATAAATCGTAAATTGGAGAGACGAGGTGGAAGCGGAAAGGGGGCTTGGCGGAGATGAGACTCCGCGCTGCCAAGAACCTGCTGAAACATCACTTGGCCGGACGGACTCGACCTTAACAGAGATACATCGTGGCTACAATAAACGAGAGCAGACTGTCAATAGCAAGAGCAACCAGCTTGTTATCCTTCCAAGCCGTTTCGAAGGTTCACGATGCGTTTCATTCGATCTATTCATCGCAACAACAGGCGCGAAGTCCCAGGAAGCTTCGGCATTGTCAACGCTTGCGACGGGTGAGCACGTTTGGCGCCGCAAACTAGTAATGTGGAAGTAGTTAGTACTCTCTCCTCGTGGCAATTGAGTGGGTAGTGGGGCTGTTGTTGTCGTTATCGGCTCTGTGATGGAGGTATCATACGGATATTGGAAGTATGCATGCGTAAGCCAGTGCGCTTCCACGCATTGCTGAATGTTGCGCTCAGATGTTCACGACTACAATGATCTACACGTAGTTAAGACGAGGACAAGGCAGAGGATGTCTAGCCAACAAAGGAAGGGTATCTACTATCCATGACCATTACCCATTGAAGCAACTCTTGTGATTTATTGATAACCGTCAAAGCCCATAAAAGACACGTTGTCGAGGGGAAGTAAAGCCATTATAACCAAAAAGATGTGACTTGCACAATGCTGATACCGAAATGAGCAAGGAAAGAGCAACTTCAAACACTTTCTCGAAGAGCCTAGTGATTCTACTTCCAAGCGGGAACACAGCGGGCCAGCCATCCCCAATTGCCCTTCGTCTTCGATTCCAAGCGCTCACTGTTTCTCGCAATCACAGTAGCATTCTTGGCAATGATCGTAACGGCTTCGTAGGTTGTCGCACTTCCCAATGTAGTAGCAGGGCTACTTGCAGGCAAGGTCTCCGGCGCAAAGATGGACGCACTATCCGGAGATTGAGCACCAGCCGGCTGGGCAAGAACCTTGTGAGAGGTATCTGCTCGAGTAATCGGTTGCTGTTGCATGGTTTGCTGTACTTTGGATTGAACATCGGCCGGAGTAGGCTTCAGTATTTCTTGATGTCCGCTACTGTGAGGAAGAGACCGGCGAGGGCGGGGTTTGAGAACTGCCCTTGGAACATTCGCTTGGCTAGTGAGCTGCGTGCTCGAGGCTAGCTCTGCAACCGGTTGTGTAACAGGAGGCTTGGCTCGAGTGACACCCTGGTTAGCTTCAACAAAACCCTCCTTTGGCTTGAGATGGACGAAGTCTGCAGCAGCGTTGGCCTTGACAACATGTATGTTTGCCCTGGTTGTGACTGTTTGCTTGGGACCGCTGAAGAAATGGACCTGATCGTCTGGCAAGACAGCAAGATCGAACTTGAACGGCTCAAATGCTTTCGGGGCTTGCTGCTGGGATTGACTTGAAGACTGCAGCGGGACCGTTGCCCGATTGTGGCGCTTTTCCGGGGTTGGTCTCTCACTTGACTGAGAAACGGTACTGGAAGACCCATAGCTCCCGCGTGCGCTCAGGCTGTCGCTGATAACAACTTGTTGCAGCAACTCCTCCACCCCGTTGACAGAGTCAGGCTCGCTCTTCACAGACACGGAAGCCCTTGGAGGAGCACTTCTTCGAGCTGGAGTTGGCGACGGAGGAGGGCTTTGGTTGAATACGTCTGCCTCTCGTCTTACATGCGTCTCATCATCAGGGATGCGCTGATGAAAGTCGCACGTGGCTCTGGAGCAGGAATAAAACGGGCGCATATCTGCGGCGTTGTGCGCAGCTGGCTGCAATCTGCTTGGTGCATCGCAAGCACAGCGGGGGTTGCCGGGATCTACACCACGTTCATCGGCAAACCCGAGAAAGTTGTAACAGTGGAAGCATTTAAAGTATGGGCGATTTGCATTGCCATTTTTGTTATACGGGCTAGTATACAGCAACTCGCTTTGATTGCGGCATCTGTAGCAACGCGGAGGGGAGGAGCGCGATGGTGTAGATGACATAGCTGAAGCCTGCAATAGTGTCAGCTCAAACAGACCAAAAGGGTCTAGAAAGTCATACCTTAATGAAATTGAGATGACTTTTTCCAAGTGATAGTTGAATGGATGCCAAACTACGAGAGAGGAGACAATGGACCGGATATATAAGGGTACCGGTCAGGGACGAACAACACCTACCTAGCTGTGCCTTCGCGTAAGAGATGGGCGGAGTGAGTCAGAGGGGCGCAGTATCGACATGCTGCACCTTGTATTGATATGTTGCAGGTTGCACAAGGTATACCAATGACCTGCAAAGCATCCAGCCTCAAGTCTTGGGTAGGCTTTGAGCGGTTCCAGCGAGGCTGGATCAGTGATGTCGGAAGGAGTGAACCCAACTCGAATCGTTCGACAACGAGACACCCCTGCAGCAGCCACGTCCACAAGGCTTGCGGTCAACCTGCATGAATCTGCCTTGCTCTTGCTTCAGAACTCGAAGAACCGAGGTAGACAAAGGAAACGGATAAATTCTAGAGTTGACATGAGCTGATGGAGTGCGTAGATGGCTTGAATCTGCTTGGGTTCGAGGTGTTACGCGTCCACTGCTTGACCGCTCTTCATCTTTCCGCAAAGACGGGACACCTACTGATGCAACGGTACATGACGCGTGCGGCGCAAGCCTGTGCATGAATCTGCCACTGTGCTTTCTCATCAAAAGAGATTGAGGATGAGGTTGATACCTAGATACGGCAATGGCTAACATCAGCAATTGATGAAATGGATCGAGGATGTGCACAGGCAGGTCGTGACAGGATCCGTCCCGGTTGATCTCCCGCAAGCGCCGGGGGCTTGCGCCGCCGAGGCGGATTCCTGCCTGACAGCATCAACACCGCCTCAGTCGCGTCTCATCAACGACCGAACACGCGTCGCATCGGATCTTCGGATACCAACAACACATATTTCTTCTTCCTTGGAGGCTGGGAGCTACAGGTATTCTGCTAAGAATTAGGCACCCATCACGCGGTGTCGGTCATGGACTCTCACAATGATAGTTGGGGAGCCATTACAGACGCCTCATGGTGCCATAGCACCGTCATTGAGATCACCAACTGTGCTGCATCTTTTGCCAGCACTTTTCGCTCACACCTCACTGGCTGGCTATTGACAAGCAAAGCTGGTGGTGTCAGTAGAGCGTTGCCGTCACGTTGCTCCATCGCTGCAGCATCTCTCTAGATCTACCCACACGCGCTTACCGGCTCCTTAATCGGATAATGTGTATCTCCTCCTCCGTCGTATCTCTTCAAGTCATATGAAAGATTTCCGCTAAGCATAATTGGTGATCTTCGACCTCCAAGCGCCCCTCGTAGACTGTGGCTTCCTGCGCGTTCTCAATATCTTCTCGTCCAGAAAGCGGCACCTGCGCTTCGGTCCAACCATTTCCCAGGGCCTTGCCTGTTGACCAAGCTCTCACGCCTTGAACCATCTTCTGAGTCACATTATGGTCACCATCGCCCGCATTGATGCCCCTAGCTAGTTGACGTGTTATCTCGACTGCCAAGGGCAGCCATATGCCCGTTGTTGTTCGGATGCACAACAATCTCGTCCAGATGTCTAAAGGAAAGGTTCGTTAGAGACGTGGATTGGGAATCTGTCGTTGCACCTGATGGTTTCCAAGGTAAGATACGCGGCATCCAGGTTTCTGAGCGACCTTATGAAGCCTCTTCTTTTCCTTCCTTGCTCTCGACGCCAGTCGGACAAGCAATTCGGTCCGGACCAGGTGTTCAGACCGTTAAAGACGCCAGGCCTCCTGCTTGTTGACCGAACAAGCTCGGAATGCACACAATCAGTTGCGAAACCTCGCGCTTACCCTTTGCTGTTCGAGATGTCCGAGTATGGAAGAGCTTGAACGACACGGCGGTCTTGGCAGATTAGGCTTGTGCTACACTAAGAAATCACATATGGGGGATCCTTAGAGAGCCAAGAATCGGAAACCGGTGAGAATGTAGTTGATTCGGTAGGTGCCAAGATTCTAGAACTGTAGCTTGCCGGAGGTCACTTTCTTCATTTCTCTACAAGCGATGTCCGAACATGTTCTTTATTTTCTCACTATCCTTTCTGAGCCGGTCATCATCTTCGAACCTACGGAACTCTAGAAAGTATCATCGTCAACAAAATGGGTTTACTATCTATCTCCGTCTCTCTAGTTGTATTGACTTTTCACTTTCTGCAAGTCCAAGCAACCACCGACAACCCTAATCCGAAGGGAGATGGATGTGTCGACCCAAAAGGATTCCTAGGCTGCTATAGCGATCAAGCCGATATCTCAACAAGCTGTGTGGGACTCTGCAACCAGAACAATCAGACGATGTCGCCGGACACGTACAACAGATGCATTCGAGGATGTCTAGGGGGTCTTCTGGCGGGCAACATCGGTTGCTGGATACAAGCATGCTGGAACCGGGTCTATACATGCGAATACCAATACACTGCGGTGCAGTATTTTGACGGCTTGGGGACGATTCAGTCGCCCAACTATGTGCCGTTCTATCCTCCTCCGGACGATGCATCAGCTGGAGCATGTTGTACGTACTAACCGGTTACGCATGACCTGAGAGCAGAGAATGGAGACTAAGTTGTTGATACAGCATGCAACCTGGGCTACGTATATGGCAATCAGACCTACATCAACCTCAATGGCAGCCCTTGCACGGATTTTGTCTCCGGCGGCATGAAGCTGCTCGGAGACTGCCAGTGCTGCGAATACGGCATTCGAGTGTCCAAGTGAGCAGACCACTCAACATGTTCGATCCACAAGCTTACAACAACCACAGTATCCTCAACGCCTGCCCAAACTCGAATCTCGACGCCCTGAACATCAACTACACCTTCGCCGAGTACACCAAGATCCTCCAAGCGGCTACACAAGACAACTGCGCGATCCTTGACGACACGTCCAGCGACCAGTGCTTGCAGCATTTCAATATCCCCCATGCCGGGCCAACGTACATCAACCCCTTGACCGCTCAGCCCGGTAGAGGAGAGCTAAGCAACGATGACCGTGACTCTTTCACGGAGTTTGGTGCTCCTGCATACACCTTGTCTCTGTTCCCTGGGTTCACAAGCACCATCACGCCAGCGCCTTACAAAGCTAAAGAGGTGAAGCCGACCACGACCGCCGCGGGCGGAAGCGGTGGAGCGGGTGCATCTCTGATAGGTAGCGCCGCGGCTGGAGCCACGGATACGGGGACTGCTGCGGGAGGTACCCCAACTAGTGCTGGGTCGATAGTGAGGAATTCGGGTTCTGTGCTGCTCATTGCAATTGTGTTTGTAGAAGGCTGGTCAATGCTGGCAATCTAAGCAGGACTTTGTAAGATTTTCGAGCGATCCGTGGACACATCTTGATCGAGTAACAATATGGATCGCTACTCTATTTCGTTTCAAGTTTCAGCGGACACCGCCCAGAGGGGGCTGAAGCTGTGAAACAGACAGCACAGACCTTGATTCGTAGAAGAGCAGCTTTTGAAATGCTTCGATACTAAGCTTCGCACGCGCTTGTGCATCGATCCTGACCGATTCCTCGTGTCACTCACCCGGCCAGCAGACCCCTGAAGGGCCGCCTCGTTTTGAGCCCTACTCGCAGAAGCTAACTATCCATAGACGGTCTTGCCATCAACGATCGCTCCATACACCGTCAAGATTAAGCATACTTCCCCTCCACACAAAAGGCCAATCGCCAACAAGAACAGCCTGGACCAAGATCACCAACGATGCCTTAAGGTAATCGGACTGCATCAACAAAACAGCACCCACTACCATCGAATACCCCCACAGACATTCGAGCACCTGTAGGAGACGAACAACGAGCGGCACAGATAAGCTATACCCGTCTCTTGTGGGTCGGTACTCGATAGCCGCCTGGTGGAGGAAGCAATATCGAAGGTTGATCATGGTGACGAAGAGCTTTGGGTAGGAAGGTGTTGGGTCGAAGAAGAGAGTCGGTAGGGTGGTGAGCAGGGAGATGGTGAACCAGCCTCCATCAGCATCCCAGCTACTATATCATCGGGCGAACTGTACCGTGACAAAGGCAAGGTTGCGGTCTGTATTTTTGCGCTTCGAAGGCTCTCGGTGGTTGTTGATAGGTGGTGGTAGCTGTCCGTGATGCCATACGAAGCTGAGAACCGGAGTGATGCAGGCGTGGATCCCGTAGAGACAGATCATTGCTTGGACGAGTGCTGCTATCCAGAGTGTGTCAATTGCCATTTCGATGGCTGCATCAGCAGTGTCGGACTGTAGCATGGCGTGCAACGTTTTCATAGATTTCCGGCCTTGACACTTTGGGTCCAGGCACTGATTTGATTATATGTGTAATCTATCTTTTGATTGTGGAAATTCAGGAAAAAGACTGTTCAGTGACGATTATGCGAGTGGTATCTGTGAGATAGAAACGATCCGAGACCGCTAAAAAATCCAGAGATCAGCCCCGAGTTCCGTAACGGGAAATCACCATGTTAGGAACTGACGTCAAACATCGTGAAAGCTAGAGGGGTACCTAGCTTCTTGATAGTGAGTATCCAATGGACAGAGTCCACGCACATAAGCAAACCCACAAGCTTACACCAAGATCGACCGGCATCTCTGCTAAGGCTTTTACTTCTTCGCATACCGCGACAGTGAGTGTTGCTCAAGCTCCTTCTCCACATACACGTTTCACGATTTGGTCGACCTCATGACTTCCAAACCTTCGTCTAGCCCTACACATACTAATATTCTCTACGGCTTCGATGGGCATCTACACGCGGCCTCTGTCATGCTCAGGCTCTTGGGTAAGTCTGGGAACTGATACCCGGTGCACACCCAACACCGACGTATCTGAGCCGCATGGCTACCTCTAGAGAGCCCTCGGCACACCTCTGCTGACCCTCACAAAGGCCTCACGGTATTACTACAGACCGCATCGAAGAGCCCCGTGCCTGAAAGCCACCGTCACAGTCGGACTTCGGTTTTTCAATGTTGGCAGAGCGGACTGTGGTTGAATGTAAGTTTAGCTTTGACAGGTGCGGCTGAACCCTTCAGTCCGGCGTTGCGCCGTCGCCGTTCCTGCATCTTGGCCCGGCTTTCTACTGTGGCAGGTGGATCGTTGGACCGGCTTCTCGACGTCATTGCCAGCATGAATTCGCAAGCCGCCACAATCTTGGTCAATAATTTCGACTTGGAATTTCTTTCGGTCGTAACACCTCTGTATATCATCCATTGCTTTTACTGTACGGATTTCCTATTGTTCTCGCACGTACCCGTCGGAGTAATTACCACACGCTGCAGTCTCATCATCACTAATCCGGGCCTTAACTTACCCGACTCGTCACCACCTCGCTACTGCGCCTCAGAGAGTAACGGAGGACCTGGGCGATGCGCACTCCTCAATACCAACGCCTTAACTCAAGGTCGTTGCTCGAGCGCAAGAGTTTTAGATTTATTGTTCTTGCTCTGCTTTTCTTGACTGCGTTGCAGCTGTTTATCACGAGTTCACACATGGGTCGACCACCTCTACCGGCCTATACAGGCGATTATAATGTTGGAGCAGTTGATATAGAAGTTCCTTGCCAGAAGAGAATCGTCAGCGATGCCGTTTATAAAGATTCTAAAGAACCCGCTTTCGAGGTATGCGCCCTCTCCGCTTTTTGAAATGTTTGCACGTCCGCTGGGTTCCGGAGTCACGATGGACATCCGCACGCCCCGCGATTGGGCACTGGACCTCAATGCTACATTTGGTTCTTGGCTTTTTGGAATCCACAACTGACAATGCGATAGCTGGAAACCGTATTCTTCACGCTCTACTACCCAACCGCGCATGAGAAATCACAATCCAAGAGCAAGCACCTCTGGGTGCCTAGGCCGGTGGACCTAGTGGCCGCCGGCTATGCTCGCTTTGCGCACATCAATTCAATCATCATCGACAAGATTTTCACCTTCTTCCTCTGGGCTGCAGCCGGAAATGTGGAAATCCCGGCTCTAGTAGATGCTCCCGTTCATTCAGCAACCCCCGAGTTGAAGGACGCCAGTACCGCCAACCTGCTGGAGCAAGCTGCACTTTCCAACGATGAGGACAAGTTTCCCATCGTCGTACTTTCACATGGTATGGCTGGCATGAGGACCAGCTACTCGCAGTACTGTGGTGAGCTGGCCAGCAGGGGCTATGTTGTTGCAGCCATTGAGCATCGCGATGGTAGTGGTCCCGGCTCGCTCGTCGTCAGATCCGATGGCAGTGAGAGAAGGATTCTGCACATGAACATACCTGACCTTGAGTGAGTACCAGAATTTGTACTGTAACGGTGCACCGAAACTTATACTGACGCTTTCAGGCGAGACGGCGTCCTTGATCACGAAGAGATGAAGAGACAGCAACTCGGCTTCCGGCAAGCCGAAGTCGAAGAGACGTTGCGCGTTCTCCACGAACTCAACGCAGGGCAGGGACTGAAGCTTCAGGAGATGAATAGCCGAAAGGAGGGCAACGCGCTGCACTCATTCGCAAACCGGCTTGACATCAACAAAGCGACGATTGTGGGCCACTCCTACGGTGCAACGCTAGCAATGCAGGTACTGAAAGATGCGGGGTCCAAACGGATGCCCATACATGCCGGCATTGCATTGGACCCGGGCAAGGGAAGCGGTCCCCTCAACGCCGACATTGAAGTTCCCACGCTTGTTGTAGCCTCCGGCTCGTGGACAGAACACCAGACCGACTTCTACGGAAAACCCCACTTCCAGGCCGTCAAGGATATCTTGACCGGAGTTGTACAGAAGGGTAAGGCTGCATGGTACATGACGTTGCTCGGTACGAGCCATCCTTCGTGCACTGATGCGCCAGTGATTGCGCCACGCATCTTCAAGCTGGCGACATCGACAACATTGAACGAGTTAGTGGCTATACAGAAGTATGTGGAAGTATCAGTGGACTTCCTGAGGTATGTGAACGATGGCGAGAAGAGAGGGATACTCAAGGAGGGCGTGACTGCTCCGGAAGGGCCGCTTGCTAAGGACGGCAACGGTATGACTCCGGATCAGACAGGTCATTGGGCAGTACATGTTGTGCCGCAATGATAGAAGACTGACCTGACCGTCTTCATGTATATATTTTGAATGCATTTACGCAAGTCAATACTGGACCTTGCAGCATAGTGACCAGAAATGGAATCACATGACCTCGGTTGCACATATCTCGGGCTTTTCACTCTTGCTCCCGTTCCATCTCAAGGTTGTCAGAGCATCGATTCAAGTCTCCCAATGCCCAAATCTTCGGCTGCACAGATATACACCCTCAGCTACACGGCGACATATCATTCTGAAACCTTAGCGCATTTACTTTAAAGCTAGAGCTGCCTTCCCTTGCGTAATGATACGAGGCTCCAGTCAGTCGCGGTTCTGACAGCGCGTCAACTCACTGATCGCATCGCTGCCGACCAACCACTGTCGTCGTCTTTACGAAGGATTCTCCGGGCCACATATGTCACTATGATGCACAGTCATCGGCTACGAAGAAGACGGGCTTTGTAATGCTCTGACATTCTCTGTCGATTTGCCGTGCCAGGTTAACAGGGACAGCTGCGATTGACCAGCATTAGGAGGTCATGGATGCTCACTCTTCTCTAGCCAAAGAGCCTACCACAGTAATCAGAACCAGGGTTTCTGGGTATGCGATGGATACTCTTCCGGCCATTCTCAAGAAACAGTTGAAGAAACTTCAAGAACTTGACGTTGTGGATCGACGTAGTGCCGAGCGGACAGCCCGGAAGCACCCCTGCTTGCCGAGTCCCGTACGACGCCGGCCCAGCTGTTCTCGCAGTAGCTGCCGTCGAGTCTGAGCTTAACTGGCAGCGTTGTTCATCTGCTGATTTGTTGCACTATGTAGTGGCTTGCGTAGTGAGATTGCATCTGGTCTATGTAAACTATGTACAAGTCGTGTGTATTT